>OY756208.1:173868766-174397378 GCA_963576795.1 Metopia argyrocephala | reverse complement strand
AAATATTTAAATTAATATTTACCATACGTACTAGTTTATGAAATTAATTTACTTTGAAAAAATACTATAGAAAAATAACTTACATTGCATGAAATCTTTACAAATACAAAGGCATTTATTTTTATTTTGTTTTTTTATTACTTTTCTCCCATGGAATCACCCATACATGTATCATATCGCAGTGTCTTATTTATATTTCAATTGTAGTGTTCATGTGGTTCTATTGCTACTGCTTTCTTTTTTAATTCTTTGCCATCTCATTAGATTTATTTCCGTTGTTGTTGTTTGTTGTCGTTGTTGTAAAAGGATATTTGAAATAATAATGAAATATCATCATTGTTGGACATTTGTCACGTTCTAATACTTTACCTTCTTATCTCTACACATATTTACCTTTTAAAAATACCTACAGAATGTAAAACAATAAAAGTGTGCGTGGCTTTGTATGAGTAATTTTCCTATACAGTGTTTTTTATTCTTGATTTCAGTTTTTTTTTTTTTTTTGTCTAAATTCATGTTGGTTTGGAATTATTTGCCTAATATTACCCAACTTGTTTGTTTTTCCTTTTGCCTTTCTTCTGTTTGCTTGTTTATACTCGTATTTTTTGTAGTTTTGTTTGCTAATATGTATAGTAGTTTAGTTCTTTTTTTTTTTTGTATTTTACTTTCAAATACGGAAATAAACTTGAGTTGTTGCTGAAAACTTTTATTTTGTTTGTACATACAAATGTATGTGTGTGTTTTGTTGCTTTTGTTGTTAAATACATAAAGATAAATACTCTTCTACGAACGAATATAACTCTCACAATTCTGGGTCTTACTCATACACAGCATTGCCATACAATATAATTTATTTCTACCGAAATTGTTCATAAAATCTACCAACAAATGTTTTTTAAAGTTTTAATATTTGCTAACTTTAGAGTTTGTCTCTTTTCTTCAATGTGAGATTTTTATGAGTACTGTGTGAAGCTAGGCCGTAACCCGAAAACAGGATTCTAATGGTCAATTATGTGGGTATGTATGTACTTTTACGATACTTGGGTGATCAGGTGCTATATATGTGATTATAATCCATATATGCGTTTTTTAATCTCTGTGTTTCTGTGTTTGTAGTCGCCTTGGTCTAGTGGTTAGTGTGTTGGCTTACTAAGACATAGGTCCTGGGTTCGACTCCAGGCTCTGACATCTTCAAAAAAAGAAATATAAAAAAAAAATATTTCTTTCGGCGACTACCTCTCAGCAGTCTTCTGGCAAAAGCTCTAAAAGTAATTGATTGCCATAAAAAAGCTTCTCAAGTCTGTCGTTCGGAGTCGATATTAAACTGTAGGTCCCGGTACTCATGGATAAAAATTGACACACACAACATGAGTGCTGCGAGAAGCTAGGCCGAAATCCTGACACAGGGTTGTAAAGGCCAGTTATGTATGTATGTATGTGTTTGTGTGTCGGTCAATCACGCTCGAACGATTGAACCGATTTTGCTAAAATTGGAAATATAGATAGATTCAATCGTAGAAAGTACTATACTATAATATTTTTAAAATTGGACATGGGCGTGGTATCTACCATACAAACTAAATATTAATTTTTGTGTATCTGCAGAAGATTAAAGCTAAAATTGTGGACTTTGGTTTGAATGGCAAATCATCAGTCTAATGGTGGATGAAAGATGCCTCCAATACAAGATAATTGTTGATTTCACTATGTCTTAATTTAGTGAGAATAAGTTCATTGTCATTAAAAATTATTAGTCGAATAGTGTGGATAAAAAGCTGAGGTAGGCGTAGCAGTTAAATTATTTTTTTTTTTACTTTTCAAATACTTAATTATTATCGTGGATTTAGACGATGACTTAAAGCACTCTGTTTTTTTTTTTATTTTCCTTCTATAACCTTTTAGCATTCACATTATGCGTCTCGTGGGGTTTTTTGTTTCTTCTTTATTAGTTTTTCAATCGTTTTTAGCTTCTTTTGTATCCAAAGCAAGTACAAGTGAGACACGAAGACAAAAAATAAAACAAAAGTACAAAAAATAACAGCAACCAGAATTCATGATTTCTTTTCAACCATCCTGCCTTTTCTACTCTGTGCACCAACACACTAAAAATATCCTGCGCGAGAAAAAGTTACGCAAAATTTTACTTCTGAATCCATGGTTATATTGAATTTCTTTAAATTGTCACTAAAAAATTTACGAAATTTTTTAAAAATATTATAATTTTAGCGAGTTTTTAATCAGTAATTGATTTTAAATAATTTCAATCTGAATTAAATATATAATAATTAAGCGATAAACACAATTAATATGTATATACATATCGCACCATAAATAAAAAAGTGGCAAAACTTAAAATACTTAAATTTTCAGGACAGACCTAAAACTGTTTATGTAAAAATGATTGTAATATTTAAAGAAAATATTGCTCCATTATGATGAAATTCAATATTGCAATTTTTTCATAATGGAGCAATATTTTCTTTAAATATTACAATCATTTTTACCTAAACAGTTTTACTTATGTCTGTCCTGAAAATTTAAGTATTTTGAGTTGTGCCCCTTTTGTATTTAGGGTGCGATATGTAAACGTGGTAATAAAGAAAACAAACGTTTTTCTCATTTTGTTTGTTGACAAATTTTTTCACTTCGAATGAAAGATTTCATTGAAAAAATTGTTCTATTGAATTTCTTTCCGCAATTCCCAGCAAAAAATGTTATAATTTTCTCGAGTTCTTAATCAGTATTAAAGTTTTATTCTTTTTAAATTTATTTAAAAACAAAAAATATTTTTAGCCATATAGGCAAATACGAGTCTCTTAAGCAGAGACGAAATGGCCATAGAGACATGCTTATCCCCAAAGCAATACATTTCATATTTTATGCTTTTTAAATTTATTCTTTAAAGAAAATTAATTCGTCAGTATCATGTCAGCCAAATAATAGTTGAAATAAATTAAGACACGCACTGGTTTTATTAATTTCTGTTGCTGGGACTCAATTTATTCAAATTTTACCACTTGGTCATAACTTGAACCCATGTAATCATTATATACTTTGCATAGCGTTTACATACACACATACATACATGATTGGCCATTACAACCCTATGTCAGGTTTATGGCCTAGCTTCTTGCAGCACTTATATTGTGTGTGTTAATTTTTTTTCATTAGACCTACAGTTTAAATTTGACTCCAAACGACAGACTTGAGAATCATGTTCATGGCAATCAGTTACTCTTAGAGTTTTTGCCAGAAGGCTTCTGAGAGGTAGTCGCCGTAAGAAATAATTTTTTCATATTTCTTTTTTCAAGATGTCAGAGCTGGGGTTTGAACCCTGGGCTCATGGTTTAATAAGAAAACACATTAACCTCTAGACCACGTCATAGCTTTTACTATTCCTTAAAACACATGTGATCACAGAGCTAGAGTTATTACAATTATAGAAGGAATAAAAATTATTGTTTGTTTATTAAAGCTGAAGTAAATTTTTTTTAATATATTTATTTGAAATTTTTGTTTAGTGTTTTTAAAAGCAAAAAATAAAAACCAAAAATTTAAGAAAATTGTAATAAACGTGTGCAAACCAAACAATCTACCAATTTTAGTCCTATCACAAGAAAACGGCAGTGGTGCTTGTACGCTCCTTTTGTTCTCTTCACATTTAATCTTTTTCTTTTGTTGTTTTTTTTATATTAATTCACGCTAATGCTTAAAAATATTGCGGTGAATTTCAGATTGTACAGATAGTTTGCTTGCTTTTGGCTTGTGTGCCTGTTAATGCTTTAATTTTGAAATGATAACAGATGAGTTTTTGTTTTGATTATAACAGATATACATATATATGTATGTATGTACATGTACGTACTTTAAAAAGTTTAAAAATTTTAGTTAATTACATAGACGTGAAATCCCAGCAAACAATTATGTATAATGGCAAAATTTTCTATATGTGAAATCATAAAAATTCCTTCATTTTTTGCTAAACAAAAGGTTAACTCAAGTAGACACAGTGTCTTGCAATTTATGCTGGTGGGTATAAATTGACTATTAATAATAATAATTTTCAAATCTAATGAGTTTATAGGACAGTAAAAGGTATATAAAATGATAATTTCTACCGAACATTTTTTGTTTTTCTTTTCTACTTTTGCTTAGTGTTCGCTTGCTTTTTTCCCAGGCTTTTTATGCTGTTTTGTATGATAGAAAGTGAAGTCAAACATATCTTCTGTCTGTTTAAGGCAGGAGCAAAAGATTGAAGAATGTTTGCCATTCCGTTTCCCAAATGTAAATATAGACTTAATGATGTTTTCTATAACGTTCCTGATTAGTACATACAGTTAAATCGCACTTGTTCGAACCTCTTTTAACCGCCTCCTTCTATTAACCGGTATGAGGCACGATCTAGATAAATTATTGTAGGTACATGGTCTTAAAGGGGGACATATCCATTACTAGAGTAGGGTTCATATATAGGCATGTCAGCAATTCCTGGTATGATATGCATATATTTCGTTTGATATTTTAAATACCAAATTTTTTAATGTATTTTACTTTAATATCTTTTTTGAATGTAATATAATGCTTAATTCTGGTTTTTCGACCTTTATTATTTAATGTAAAGAAATTCTCAAGCTCAAGGTCTATTTTTAAATAAAAACTTTTATATAATTATCAATATTTTGCTACTCCTGCGTGTAGCGTCTTCAGGATATATTTATTTATAAATTATTTTCAAATTTTATATACAGAAAATGAGTATTTATAAATTCAAAAAAAAATTTTTTTTTGTAAAATGAAAAAATTAAAAAAAAAAATCAAAAAGTATTCTACCCAACAAACATAATAAAATCAATAATATAAACATGTTTACAAAATCATGAAATAAAGTAATATTAGTGTAAATATGTAACAAATTAATTAAAAATATTAAATGAAATATTAAATAATAAATCAAATTAACAAGAAATTAACAATTTATTTTCTATTTATTAAATGTCTGTATACTTGTGCTATGTTATCTGTGTCAGCGTTAAAGTTAATTCTGTGTGTTACTTGTACATTAATAATTTGTAACATTTCTAACATTAAACGTTTTTTATAATTATTTTCTACATTCAAGATAGAAACATTTTCAAAATTTGGATAGTGATTGAATTTTGAACAATATGCTGATAAAGCCGTCTTTTGTGAATTAATACCCCTTCGTTTCTGGTCCGATTTATAATCAGAATCCTGTGATGTATTTAAAAGTAAAGTTAATTCCTGTTAATTATATCATCCATTTGAGTTGTAACTATTTCTAAACATTTGTTAGCAGAAATGTATGCTGGGTTATTGTGGACGCACATATAGATTTTATAAACATGCACGTACCTGTAGTACGTGAGTGTGTAAAATAAGCGATTTCCTTTATTGGTTTAATTTTAAAGAAATAACATAAAATTGCATATTTTATGTAACAGGTTGTGGTTTAAAAATTTGTTAAAGCAGTTAAAAACATTAAATTTTTAAAATTCTCAAAAGCGATCAAAGGCGTTTAGAAAATAGTAGGCAAAAGGCAATTTATGGTAAATGAGTATTTATCATTTAACGCTTTTTGGGTTTTTTTTTTAATAAAAAAACAGAATGTTTTTCTTTAATTGAAAGTCGTTTCTTTTGACTGTAGCTTTTTTGGGTTATTTTCCGTTGCGTTTCTGCAGCGTTCTATTGTAGTTAATTCGGGCAATTGAAATTCTGTGACACTCAGACTATTGCTAAAGGACGAAGCGCTATTACCAATCTATCAAGTGGTTGCTGTTTAATGCCTGTAAGCAATCTCGCTTGCCGGTGTTGCTTTTTAAGTGTCTTACTCTGCGTCTTTTCGCTGCTCGACGTACAAGCAAACGAAAATAAGAATTCACTCAGTAGGTATATTATCTCCATATTTTGCTCTGAGTTATTACAAGGAATTAAAAATAATAAAATTCGGTATTCTGTAATACCATTTTTACTGAATGATTTTGTGCTTTTATTTATTGCAAACATAGCATACATATCTGCCTAAATTTTGACGTAGCTTGGTATGTTGCAAGACTTGCAAGGGTGTTCGCAATGAAGAATGATTACGACTATTATTATTTTTTTAATTTTATTATTTTACTATAATGAAAAATTAAATACAAATTTGTGATGCGTTTTTTTTACTTCCAGCCAGTCTGTAGTCAAGATATTTAAGATTTGAATAGTAAGCCATGCAAGGGCTTAATTGCCGACTTGAAGCCAACCAGCTTTAGTAGTTGTATAACTTGGACATTATTTGGTTGGCTGTGCAAATTCAAATGCATAATACTGTACAATAAGCCGTAGAGATATGCCCAATCGTTGAGAACGCCGTGAAATCGACCAATTCGCATTACCCATTACGTTTTCACTAATAAAAGCTATATTTACGACAGTGTGTACATTAACACACTTCCTATCACTTCCAATTTCTTTACAATCTCATCGACGCCTTGCACAGTGGGTCGATTATGACTATCAAAAACTTCCCATAAGACCGAGGCCACCAATGAGCGGCAAAGCTGTAAGTTTGAGCGGCTAGTGGCTTATTACTGAGCGTCATTTCTGAGTGGGTAGTGCGGTTAGTTGTTAAAATGCGATATATTTATTTTTAAAATTTGGTAATCTATCTTGCCATAATAGCGGTCGGCTTTGTACTGATGAAATTATAAGCTGCGCATTCACTTTTGCCATGTTTATATTTCGCCGCTCAGAAATCAACTAAAAAATCGAACAAGTGCTATTCCTGAGCGGCGCCGCTTAGTCGCTCAGAGATGCCGCTCATTGCGTGGCCACTTCAGTAGTACTCCATATGTTGTAATTTTTTGCCGCTCAGCCGCTCATTGCGTGCCTCGTCCTAAGGAGTTGTTTGAAGTTTTAACTATCTTTATGCGTTTTTTCGGTTTTTAGACGACCATCTTTATGTAAATGGCAAAGCTTTTATTTTATAAATGACCCTGGAAATGACAACCGTGCCACACTGATGGTTTCGTACTGTTTTGTAACTGGCTTTGTGTGTGTTTTGGTAATTTACACATTCAAGTATACATTTAATATTAATTTCTTTGTGCATATTCAAGAATTTCTGTGTTATTATTGTTGTTTTTGTTCTTATAAAATGATTTTTATTTACCTTTAAAAGTTGGTTTGGATTTGTTACAGTTGTTGTTCTAGTTGATGTTAATTTTCTGTTTTATTAAAAAAAAGTCTAATTGCCTGCTTGAATGCCTGCTTTGGTTTTTTTGGTTTTCGAGAATGGACAAACGTCGAGCTTCTCATTCAGTTTCACACACAAACTTTTTCATGCATTTCAAAGTTTGTTGGCCCTGGATTTTTTCTATATGTTCTTCTTTCTCTTTTTCATATTTTCTCTTTTTTTCTTATTGCTCGAACAGTTACTGGTTTTATTGAAGGAATTTAAATTTGGTTTTTTTTTTCTTCCTTTTTGATTTTTTGTTTTTGCAACATTTTTGTGCAAAAATTCTTTTATTTGAATTTTGTGTTGCATGTTAAATCAACTTCTCATCACTTGCAGGTAAATTTCAATATTTTTATATGTTTCTCCCTTTGTTTTTTGTTTTTTTTTCGTTTTTGAAAAATTTCCTGGTTAGTTCCAGGGAGTTTGTTAAGTCAACTGTAGTTATGGTTTTAACTTGTATAAATATTTTTTCAATTTATTTGTGTTTGTGTGTATATATGTATGTGTGTGGCTTTGAAGATTTTATTGCCATACTTCTGGCCCAGAAGAAGATGTTTTAATTGAAGGTTTTTTCGTTACTTCTCTTGTAACGTGGAACAATGATCGCATGTATGTATGAAACATATTGAAATTTTTTAAATCGTATTTGCTACGAAGAAATGATTTTGTGTTATATGATTTGCAATGAAATGAGACAACAAAAATTCAGAAATTAAAAAAAAGCACTGCAATGTTTTGATATCTAACAAAGAGAAGGATTTACAATTTCGAAAATGTTGGAACGCTAAAGTGACAAGTTTTTGTTGTGATTAAATAAATTATCAAAGATACATGATAGGAACTCTATTCATACTCAAAACTAGTAAAAACTAGAGTACTCAATTGCTTTGTCATTAATTAGTTAACGAATTCAAATCGGTTAACTGTCTTTTAAAGGGTATCCCAAAATTAATTACATTATTTTAGTTGAATTAAATATAATAGTGCATTTACACCAAACTCAAATCAACTTACTACCAGATTTCAATTGAAATCTAGTCGTTCTTTACTAGATTTCTCATATAAAGCTAAATCTACTTCATTGCTTCATCTACAAAATCTTGTTGAAATCTAGTATGCTTTCCGATGCAGTTCTGTGTTTTTTCTAAGTTGTACTAAAAAATAAAAAGTGAGGCGGGATTTACATATTGTAATTAAAATGAAAAAATTTTAAAATAGATGAGGGATCAACATTAGCTTTAAGAGGCTTTATATCAAGAGAAGCCTATTTTATTTCAGCATAAATTTTAAAGAAAAAGCTTGAAAACAAACGGCAGAAATCCGTCGCAAGAGTGGTGTGTGCATATGGATATGTTTGTTCACATAATATTTCATAAGTTTTAGGTAATTTAGGTAACTTCTATTCCATATTTTATTATAACATTTGCCAAATTTTGTCGTTTTGTGTGGCAGTAATTTTGGGTACTTTTTTTTATTGGATTTACTCAAAAAAAACCAAATTATGGCACAAATGTGTAACAATGGTTATATTTATCTTAAGTTCATGTAAGTACATTATGGCTGCTTAAAAGTTTTCTTTAATTTACTTATGCCTTTGACAGACTATTCGTTAATTTTTGACAGTTGCTTAAGCTAAGTCATGCACACTATGTTGGGCCTTAAAACGAAAATAAATTCAAGACTTCGCTTTCAAAAAGTTGACGTTTCTGGTTCTACAACAACCAAGAGTGTTTGATTTAATTTAAAAGTCAGAAAAAAAATTCCATCATTTTAACAACTAAACATACAAATTTTTATAATTTAGCGCACACACACACAGACAATGTCCATAAAATTATATTTTAATATGTTATTAATGTTTCCTCTCTCTCTCTCTCTCTCTCTCTCTCTCTGTTTTTATGGGATATTAAAAAATATTTTATGTTATTGTAATTGCTTTTTAAAACCATTATATAAACACGCACTGACGCTTTCCTGTAGCTCTCTTTCTATAACAAAACGGAAGTAAAAATAACCAAAATATTGGGTGTTATAAAAACCTCTTATTTTTTAGATTACTATTTTGAAAAAAACCACAAAAAAACTTTTTAAATTTTCATCATTGCTGAGATTTGAACCTGGGCCATTTAAGTATTTTTCGAGCGCTCTAACCACTATCCCACGTTTTGTTATATTTTTAAATTTAAAAGTTCTGGTTTGAAAATCAATTTTTATAAAAAAACACATATTTATCAGTACTTGTATTAACATTTGGCATTTTTCGACTACCTTTATAATTCCATTGTTGTTAAGTTTCTCTAAAACTTCAGGTTGCTAATTTTTTGGCTTGGTGAAATCCATCCTAAGAGATAGCTAGACAGGCAAAATCTTGATTATGAGAAAATCTTCTTTAACAAATCGTCGTGCGGGAGTTTATGTGCTCTATCCGCCGTGGTCTAGTGGTTAGTGTGTTGGCTTACTAAGACGATAGTGCCGGGTTCAAATTTCAGCTCTGACATCTTGAAAAAAAGAAATATGAAAAAATTATTTCTTTCGGCGACTACCTTTTAGCAGTCTTCTGGCAAACGCTCTGAGAGTAACTGATTGCCACAAAAAAGCTTCTCAAATCTGTCGTTCGGAGTCGACTTTATTGTCATGTTCACGATTCCTTTATAATATTAAGAATTGAATCATATAAAATAAATATTAATGGTAATGAAAACAATAACTCAGTTGATTTCACCCATTAAAACACCATCGCATCAGAGAACATGTATTAGCAGTCGTTCTAAGCATTCCTCTTAGTGACTACTTTGTGGTAAGTTGAATGTTACATTTTTTATCTGGTAGTATATATTTCACTAGAGTATTTTCATCACAACATGAGGAAGGAGATTAGAAAGCATGCAATAATAGGGCCATTATGGAGAATAATAGAATAAGTTTTGCCAAAAATATAGGCGCTTTCACTAAAAGCTACAAAAAAAAATTACAAAACGCCGTATATTTTATTATATGACCCAATAACTCACACTCCTCTACTAAAAATGTAATAAAATGTGCTGAAAAAGTTAACGCAGTTATTACTCTTTGTTTTAATATAAAAATGTCCATGTGTGTGTATATTTTTATTTTAAAATTTTTGTTACTTTATTGTGATTGCCTTCATATTAAGATATTCATTTGTTTTTGTTGGTCTCTCTCCATCTCTCTGTGATTTTTCACGTTTTGCTGATTTTTACGTGCACCATAGGTGGTTGAATGAAAATTAAATACATACACAAAAACCTCTTTACCCTGGCTCGGATTTTGTATAAAAAGTTATAAATTTTGATCATTTTATTATGGTTACACACACATATGTACATATAAACTACGTGTATTATTACCGAATGTGCTGCATAATTTTATTAATATTTCTTTATGAAAAACCATTTTAAAATTTTGAATTTTAATGCAGCCATTTAATGGCAATAATTGCCTCAATTTGATGGCCATTTTGTGTTTGATGGCTTTTTTCTATGAAAACAACGACAATGGATGTTTGTATTTAAAGCCAGCCGTCAATATGCCTATTTTGTCAAGCAAAATAGAATTAGATACTGTTCAAATAATAAATAAAATACTGTGGTTTATTAATAAAGTTTATTTTTTGTCTTATACTCGTATGTACGAGTATTAAACCATTGCTGTTTTTGTTAACAATATGCAGAGATTCAAACTTTATACTTGTATATTGTAAACTTTTTCGTTATCAAAGCAAGTAATATAAAAAAAACTTTCCCATTTAATGCTGTTTTTATGTTTAATTTATTTTTCAATATATCGACCAACTTTTTTGGCCATCATCAGACAATATTTATTATAATTTTTCATGGTGTTGTTTTCAAACTGTTTAAATTGCTTGGCACTCACATCGAACATATTCCTACAATCACAAATTTCTTTAATTGCTAAGGGGTACAAAAGCAAGCAAGATTGCTTTAAAGGTATTAGCATAAACCATATACACAGGTGCCAATACCTACATAGTGTAGAACCCGTCAATGCGTTTGATCAAACCCAACCTTATAACCGATTACTATTGACATATAAATTGGGCAGGCGGAGTTAGTAATTAAACCTTAATTGCATGACTTTTTTATTTTTCTAAAATAAACCACTGATAAAATTCATGCAAAATATTATGGAAAAATATTTAAAAATATTTAATTATAAATATCTGCAGGTACAGTCCAATGGGTATATTCTAATGCAAAAATAAAGTTTTTGCACATTTCTTTTTCTTCAAAAAAATTTATGATGGAAATTTCCGTTCTATTTGTATAATTGTTATTTAAAGTAAAGAGACCACCGTACGTATGAGGAATAATATAAATAATAATTACATATTGATCATACGACCGTCTGTTTGTATAGTCAAGAAGTTTTAATCCATCTAAGTTGGTTTTTTACATTTATTTTGTAATTCTGATTTTTTTATCTTTTTTTGTCTTTTTTAATTAAATTTAAATAATTGATCAAACGCAATATCTTATGTAAATAAAATTTATAATTTCTTAACCTTCCTATACTGACGCATACGGCCTCTGATACCGACTTACAGTATTTTAATTTTTTTCTTATGAACGAAGAGCCTGAAAGTATTGTAATATCCGATAGCTTCATTATTCTCAATAAACTTAAATTTAGAGTGGTTTCAAAGCTTGTGAAGGTAAGACGTGTGTGCTAATACAGGAATAATTTGACTGCGAGACCGACGTGAGTATTGGTGTATTAGTTTTGCGTAAGTTATATTTTAAAAATTTATAAAATTTAGATTTTTACCATTAATATTTTGATAGTGTAATAGAATACATGTATTTGTAAAGTACTTACAAATTTTATTTTTAAGATCAAAATGGACAAAAATCACAGAAAACTGATGTTGGAGGATGATGTGCCGATTTCTGGCTACACCGAAAACAACGTCAGTGACTATGAGGATTCGGTTGATATACCAGAAAAAAATGGTACAGAGCAAGAGAACGATTCAGATTGTAAACCGGAAGTTTTTTCTACCTCTAGTAGCGTTTACATAGGAAAACACAACAAAACAAAATGGATAAAAAAATATTAATTCAACAACAATAAGATTACGTTCCGAGAATTTAGTTTCTCAACTTCCTGCTGTAAAAGACGAAGCTAAAAGCTTAAATGATAAGTCGTTCATATGGAATTTATTCTTCTCTGAAGAAGTAATACACTTGTTTTTAATAGAAATAGATTTTTGTGAATGTTTTTTGATCTCTTAAGAAATTAAACATATTTTACAAAGACTGAAATAAAATACTCTTAGTCATAAATAAAAACGTTATTTTTTCCAAAACTTTTGATTATATTACTAAAAACATACATTGCTAACAGTAAATGGGGTTTTATTATAATATTTTATACTTATCTAAGTTTTGTGGGCTCTGCAATCATCGGTCTAACAGACCTGGAGCGGGTATACGTGTTTCATATTTTGCCGCGAGTATAGGAAGGTTAATGTAGCTTCGTCAAAAAATATACAATGTAATTTAATAAGTCATATTGGCATATTTTTTCTTATTTGAGACCAATACTCAGGTGTAAACCCCTACTAAATGAAGTGCACTGTATTGGAATTTTTAGAACATAGAACATACATTTTGTTTTTCTTATATTACTATTAAGCGCCTTAGAAATGAGCCAGTGTTATACCTTCACCGTTGAATGATCAACAGCAAATGCCCCATCGTTGCATATTGATTGCGGTGAGTGCCTTTGCTAAGTAGGTTTTTAGCTGTTATTTTCTACTTCCCAATAGGTATCGCCTTTTTTTTTTGTTGAATAAGCATTACTTGATTGCCATTTTGTCTCTGCTTAAGAGACTCGTCGGAGAACTTTTTCCCAAAGTTGTAATTAAAACCATAAATTCGTACGTTCTAAAGTTTAGATAGTAAATGAGAACTATCCCATATAGTGCATAAAATCACAAACAAAAGACTTAAAATGTTATAAGTACATAAAACATTTCTGTTAATAATGTGAAACATTTCTTACGATAACCGTTTTCTTTAATTCTTTTATATTTCTTATTTATTTTATAAAAAAAAAAATTAACACTTGCAGGCAGGTTTTAATTTTAAATATAAATATATTTTAAATTTCATTCATACGAAACGAATAAAAAAATTTTAAATCATTAAAATGGCGGTCTTCCTTAACAAATGATTTCATTGCCTAATTTAAGGGCAAATAAGATTATATACATGTATGTTTGCATTGTCAGAATATTATCTACGAGTATTAAGAAAGTCTACAACTGGACATATGGAGCAAACCACTACTGCTCACATCACATATGTATTAACAAACTGTAAAAAAAAGAGTGAATATTATTGTACAAATATAACATTTTAACTGAATTAGTTATCATTTGGTCTCAGGCTGACTGCAGGGTACATACTCGTAATACTAATTCTATATTTAGTTGAAATAATTATTATTATTTTCTTTTTTTTTTAATAAAACTTAATTAACTTTGTTTCAAGTGCATTCTTCAAATGAACTCTAAAATTAGAACGTAATTAAATGTTTTTTTGTATCTTTCGTAATATTTTGTTTAAAAACAAAAAAATAAAAATACGTGTTTGCGAATAGTGGAAGTATTCTTTATATAAAATTATAGGGCAGCAGCTTAAACTGCACTCAGTTATTTATATCCTCTGTTGCACGCACTCAAACATAACATACACACTTACTTTCTTTTTAACTTTTGCTAATAAAATTTAAGCTGTGCTTGTGTATGTAGCCTTGCAATGGTTTATGCAACTTAATTGCGTTAGTATTTGTAAGTACAAGAAAAGCAAATAAACATAAACACCAACAATTTACTCGTATTCCAAAAAAACAAAACAAAACAAAAAAAAAGAACACGAAATACAAAAATCATGTTTCCATAGATAAAAACAAGAGAAATAATTTAATTTTTCTTTTTGCTCATTACAACTGAATCTGAAAGTTTTGTAGTTTCTGTATCTTAAACTAAAAAGTTAACCGGCACAGTTATATAAGTGCTCATATAAGAAATGAAAAATGAAACTCAATTGCTCACTAATTAAGTGAAAAGTGTGTTATTTTAGCCAAACAAAAGAAATATGAGAAAGGGAAAACTTTTAAAAGCCAACTGGGTGGCATAAAATATAATATTCTTGGAAAATATTTAAGTCCAAGAAAATAAATGGGCTTTTATATTAAATTATTCATTACGTTTTAAAAGTATTTATTATTTTTTAGAGTTTTAACAAATATTCTAGAATTCGTTTTTTAAGATGTGTGTTCCGGTTATAATACCCAGTAGCGTATAAAGACTAACGTTTTCTGGGTTATCGGGTAGTTTAGTTCTCATGAATCATTCGAAAAAACTACATTCTTATTCTTTATCTACATACGAATAATACTCTTTAATGGCCTAATCACCTGACAACTGAAGTAGTTTTTAGGCAGAAATCTTGGTTATACAAGTATCCTCTTATTACTATAAAATAATTACTTCACGTCATAAGGCGAGGACAACTTGAAATCAAATATGCACAAACATTATTTCCTTTTTCCTCCTCCTCATAATATATTTTTTTAATACTAGTACAATTCACTGCCTGGGTTGGCGTCATCTCCTGAGCACTGATCTCATCTTGATGCCACAAGACAGTACCTGAAGTTGAAACTGGCCACGTAAACTTATTAAACATATAAAATAAAATATTTTTTAATTTTTTTAAAACATTTTTAAATCAATTTAAACTCTATTACGAACTTAAGATCTATTATTCATTTTTTTTTATTTTAATATTTTGCTACTTCTTTGTGTAGCTTCATTAGAAATAATTTTTTTCTACAAAGTGTTAAAAGCAGAGTGAGCAAACAAACAAAACATTTCGCAAATGTTTCCACTTTTCAAATTTTTTTAAATCGTATTGTACATGAGCAAAACCAAAACAAATACTTTATAAATGAGAAAGAGGGCAAACGAAACAATTCGCCTTTCGCTCTTGTGTTTGCTTTGTTATTCCGTTGCATTTGTGTAATTTGCTCTTTTCTCTTCTTCTATTCTTTTTCCTCTCATTCATTTTTTTTGTACCTACGCACATTTGAGTTAGTGTATTTGTAGTGCTCACAAACAAAAACAATATACAAAAATAAATGGGGCAATCGTTCTCACTATTTTTGTTTTGTTTTACTCATTGTAAAGAACAAAACAAAATGAGATCAAACGTTTCGTTTTGTTTATTTTCCTACTCTGGTTAAAAACCTAAAATTTTTTTCTGATCATCCCAGAGTCAAAAAATAATAAATGCAGTGATTTCATAACTCCCTTGCCACTACTCTGACAGTAGTTTTTACGGTTGTGATGATGATGATGATCTGTAGTTTTAGGTATTAGTGTTAAAGACATTGAAGCTAAATTTTTTTCAGTGTTGTTGAACTTCAGTAGTTAAACAAAAAAAAAAAAAAAAGATTTTCACCCGACGATGTGATTTTCAGCAACTATTTTATAATTAATTGCTTGGCTGAAATGCGCATTACAGTGCGAGCTCGATTTTCGCAACTCCCGATTAACGCAACACCCCGATTAGCGCAACAGGCAAATTTTTTACATTACAGTCTTTATAAGTGCAACGATTTTCAAAAATGAGTCTCAATAAGTGCAACACTATTTTTTTTTCAAATATATTTACAATGATTTCTGTTTGTATTTCTTGTTCAGAAACGTAGTTTTATAAAAGTAATAATATTTAATCAAAGAATCCCATTTCAATAGCATTTCTCCCATGTTAGTGCTGTCGCAAACACGTTTTAAAACACAAATACAAACGCATCAGTTTTCTGTTTTGCACTTTTTAAATCAAAAAATTGCTCGCTACGCCAATGTTTCAGAAAAAAGATTGTTTTTTAACATTTAATAATTAATTTCTTTCCTTTTATTAAAAATGGAGTATTTTCAGGTACAATAAAAAGTGGTCGATAATTGCAACTTTTTCGGTAATTGCAACAGGCCATATTTTTTCAAGTTGCGAAAATCGAGCTCGCACTGTATTTTGTAGCGGTAGAATTAGGAAGTCATTAGCTACGTGTGGTTCCGGTAGGATGTTATTGCTAAATTTATATCGGCCCATTTAATTACTTTTGTTTATTTTATAAGGCATTCAAACTTTGAGGTTTTCTATAATCAACCTTTATTTAAAAAATGTAAACTGCCATTGTTAATGGAGCAGGTTTCGTGCATGTATTGCTTAATTAGTTTCAAAATTTTTTCCACTTTTTCAGTGACTTGTTGATGTTGGATGTTTTTAAGGATAGATCATAGCGTTCCTGTGAATAAATTTTGTTATTCGATATCAAGCGTAATTAATACGATATCGAATACCAGAATTTGGTACACACAGTGTGATCTACACAGAGGGAAAAAAGGCGTTCTAAAATTGTTAACAAAGGGTATTAAATTAAGAACATATCGTGAACAATATTTCGTTAACTTTCGGTATCAAATCAAGCTTAATTCGTTAATAAAATAAGAACAAACGACACAAAATACCATAAGTTAATAAATCAAGAACAACCGGTAGTAAAATCGTGAACAATTGTATAAAAATACCATAATAAATAAGAACGATTTGTTATTACATTAGGAACGACCTGTTATCGAATCATGAACGATATGGTATCACACTAAAATCATATTGGTATATGGCAAACTTTTGTATTGTTTGTTAGTTTTTTTATTAAAGTTTTGTGTGGAAGTGTCATCCGAATATGTAAATAATTTTATTTACTTATTTTCTTTTAAAAAAACTCTGATTATACGGAGGAGCTAACTGTGGATGACAAGGACAAGAAAAGTTTTTTTTTCAATTAATTGATATGGAAAGCATTTTTGATATGTTAAAAAGTAAGTGAACAAAAAAAAAATAAAAAAAGCAATAAGAAAAAATATAATTAACCGTTTTCTAGGTGCTAGTTTTACATTCAAAAGTTTGCGGTACTTAAAAAATTAGGATTTAAAGAATTACCACTCGGACTTCGAATTAAGTTTAGATGTTCCTATAGAAGAAGCGAAGGTATTATTACGTTTTATATAGTTTGGGCACGTTAATGCATATTCTTTCTTTTTTTGTTTTTGGTATTAGTTAGGAATTGACGATGAGACTCTATCAGTTCAACTTTCAAGAAACCGGAGTTAGGAATATATGTATGTATTTTTGAAAATATATAATTAATATACATATATACAATACATATATATATAAATATATAACTTGAGATAGTTGGAAATCATTATTTCCGTATGATGAATTTGAAGTGGGGAATGGATCTACAGCTTTAGATTACAACAGATTAAAAGCATTTAATTTAAAAATTACTGCAAGTAAGTTTCCTTTAACACTAAATCCATGACTTCATGTGTTATACTATGGAGTTAATATAAAATGTTTTTACCACCATTTTCAGCCATATGAAGAAGTTGGTTTCCTTAAAGGTAAAACTGATTTCAGAATTTGTGAGTACCCCACTGCATTTATATCCAATATATAATTGAAAATTCTATTAAGTATATATAAATTTGTTCAACAAGTCATCAATTTTAAAGTAAGGGAATTATGCATATATCGTTAGTCTCAGGTAGAAAGGCCCTAACTCGATTTTTTTTCAAAACTGTTTTTTTTTTTAGTATTCCAATAAATTTCAGAAATATGCACATCCTAACAAAAAATCTTTGCAATATTATTAAAACTAACGGTATTACAAGTAATTGTACAGCATTTAATAAAAAGTTATATATTAATAATTACAGTATCTGTTGTATTTTTACCTCCTCCTGTAAATTTTAAATTATGTGAGTTAGGGCCTTTCTACCTGAGACCAACGATATGTACTATATGTAAAATATATATCAACATTTTTATTATATATAGATTTTATTTAATAAAGAATGTAATATAAATTTGTTTTTGTTTTTTAATTGTAAGGTCTTAATGGGTTATTTCTTTGTACATAAAATAATAACAAGTCGTTCACAAAATAAGAACAAGTGGTAACAAAACAATACTGCCACGGTATCAAAGTAAGAACCGTGTGTTAACAGAGAAAGAACGGTCCGTTATCAAAATAAGAACGATTGGTAACAAAGCAAGAGGATTGTGGTATCAAAGTAAGAACTATGCGTTATTAAAATAAGAAAACTCGGTAACAAAAAGGGAACAGTGTGTTATCAAAATAATAACGGTTGGTAATAAAGTGATACCGAGTTGTTATTAAAATATTGATACCAACTGTTAACGAAGTAAGCACAAACGGACTTAACTCAATTTCAATACCAAATGGTATCAATTTCGGCAGTTTTCTACCGCTTTTTTTTCTGAGTGTATGATATGATAAAATCAGATATTTTGAGCTATAAAATCATGCTACACTACAAGCTCTTATAAATTATAATTACTTATCTAGTTCTCCCAAATATGCAATTAGGATACACGGAGTAAGAACCTCATGACAAACCCACACGACACCCATACAGTCATACATTTTTTAATATTTGCAAACTTATTGTTTCACGTGCGTTTTTCAATTTTTGAATGAAAATAAAGTTAAAGAAGGTCAAATTCATAATATTTTGAAGCTGACTTACGATTGTTGGATAGTTTACTAAAAAACAAAAGTCCGTTAATTATGTGTCATCTGTGCGGTTGTTCTTTTTATCAAACTACTTCAAGGTAATACTCCTTATTTATCAAATAAATTCCTATTTATGCTTTAAACTCCTAATGCAGTACAAATCTGCTTTAAAAATTCTATAAAGCATAGATTGCTGTTTTAATTTTAATTACCTTTATTCCGTATGAAAAAAAAAAATTAACACCAGCTGGAAACCATTGAATCCATCATTCACTTCGAACGTTGTGAATGGAACTCTTAAATCTTTTTATACTTATAGTATGCAATGCCCGATTTATGTTTTCTGGTTCTGGAGCAACTACAATTATTTAATTTCTGTTAAAGTTTTAAACATTTTCTTTTATAAACCACTAACCACTAACATTTTTTAAGAAGTTTTTATTATTTTTTCTACATTTTTTTATGTACTCGTATGATTGTTGCAACATTATTAACCTCAGAACAACGTAGCGACAATAACAATGACAGTAAGCAAAAGTATTTACAGCAATAAAAAAAAATATGAATACAGTTTTATTATTATTATTATGTATTGTTTTTGTTGTTGCTGTTGTTTCCTTTTATTTTTCTCTCGACAATTTTTATGATTGCGATTGCATGTTGTGGCAACAAATATTTATTACGTGCTATAAAATCAATAATAAAAAAAATATATATATAAAAATCATTTTTATTTTATGTTTCCTTTTTTCGCTGTTACTGTTTTTATCTATGAAACTTATAAAAATTTGCAAATTTTTTAAATGACAAAATATGGCGGTATAAATAAAAATCTGTTTGAATTGAAAGCAAATAATAAAAAAAGGCCAATTTTTTTACGGACCAAAAGTGGCGCACAAACATTTTTCATGAATTACGATTCCAGAACAACTATAAAAAGACAAAACTAGGGGCACGTGAGATGTTTTTTTTTATTTTGTTCATACAGTAATTTTTATATACTTTTTTGCTTTTTTTATTTTTCTTTTTTTAAATTGTTGAAATTTTTTTTTACATTTTTGCAAATTATTGCGATTATTTCAAGCAAAACTAAACCTTAAATTCCAAGTAACACACAGCATTGCAAATTTTCTTAAAAGTTACAATTAAAACAGACGCGCTTATAAGAATTTTTTTTTTTTTGTTTTTCTTTAGTAGCAGCTAATACTGCGAAGTTTCTTCTCATGATGGTATCATTACACAAAAATATTATTGCATCCGCTTATTTTTTAACGGACTCTCTGATGAGAGGAAGCGAACAGAGCCAAGTGAATTTTTGTTGTGCGAACATTTCCTTCCGGTTTATGCATGCCATAAAACACTTTAATTCTTCAAGTCAGTTTCAATTAAAACTGGTTTTATTTTCAGAAAAAGCCAAAATTATACTTATAGAAAATAAAAATTTTGTGAAAGGAAAATTGTCTAAATGACAAGTTAACAGTGTTGTATTTTGTGTATATGACTCGAGAGAGAAAAAAGTTTTGGCTATTTTCAAAAAATATTAAACCAAATTAAATTAATTTCTTGGCAGGTTGTTATGCAATGAATGATTCAATTTTTGATTTAATTTAGTTATTTAACGAATTTGAATTTTAGATTTCATTGGAATCTGACGATGTTTGAGTACTGGGTTTCGTCAGCCACTAGAGTAAAGAGTTTTGTGATCTTGATCGATTTTCAAAAATTATTAAACCAAAGGCTTTTAAAAATTTAAAAAAAGCACATGGAAACATGAAAATCAAACATCAAATCGTAAAAGACGTTAAAGTTTATTAATAAATAGCTGGAGCCATGAACACTGGTATACAAGATGTTATGATCGGACTAAGAATGGCGACACAGTGAGCAAAATACTAAAAGGGCGGTATTTGTAGGCGTGTAAAAAAAATATAACTTTTGATTTTTTTTTTGCATTATCTTAAATCCTACGGAAAACACTCTAATGAACACTAGTGCGAGCAGTAACTATTACAAAAAAAAGAGGGAATAATAACTTTAAACCAAGAGCTGGCTGTCCACACAAGTTACAGATACATATCGTCGTAAGAATTAAAGAACGTTGTAACTGACAAAAAATCGAAAATACGTTTTTTGCATCATTTTTATCAGAAAAAAAATACGCGTCGATTGGTCCCAGTCCCAGATTTCTACGATGAAAATAAATTCACTTACGCTGTCTGCGTTTTGAAAATACCAGTGTCTTCTTTTTACTATCATACAGGTTTTTTGGCTCTGGTGAACATTAAAGGTTTTGTCAGTTACAGCGTTCTTTAATTCCATCGATGATATAGAGTATGAAAGTGTAAAACCAAATTAAAAAGTATGTATGGTAACATTTAATTTTAGAAATGGTTTTAATAACCATGCAATTCAAAAACAATATAAATCAATAAACTCTTTAGCACTTATATTGCTTTTCGTATTACAATAACTAAATTTCTTCACATTTCCACATTTTTTGTTTTATACAATAAAATATTAATATTCATGCTCTTCTTATATGCATATGCCAAAATGAATCTGATCGAAAAAAATATATTCAAAATGCTCTCTATTACTAAATCAATCACTTTTTATAATCATAATCATCGCTGAATGCTTGATTTATTACTGTTGTTTCTGATTCAATTGTCTTAAATTCTATTCTATTTTTCTTTTTCACTTCATGGTACTATGAATTCAAATGGTACTTGAACGTTATATAAACCTTCACAATGTTAAAACGTGAGGCCTAAAGTTTCATTTTCGAAAAACAAAAATATACAATATACATATACATACATACCGATATACAAATATATATATTTTGTATTTTTTGTTTTCCATTACAGTTTGCAATCAAATGTGGCAACATTTTGATAGTCACGTTTTCTATTCTATTCCCTAACGTTTTAGCCAAAAACGAATTGCGAAACTTGTATATGAAAAAAGTTTCATATTTCTTTCATCTTCTGTGTGCGAAAAAATTAAAAAAAAAAAAACAAAAACAAAAAACAAAAAACAAAAAAATAATAATAATAAACAGCGATTGTTTTTATACCATACGACTACATACATATATACTTGTGCATATTAATATCTACGTGTATATTATATATGTAGGTATGTATAAACATATTTAGAAACATATACAGGCAGGCATACAGATATGTGTTTTAATACACTCTTATGCATATATTCTATATAAAGAATATTTAATAAATAATCACACATATGTATGCATACGAATTCATGTTTTTTTGTTTATTAAAAATTTACAAGAAAAAATCATGCAGTTGTTTTCTTTAATATTAAAACACTAAAAGAAAAATCTGACGTATTTTTTTCTGTAAACAGCTATATAACTTGCAGTAATAGGCTTTCCTATTACTAAGACGATAGCGCTGGGTTCAAATCACATCTCTGACATCTTGAAAAAAAAAAATATGAAACAATATTTCTTTCGACGACCTCCTTTTAGCAGTCGTCTGGCAAAAGCTCTGAGAGTGATTCATTGCCATGAAAAAGCTTCTCAAATCTGTCGTTCGGAGTTGACTTTAAACTGTGGGTCCCGGTACTCATGGATAAGAATTAATACACACAACATAAGTGCTGCGAGAAGCTAGGCTGCAAACCTGACACAGGGTTTTAGTGGTCAGTTATGTATGTATGTATGTAATAGGCATACCAAAGCTTTATTTCAGCTTCTGTCAAATCACTTAATAAAAAAACAACTGCATCTTTATTTGCCCGTGGAAAAGCTTAGAAGCTTACCTTTTTAAATTTTAAACATCAACGTCAGCAAATGCAAATATGGGATTATCTTTTTTCGATTAACTCCTAGGAAGGCTGTTATACAATTAACAATGCAATGTTTGGTTTAATTTAGTTATTTAACGATTTTGGATTTTAGATTTAATTAAAATCTGACGATCTTTTAATACTGGATCTCGTTAGCCACTAGAGTAAATATTTTTGTGATCTTGATTGATTTTTGAATATGGTTCTGGCATGTGTTTGGTATTGAAGAATCTCTGAAATAGATTTTAATGTATTTTTTCGCTGATAGGGGTTAAAATCAAATTTGGATAGTTTCTCTTAATGTCCTCATCCTTATACTTCGTAAATTACTTACAGCCGTGACACGATAACACATTTTGGAAATGCTACTGATGTGGCCACATGCCATACAGACAATGAAACAATTCAATTACTGCATAAGACAATATCTCGACATGTGTCCCCTCGTTTTTGTGAATTAGCCCACTATATCAAGTAATTTAACACTTTTAGATTACTTTTTATTTGAAATCAAAAGTCTATGTCAACAAACCTCCAACCATAAGTGCATTGAAGACGAAATTAAATGATGAAGAAAGCTCATGAAAATTTTGAGGAAAGGATGCATTTGTGGCAGAAAATCGGTGTAACAAATTTTCCCGTTGCGCTATGGTCGCCGTGGTCTAGTGGTTAGTGTGTTGGCTTACTAAGACGATAGTGCCGGGTTCAAATCTCAGCACCGACATCTTGAAAAAAGAAATATGAAAAAAATATTTCTTTCGGCGACTACCTCTCAGCAGTCTTCTGGCAAAAGCTCTGAAAGTAATTAATTGCCATGAAAGAGCTTCTCAAGTCTGTCGTTCGGAGTCGACATTAAACTGTAAGTCCCGGTACTCATGGATAGAAATTTACACACACAACATGAGTGCTGCGAGAAGCTAGGCCGTAATCCTGACACAGGGTTGTAAAGGCCAGTTATGTATGTATGTATGTATGTATGCTATTCCATAATTAACCCTAGTGCGATAGGGTACTGTATGGTACCAGTCAAAAGACTAGTCTCCAAGTTATGTTATTAAAAAAAAAGAGATAAGCACAAGAAATACCCAGCAGAAAATTTTTCAAATTTGGAAGCAATAAATAAAATTGTAAGCAATAATGGAAGCATTATATTGTTTATGCATACATTAAAGCTTACAAAGATGCTATAGGATAAGGTATTATTTTTGATTTTGTATAATATTAGCTTACTGGTTGCAATAAATTTGCGTTTCTATTGCATTTTAGCGGCTCATTTCATATAAAAATCGTGCATTATTGATGCGCACAAGTAAGTGATTGTTCACGATTTCTCCCTTACAAAATAGCTTACTGGTAAGCACTAATTTCTGCTGGGTAATATCAAAATGTTTGATTAATTAAATTTAAAGTAACAAACAATAAGCAAAATAAAAGCTTGGTTACACTTGTTTCATCAAATAATTGACAAATGTGAACGTACCTTAGTAAATAGTCACCAAACTAAATAATATTTAACTGGCAATTGACAATGTAATAAGTAACAAAATATAATTATTACTCGTATTATTCCACTTTTGTAATGACAGATCATTTACAAAAAAACCTACAATGTCCTCTCCCTTGCACATACATGCTCAGTTGTAAAATTTCACAGTTTTTTTTTTCACTGTTTTGATTTTTCAGTGTACCCAAATTTCATATAAACTTTTGTTGATTTGATGTTGCATAGTAAATGATAGCACGTCGCTAATATACTGCATATTTAATAAACCATATTCATTCGTGAATGTTAGTTTTTAAATTTAAAAAAAAAAAATAAAAAATGTTTTGCTAAAAAGAGAAATCAAACTAAAAGTAAAACTTAAGCAGATAATATACATGTAAATATGAATCATAGATGAAGGCCACACACAGTGTAAAACAAATGTGGAACAAGCAGGAAAATAATTTCCAGTAACTAATGTAAAAAGTTAACTTTGGAATGCAAATTAAGTCAAATGTAAATGGATTATTTAAAGTCATAGCTTGCGCTTTAAGAATATTTTTAATTTCATGCAACACTTTTATCCTTTACTGTATTTAATATAAAGGCATCTATCTATCTATGCCTATGTTGTGCATTATAATTACTCTATTTATATTTATGAAAACGTGCATGTATTTAATGTTGTGTTCTAATTTCCACACTTGTTAAATTACAATTTAAATTCTGTAGAAGCATATGTTTTGTAGGGAAAAAAGAGACAGAGAGAGAGAGAGTGAGAGAGAAAGTTAGCTTGTCTATTCTGTAATTAAAATATTGTATAATAATCAAAATTAGTCAGAATTTTTTGTAATTTATTTAAAATACGAATACAAATTAATTTGTTTTATTTTTTATTACAGAGACTTGTCCACCATCTTATTACACATGCAATGATGGCAAATGCATACCAATGCGCTGGAAATGTGATTCGAAACCAGACTGTGATGATGGTTCTGACGAAACCATTGGTTGTGGTAAGTTTGTTAAAAAAAAAATTATGTGTTGATGAAATGTAATGATTGGTATTAAAATTTTTTTATTAAAAATCCTCAAGATAATTGAGAATATTGTGACGTTTAAAATTTTTTAAAAACGATGTCGTTTGTTGGGTTTGCTTTTGTTAATTATGACAATATTTCTATGTTTAGTTTGACTATTTCCCTTTACTATCAAATTTTACAACACATTTTGATATAGATTTCACAAACTTAAATAATTGTATAGCAATGTTCTTAGCTTTTAATGATTATCCTATACCATGAAATGAAGTTTCGTAATTATTTGTGGTGTGGCCACCTCAATTGGTGAGCGACTGCAATATTCATCTAGGCAGCTTACACAGCCTCGTTTAAATACTACAACTTAATATTTTATAGTCATAAACGAAGCAGCAGGCTCTACCCCGATATATTGGTTCAGACAAAAAACTGAAAACTGATTTTAGTTACGAAAATAATACATTCAATTAATGTTTCGTTAGAAACGCTTTAATTAGATCAAAGATAAATTCTATAATGAATTTAGATTTTTTGCAATGAATTTTTTAACAATCAAATCAGAAAATGATATCCGTGAAGGAATAGTACACTAGCCAAAATGAACATGTTTTTGACCCCAGCTACGGTGGTCTCATCAGAGTTCTTTGTGTTTGTACATATTTATGACCAAACATCAACTATTAACTCACACTTTTTCAAGAAATCACATACTGAAATTACTTTTTCTTCTTTTTTTTTTTTTTTTGATATGAACATACACTTGTTTGAGTGAGTCGAAGTAAAGTCAAACAACATTCTCTATTATATTCTCATCTTGTTTGGATAATTTTTTTTTTGCCCTCCTATTCCATTTTATCCACATTAAACGACATCGACGACATGTACGATCAAAATTGATCACTCTTCCTGGGGCTCAAAATCGAATCTTCAGCATATCACATTCATATAAATTTTTTTGAAATTTCTCCGATGAGCAAAAATTGATTTTTTTTTTATTTTGTTAAAAAAATTCTTAAAAATTAATTTGTAATATTTGAACAATAGTGACGTTTTTTCTGTGGTTGGACTGAGTCCATTTAAATTAAAATTTTGAATTACATTGTGATGATTAAAATCAAATTCAGTGATAAAAAAATACGAAACAACTTTGTGACTTTAATCTTAAAACACTTTTATAAGATCGCCACTATTCACTAAAGTGATTTTTATCAAAATACCGGTTCATCTATATGTCCTGTCGGTGAGTTTTCGGACTGCTCGCGCATTGCATCCTATTACGAAAGGTGTGTGAGACATAATCGATATTTTTTATTCGTTTACAGGGCATTGAAGCCATTTTGTGTGAAGCTTCGCTGAATGGCACATTTTCGAATTTACCTTATTCGAAGAGACTTGCGGCTTAAGAAAACTAATTAAGAAAATAAAAATTGTTTGTTGTATTTAAATAGCAATTTTTCAATGGCTATGAGATCATCATGTACTTAAATCGCTAGTGCGATATGTTCAATACGGTATGACTGAATTAAGGTCAAAAGAAGTAGATGGTTATAGTATTGTTGCATTAAACGCAATTGCTTGACATGTTTTTTCGAATTATATTTTACCGAAAATGTAATTCAGTGTTAATCCATATTGTTAAAAATATATTCGTAAAACTTGTTTGTATTGCAAGTTCCGCTAATGGAATTGACACCGTAACTTGCAACAATAAATAAAATGCCGAGATAAATTTGAAATTTTGGTACTTAAATGAATTAAGTCTTATTGTAAAATATTACATCTACAATTTTGTAGAACTTTTCTTTTGAAATTATTTGAAAATTTTTATATGTTGTGAACCTTTTCGTTATCTATATAAATTATACAAACTTTCGACTTGAGGTTCTTATAAGTATATAAATTAAAAAAGTTTAACACCTTTTCTTTTGTGCTTTTTTATTTAATTTATTTTTCCAATATTTCGATCAACCTCGTTGATCATCCTCAGGGAATAAATTATTACTACAATACAATATGAAACATAACATAAATTGTATTAATAAGTTTAGTTGACCTTATTATTGATTAATATATAAGCGTTTATTTAAGCTTTAGGTCTATTATAAAATTATTTTTTTTTTTTTTTTTTTTGTTTTGTTTTTTTATTTTTATTTTTTATTATTTTATTTATTTTTTTAAAGCTTTTAATCTTTTAAAAATTTGTTATGTTACAATTATTTGTTTTTTCTTTTTTGTTTCAATTTTTTAATATAATACGACTTAACAAATAATTTTTGTTTTTATACATATATCATTATGATTCTTTTTTAATATGTTTTTTATGTTTTAGTTATTTAATTTAATTATTTTTTCTAAAAAATGTTTGTTGGTTGTAATATTTAATTAAATATGTTTGTTGGTTTCTATTTTTTTAAAAAATTTTTTTATATGACAAATTCTTTTTTTTTTCTGATAGAATATTTTTCATGTGACACAATTTTTTAATATGTATGTATGTATGTATTTTTTTTTAAATTTTTTAAATAAAAAATATTTCCTGAAGAAGCTACGCAGAGAAGTAGCGAAATATCGAAAAAATAATTTTATAATAGACCTAAAGCTTAAATAAACGCTTATATATATAACATAAATTTAATAAAAACTACAAACTGAAACATATCACAACTTTTATAACAAATATCTTACATTACTATTATCCGTGGTGTCGTCAATTATTTTAATTTATATATAAGAACCTCAAGCCGAAAGTTTGTAAAATTTATATTAATTGATAATTTTTTGAGTTTATATGGATTTGCATAAAGCAGAAATTACGGAGTCGCCAATATTTGAATTAATAAAATATTTTATATTTGTATTGATTTTGCTTTCTCAGGTAAGAGTACTGCAACACTGATGCCACAACTCGGACTCCTGTTTAGAATTATTAAAACTGAAATACGTAACAAAAGTTATGTTAAGCTAAGCCTGCCTTTTGTAAGGCTGCAATTTTGTTCGTTTAAAATTTTTTTAATTAAAAAACGAATATTAAATTCTTTTATATTCTATAGTTAATAAATTAAGTTTTTCAGTTACAAGTTATATTTTATTATCTGGATTTTGTCAACCTATAAAACGTTTAAAATATATTAAAAGTTATATAATCATAATAATAATCTAATTTTTTAAATTAACTAAATAAATTAAGGTTTGAAGAATTGTCTATTTAAAGCAAAAATACTGTAATTTAAATAACTGAAATTTTCAGTTTAAATTCATAAAATTTTATCACATTTTTAGTTTCTTGTTATTTCTTTCACTACTTTTTTACTTAAACCACCGATAACCTTTATTTAACTTTTTCTCTTTCGTTTTTTCATATAAAGGGAATTAATTTTTTACCTTAAAATATACATATATATACGAGTATATAATTTTAAGGTGCAAACTGTTTACACTTCAATAGTCAATGGAAATTGTTAAAAAGTCACAATCATAAATTCAGCATTTTATTGCAAAAGTTTCCATTTTAAAATGTTTTATACAAAAAAGTAAAAAGGAAAAAATAAAATATATAAAGTTCATAATCCATATAATAAAATAAAATACTGTTTAACTTTTTACTTCAAACGTAGGGAGGTTCATGAAATGTACATTTATTTGCTAGTTTATGAAACAATGTAATATAAAACTGGTAATCCTTATACAGTGCAATGTTATTCACATTAATGGAGGTTTATCTAAAAATTTGCTCAATAAATAATAAAAAAAAAATTTGGCACGTTATAAGACAGTTAAACAAGTATCGTTAAAGTGAGCAGCTATGCTAAAAGCAAGAACTCAGAACATGTTACGTGCGCTGTGCTAAGCTGTGCAGACTGAAACCAATGCTTGTTAGACCACAAGTGACCTCCCACGATTTAAAGCCTTCAAAAAATGAATACCTGTTGCTCTATATCATATCAGTTAAAAGTTTTAAAAACTTCAAAGTATTTTTAGACCTAGATGGCATAAATAAATAATTTTAATATATTTTAGGAACATACATAATTCGCCATACAACCCTGTATCAGGGTGAGGGCCTAACTTCTCGCAGCATCTATGTTGTGTGGAGCCTACAGTTTAAAGTCGACTCCAAACGAGAGACTTGAGAAGCTTGTTCATAGCAATCAGTTACTCTCAGAGCTTTTTCCAAAAGACTGTTAAATGGTAATCGCCGAAAGAAATAATTTTTTCATATTTATTTCTTTCAGGATGTCAGAGCTAGAGTTTGAACCCTGAGCTCATCCTTAGTAAACCAAAGCACTAACCACTAGACCACGGCGACTACTATATTTCAGTAACAGTGTACTTAAAATTGAATTTTTAAAAACTATACCGAAAAACGTATTCTAATTTTGGGTGTAAGACAAAAGAAAATTGACAACTTGTTTTAAACTTCCAAAGTTGCCAACGTTCACATGATATGCTAGTATGCTAGTGTTGTAGATTCCTAATGTTTTGAAAACAACAACCTAATTTTATCTATATTTACTGCCAGACCACATTCACCAATTCGCTTTCAACATTTGCAAAGACAGCAGTCACATTTCACAACAATATTACTAGCCGATATTTATTAAATTCTTTGTAATCTCTTGTAAGGAATGCAAGATTCTTTCTGTCTGTGGCCTTATCGTCTCTAGTATTCCTAGAGAACCGCTTTTATTATAGTTAATAATTAAACATTGGCATTTAGAACCTGTTTGTATATATAAAAAAATCTCTGTATATTGTAACCCACCTCAGTAAGAGTATTCTGCATTGCTAGATATATATATTAAAATTGTGTTTTAGTTTTTTAATACTCCTAGAATCCCATTTTAGAAAATAGCCTTTACTTTGATTCATTAATATTTTATTTCTATAATGCATATGCTTTCAATGCAAATGCAAATTGCATTATTTTTTATTTTTTTATTTTCCTTTAGCTTTATACGAAAAATTTAAAAGGATTTCTATTTCATACTCATTTATTCAGGAAATTGATCAACTGCCACAGTTATGCTGCTCATATTGCTCATCTACTGCTTATCTGCATATGGCATCGTATGGTTCGTTTAAAAGAAAAAGAAATAAAACAAAATATAAACGAGTAGAGGAAAATATCGCTCATTTTTTATTTACTTTGTAAAATAAAATTTGAATTTCAAATGAGCAGACCATTTTCATACTTTATTTTACTCTTCTTCTTGGTTTCGCATTTCAACTCTGTGTCAGTTATTATACCCCAGCCATTACAGTTGTATTTCGCATGTCCGTAATATATGCTAAGTAAGTGAGATTGTTTCGTAGCTCCAGAAAAAAAGTTAAGTTAGACAAAAATATTTTTTTTTATAAAAAAAAAAATGTTAATTACCCTACATGTGGCAATAAAGAATAGTCTCAACAATAGAATTTGTTTTTTTTTTCAATAAAATTTAAATAATTTTAATTATGGTTTTTAACTACAAACACAACTAATATGCTTTTCTATTTATCTACTTGTTTATATAAATTAATATTATCTGGACTTTTTCCTACTGTTTAGCAGGGGTCTATAAAACGTTTATTTTATTTGTATGCAAATACATTATTGTTATAATATTGTAGTTGTTGTCTTTTTGTCTTCCATTTATATAAGAAAAGTGATGCCAGATAAAAGTTGTGGGCATTGAAGTTAAAATAAATCATGTCTTGGAGTTTATCAGTAAGATTTTAATACAAAAATTAAGTAAAAATTATAACAAGCCTTCTGAGCATTCACCGAAGAGAGCACTAATTTGAACTGCAAGTTTTACATTCTAAAATGATCTGCTAAAACTTACTAATAACACTTAAGTTAGACAAGCTCAAATATAACACCTTTAATATATTATAGAAGTGCTATTTACTTGCATATATTATATAAACAATTCTTAATTACACATTGTGCCATCACTTACATTTATACTTTTCCGTTTTGCATAATTCTATAATCTGGTCTCTTTGTGGCACATACTAATAATACATCTACCACAGTAGCAACTAAAATGCTCATACCCATATACATACATATGTACATAGACCTTCATACACACAATGACAAAATAGACTCCTTTCTAATATTACACACACTCTGTAATATATGCATACACAACGTGTGTTTCGGTTTTGCACTTGTATTTGTTTTTAGAATAAATTTAAACTGCCATTTGCAAATGGTTAGAATTTTTTGTTGTTATTTTTGTCTTCTTTTCTGTTTATGTTTTTTTGTTGGTTTCCTTTCTTCCTTCCGTGCTAAGTTTTGGCCACGTTATTTAAATTTTTTATCCTTTTAATGGCTGCAAATGGGTATTAGTCAAGAAGAAAGAGAGATGTGGAAAGTTTACATTTTTATTTAATTTTAAATACATTTAAAAGTCAATTAGATAATTAGATATTAAGGATATTAGTTACTTAAAAAACACAACAACAATTGCAACTACAACAAAAGCCAAAACAACATTTGCATAGGAATAGGAAAAAGTAGAAACTAAAATAGGGGAATACAATATCACCCAATAAACATTTGAATGCGTGTATTTAAACAATTTTATGTAATTATTTTTTTTTTCTTTCTTTTTAGCCAATGCGACCAAATGCAATGAAGGCCAATTCCAATGTACGCTTACTCACAAATGTATACCCAATAATTGGGTATGCGATTATGAATATGATTGTGGTACTTTAGATATATCTGATGAAGTGAATTGTAAGTATTGAAAACATATTTTTGTAATATATTAAAAATTATTTCCGGTTTTAGCATTAATTTCTCCACAAAGAAAAAAATTTTGTTTTAAAACGTTAAGGCTTATCACCTTTAGGCTTGACATCTGAAAGAGCGTTTTTAAAAGCACATTTTAATTCTTCTTGCACAGTATGATGATCTCTTTCATCAGTGTCTAAATCAGTGATGTCCACTACTACATAAACACACTTGGGCTTGTGTATGAAGCAGAGAAAAGACTCTGCTTACTTCTACCAGAAATGGGAATGTTTGATCTACTTTCTGTTTATAACTTCATACTTAATTATTTGTTCATAATTTTGAGTAAAGTACGTAATCGATTGTCCGATAGATATTTTTCCGATCTATTAAGAATAAAAGAGCGCCGAGGTCACATAGATTTGGAGGAAATAATGAATAATTATTTCAGTTAAATAAAAATGATACAAAAAATATTCACTGTCCATCCCTGCATTATGCTGGAGAGAAGCTAAAATCTAAAAAGAGCAAGAGTAACAATATTTCTTTTTATTATGTACGTGTTTGACTTCGACGTAAGCAGAATTTGTTTTCCTATCACGCGTTATAGGGAAAGAGAGTTTTGGACATCACTGGTCTAAATCGTCTTGACACTCATTTTTGATATTATTGCTCTATTTGTAATTGTAATACTATTTATATCGATCTTTCGCTACTCATTTGCATAGAAAATTTAAAATAATGACTACACCACCGCTATTTTTTTAAAATAATATTAAAAAATAAATTTTAATCTAAAAAAATATGATTCGAGTGGGCCATCTATTGGTTTAAATTAAAATCTCTGATTATATCAAATCTGACAATACTTATGTCATTCTATTCTGTCACAAAATTCAGTATAGTATCTCTACTGAACGAAAAGACCGGATTTACGCCTGAGCAACGACAAAGACAGGTCGTAAATTTCACGAAAATGTCGAACAAAAAGTTTGAGAAACTGGTTTTATTGTCAATACGTCAAAACGCGATCGTACTCGTTCAGTGCTTACATTCGAAAATATCGATGCTGAGAGTGTGCGTGAGTATCCATCAACATCAACTCAATATCGTACTTAAGAATTGAACCTTGCTAACCTAATCTCATGAAGGTACCTTATGAGGTTTAATTGGTTCAAGAGTTGAACTCGCATGACCACTCACGTTTCGCGAGATGGGACGATGATGTCGATTTTACCTAAAAAAAGAAAAAATAAAATCATATTTTCGAATGAAACTCATTTTCATCTTGGTGGTTATGTTAATAAAATTGCCATATTTAGTGCTCAGAATTCAATGCCCATTACTCGTAACTGTTTGTTTGCATCCTTGGCCCATACCATCAATGAACCACAAACATTACGGTCAATGAAGACCCCTATTGCTCCATGATAATCTATTTTTTTGCGACCGCTCTTCGTGGTATTGATGTGAATGATGTATGGTTTCAACTTGCTACACATTCATGCCACAATCAATATAATGCGTCAAACGTTTAAAATGCAAAATGGTGGCCGCCAAGAAGTAGCGATTTGACACTGTAGGATTATCTTCTGTAGTGCGCCGTTATAGACAAATGTTATGCCGACAAACTAGAGACAATTGAACATTTGTAAGCCAACATTCGTGTTGTTATTGCCGGGATATGACCCAATACAATCTAAAAAGTGCTAAAAAATTGGTCCGATCAAATGGATACCTGTCAGGCCAGGCGCGTCAATCATATAAATGAAATAATAGGCCGTATTCCAATTGGAGACGTCGTCGTCGTGTAACGACATTTTTGTAATAGATTAATGGCAAGAGAAACATTTTTTCTTTGTTCTGCTACAAAAATGTCGTCAGACGACAACGACGTCGCCAACTGGAATAAGGCCGAATATTCCATTTCCAACCAGAAAATACTTATGTATTTCACATGGCAAAATTTCAAACTGTTTTTTGTTTTTTGCATTTCTAAATTTAAAGCTTTAAATGTCCCACCCGATATATAAGTTAGAAAATTTTTTTAAAATTGTAGATGTAAATGACACCTGGGGGCAAAGTACGGCATTCGATACCGAACGAAATTTCGTATAATTTTAAAATAATTTGCATAGAAATTTAGTTCGATATCGAATGCCGTAATTTGAACCCAGTTTTCAGTGGAAAATAAAAGATAAGTAAATATAGAAAAACAATAGTGAAAATAAATATAGGGTATAACAAAACAAAAACAACAGAGTCATGGCATATTAAAAACGAATAATGATGACATTAAGTGTCTCTTTCGTTAAAATAAAAAAAAAATTCTGTGATAATTTTAAGTAAAAAAACACATTTTTTACTATTTAACACCAAGTAATAATAAAGTTAGATGGCCTACGAAGATATTATAGTATATTTACTTTATTATTGCCAAATGTGCAACACAGTTATTACATCTTTTTTGTTAACACAACTTTTTACGCGTTGCCATAATACGAGTACTTTTTTCAGATTTTTTTTTTGCGTATAGTTTTTATAAACATATATACTTATACTTTTACTGCTTTCCTCTTCAATAGATTTTTTATTTATTTTACAGGTCATTCGGATACTTTGAAATGCCGTTCATATCAAAGTGAATGCAGCAATGGAGTCTGTTTAGATATTTCAAGATTTTGTGATGGCACTTGGGATTGCAGTAACGATGAAGTCAAATGTGGTATGTGTACTCATATACATATGTATAGCATTGTAAAAAGAAATGTTCATAAAGTACATATTAAAATTATAGATAAAAGAACATGATTTTTTTTTTATTTTCACAACTGCAAAATTTTCTTTTTTAGTTTTTGAGTTCTATTCCCTAACATTTTATTTCCTTTTCTGTTGCTTTATGCAACTTTTCTATAATGATTTGCTGGTGATGATTACACTGATGACAATATTGCTTTACCATTTGCTTCATCTTTTTATTACTTTCTTTTTATTTTATTTTTTTTTTGTCTAGATAACCAAGAAACTCAATGTGCCACCTTAAATTGTTCATTCAACTGCAAGTTAACACCGCAGGGTCCCAAATGTTATTGTGCACCCGGACAGGTGCCTGTCAATGTAACACAATGTATGGACTTCGATGAATGTTCTATTGAGGGCATGTGCGATCAGCTGTGTCGCAATACGCCTGGTTCCTATGAGTGTTCCTGTGTTTCAGGTTATATGAAGCAAAAGAATCGCTGTTATGCCATAAATGGTAAGTTTGCTTTCCTTTTTTTCCATAGTTTCTTTTTTAATATACATACTTATCTATGTATATATAAGTATACATAAACATTCATATATATTTTTGTATATTTTTTAAGCTGCTTTGAAAATTTTACTCTGTTTCTCTATAAAAGATTTTCTTCGTCCTGTACATTTTATTCTATGAAATATGATTTTGCTACTGATTTCTTTGGTTTTATTTTTTTTCTTTTGCTTGTAAAACGATTAAAAAACACTGCTTACTCGGAAGTAGTAATAGTTTTCTTTCAAAAAAAAAAAAAAAAAACACAAAAAATCTATTAGAATTCGAATTATAATAATATAAGTATGAACTTTCGTTGGTTGACAAGAGTCTAGTAATTAATATTAAAGTTAAAATAAGTACATTGAGCATAAAAGCAAAAAATAATAAAATAATAATATGACTTAAGTTGTGCCTTAGTGTCACCAAATTGATTGTTTTTAAATTCGAAGGCCAGCAACCGTTTTTTAAAATTCAGCTAATCGTATAGTAATTGTAGGTGGAACTGATATACTTTATTCACAGTTGTAAACAACCGGATTAAAGGGAGACGATATTTCAATTTCTTTGCGGATGCCCTGTCCTATGGGGGGAGAAAGTGTCAACTTTAGATAAAAATAAAATTTGCCGTTTTTCAAAGTTATAATTTTAAACAAATCCAAGAAGTCTATCTTCAAGAAACCACTCTCTGACATTTCCAGTGTATTCCACAAAGAAAAAAAAAACGAATGATCAGGAGTACAGCGTCACCATCTGGGAAGATAACAGCTAATCTACTGGAGACACTCGCCACTCACATTTAACATCCACCAACACATGGAGCCATTGATGTTAATCATTAATATGAAGGTATAACACTGCCCTTTGAGTGGTCAAATTGACAGCAACTTGTCTCATCAACAAAAAGTCATATACTATAAAAATATAAAATAAATCTGTCCATGTATCTTCAAATTCCAATACAATTCACTGCATGAGTAGGGGTTTGACCCTGAGTATTGGTCTTAAATAATAAAAAAAAGCTGATGTGAGAATTTTTTTTTTAATGAGGCATTATGCTGGTCTAGAAAAATATGGCGGGAAGGTACAAAAAGTGTGTGGACCTTTGATTTAAACTTACTAATATCATATCTAAATATCAGTCAGAAAAAATCAAAGGTCCTATTTTAAAAATTTGAACCGCAAGGAAATCCGTGGCTGATTATATCGCCAGTGTTATACCTTCACCAGAGAGCTATTGCTCTCCTTCAGCTTAGCCAATTGAGTCCTTGCAGTGTAAGATTCTACCCCACGACAATGTGATTATCCCACAAAGAAATATGATTTTAATCGACTTGTGAAGTTTCTGAATCGCAGAGGACTGGATATGTGATGTGGCATCAAAACGTCGCGTGAGTGCTAATTGTATATTTGAATTACCACTAGAATCAACCAACCACCGTTCGAACGATGAAATTTCTAGGTCACGCTATGGTGCTTGCACAGTGGACATTTCTTTTCCTTCACGCTTTATTTGTAGCCCCAGCTTGACATACAGCCTATATAAAAAAATCCTTTTGGTCGGAGTGCTTTTGGTCTTGATAAATAATAGATTAAAAAAAAAATAAGTTTACGTTATCGCTGGCTTTTACAAATTAATATGAATTATTTTATATTACTTTAAATTCTTCATAAAATATGGAAGTTAAAAAATTAATTCTATTAAATAAGGCGTTTTAACGCGGTGTTCTTTATACATGTGCTATTATATAGCACACATTTAGGCTTTAAATATTTTTAAATAACAGAATATAGTTTTTGGCATAGTTACTGAAAGTTTCTTTAGTGGTTTTTTATAAACTATAAATATTCGTATATATGGGCAATTTCAAAAATTTTCAACATTTGTTGAAACTGAGTTCAGATGCTTATTATTTCTCCAGTTTTTCGAATTGACCAAAACGGTCAAAAGGGAATGGTAGGCCACACTAGAAAACTGGGAAATTCAAAATATCAGACCATCAGTTCTTTATTTTTAAAAGTTATGGGCACTCAAACATCGAAAAACTCAAAAAATGGCTTGAAATTTACAAGAGTTTTTTCATATTTCATCACTTTTCTAATTTTAGTTTTAAACTTCCGATGCCCACTGATATAAAATAAAGTCACTAGACTTTGTAGATATTTACAGTATAAAAGTTATGCCCATACTACTATTTGGGAAAAAGTTGTACAGCAGTTAATTTTTGAAACCGAAATGTTCAGATTTTTTAATTTTCGCAGTTTTTTCTATAGCGTTTTTGCGCCGTTCAAGAAAATTGCATATCGTCAACAGTATTTATTAGATGGTGTAATTAAAATATTACCATTATTAAAATAAACCAATAAATTTAACTTTAAAATTTTTTAAAGAAATTTAAAACTTAAAACCTCCATAACTTTCGCGCCGTTTGCAATAAATGATTAACGCGAACTGTTTTGGTATGCTAAAATATCACCCTTCACGTGACCAAAGCGTCATTCGTGTCATCCAAAAAAAAAATTGGAAAAAAAAATATCAAAATGTCGAAAATTTTTGAAATTGCCCATAGTAAGTATATGTATTCATAAAAATATAAAAAATATACATTTAAATCAGTGTTCGAAAATTTACCTTATAAAACGTACTTTAGTGTTCTGTACTGTAGAATATTAAGTACAGAAACACTAAAAGTGTTTGTGTAGGAAATTCAAAACAAACAAAAACATTATAATATTTTTGAATTTTCTACATAACGAATATACTGTTCTTAACCTATAGAAAAAAACAAAGAAAAATATTTTTTTTTTGTTGTAATTTTTTTTTCAATTTTTTTTATTTTAAACTGATTGATAAAAAATGCAAAAAAAGAAAATATTTTAAAATTTGGGGAAAAATAACCCAAGATCAATAAACCAAAATGTACACAAACACTAAAACTGTACTGTTTTAAAACAAAAAACAGAACGACTTATTCTGGTTATGTAGAAATACACAAACACTAAAAAAATAAATACCGTTCTTGGATTTGTGAACCGTACATATAATAATGTACAGTTTATTTTCGAACACTGATTTAAATAACTTTTGGATGTTTAGAGGAATATATCTAGTCTTCTTAAGTGTTTTAAAGTATTTCGTGCATAGTAAACAGTTAAGCTAATAATATTAACAAATTGTATTTGGCAAACACACAAACATTGTCTGTTCTGTTGGCTTCTTTTCTTGTTACAAAAGATAAAAGACAAGCATGCACATCATTTTAATTAAACTTATTTTCTCTATACCGCTTTCATGAGTCTATAGCTAACCTTAATTTCATTTTCTTTTTTTTTTTGTCACTTTTTCTCCCATCTTAGTACCCAAAGATGAACAGGCATCTTTAGTATTCCTGACGACAACGGATGTACGTCGCATTGATCCCTACAATGGCAAACTTTTAGATAAATTAAGTTCCATTGATATATCAGCCATCGAGATTTGGCATCGTAATCGTACACTATGTGCCATGTACTCAAGTCATTGGATAGCGGTCGATATGAAATGTTATCGCATTGATGATTTCAATGTTACATGGTCGATGCCACTGCCTAAATTGATTACCAGTACACACTGTAAGTAGCCGTAGTTTAACAGATAAGTTACAACGTTATTTGGTTTTGACTTAATTCGTTCGAGGTTATTGTTGTTTGATGCAGCTTTAAACTCTTCAATAAAAAAAGAAAAAAAAATTGCATTTGAAGACAAAATCTTTGTCTATAAAGATGTGTGATGATATTGTTCATGATGTAGCACTTATGTATGCAGTGGTTGCAACAATAATGAGACATTATTTGTTTCATCATCAACATTATCATCATCGTTGTGTCGTCATTTAATATTTTTTTTTTGTATTATCCTTTTGTCCTTTTTGTGTGCAGACGAGAATATGTTATGCATACGTGCATATACATACAATGTATTATATAAGCACACATACTTATATATGAAAATATATATATATTTTTTTAATTAACGAGTATTTTTATATTTCTTTTTGTTCAACTTTAGCAATCGATAAATTACGTCTCGATTGGATAACTGGCAATTGGTATTTTTTGAGTAATGAGCCTGGTTTAATATTCATGTGCTCCAATACTATGCAATACTGTAGCATTATATTGCAGGATGTTAAAAATCCTTCATCGATGGTTTTGGATCCCACAAAAGGGTATGTATTACACACGCATACACATATAAATATATGCAGTTTATATTAAATTTTTTTCTAATTTACAAAGAGTTTAATAAGAGTGTCTGTTACAAAATGCATGCTTTTATGTACAGTGGGCAAATGAATAAAAATATAAGTCTATATTGAAAAAATTAATAATTAAAACAAAGTGCCTTTAATGAAAGTCTTTCTATATAATTTTGATTTTTTTTAAATTGCTAAAGAAATTCGTAAAATTTTTTTTAATACTAGTAGCCGTATTAATAGAAAAAATAAAATGTATTTATTAAGGAATTACTTGACATACACACATAAAAGAGAAATAATAATTTAATAAATTTCTGTTAAAGGTGTTTTTAAAAATTTTAATTTTAATAAATTATCTAAATATATAAAATTGAATGTTTGTTTGTATATTTGTTTATTTGTTTGTTTGTTTGTACCTTATAGGAGACCAAACCTCTAGAACGATCTTCCTGAAATTTTCACAGCATTTACCTGGGACTCTGGCATGATTAATAGGGCACTTTTTTGGACCACGCCCACTTTTACGCCCACTTTTTTAAATTATGTAATCGCCCCCATATTGCTTTTAAAAGATTTACTTCAAATTGTATACACATTATACTCCAGGCGAAGCATAAATAATAATTTATTACTCTACGCCCTCTTTCACGCCCCTTTTCACGTCAAATTAAGTTTGAAAGTTTCAAACTTTTTGTTCTATGTAGAAATTTGTATTTTTTTTTAATTTGGTAATATATTACTCTTAATACTGTTAACGTCGCCATATAACTATGAACCACGCCCACTTCACCGCCCCCTTCTCTTTTAATTCAGATACTTACTTACACCACTAATAATGTTTACCACACAAAATACTTTTTTTATAATATGTATATAACGAGGGGGTAGCGAAGCACACCGGGTTCAGCTAGTAATATATAAAATTTAATGTGTGTTTGTTTATTTGTTTGTTTTTTTTGTTTGTACCTTATAGGAGACCAAACCTCTAGACCGATCTTCCTGGAATTTTCACGGCATTTAACTGAGACTCTGACATAATTAATAGGGTACTTTTTTTGGACCACGCCCACTTTTTTTAAATTATATAATTGCTCCCATATAGTTTTTAACAGATTTACTTCAAAATGTATACACATTATACTCCAGGCGAGGTATAAATAAACATTTCTTACGCCACGCCCCTTTCACGCAAAATTTTATTTCAAAGTTTTAAACATTTGGTCTCTGTATAAATTTGTTCCTTCCAACGGATTTTTTTTTATTTGGTAGTATATTGGTCTTAATACTGTTAACGTCGCCATATAACTATGAACCACGTCACCACCGTTAATTTTATTATATAACGAGGAGGTAGCGAAGCACAGCGGGTTCAGCTAGTAAATTATAATTATGGTTTTTAGTTTCAAAATTTTATTGTAGAAGCAAGGTGTTTTAAGCTCTAGAATAGTTCCTCTGACAGACTTAAGGATCTTTGCTACTGTTAGTAGTATATGCGAACTAAAACTTTTTGTGTTCTGGAGTTCCTCCCTAGTTGGACCATAGACTGGAATCCATAAGCCTAAATTTATATCCAATCGATTCCAACTTTTCAGGTGGAAATGCATGTCACACATTTCTATGAGAATTTGTCACCAGAAAATTGAGAAGAATTCATGTATACATATTTTTAGATAGTCAATCTATCAATGCTCACAAGCACTACTCCCTCTTTTCTTCTCCTCATACATAATTTTTTAGCACTAGTATAGTGCACTGCAAGAGTAGCGATCATAAATAAGTAAATAAGTTTCAGATAGCGGCCTTTAAGCTGTAGGTCCCGGTACTCATGGAAATTAACACACACACAACATGGGTGCTGTGAGAAGCTAGGCCGTAACTCTGAATTAGGGTTGTAATGGCCAATTATGTATGTATGTATGTATGTATGTATGTATGTATGTATGTATGTATGTATGTAGTTGTTGCCTATTAAGGTAGACAAAATTCATAAAAATCCTTTTCTTACATAAAAAAAAATCATTTTTTAATTTCATAAAACTCTTGTTTTTTATGCATTAATTTTATTTTATCTTAATCCACTGTATGACTGTGCATATTTTTATTTGTATTTTATAAATAATTGTTTTATTCTTTATATCTACAAATTAATTTCTCTTTTTTTATTCATAACTGATGTGTACGTACGTATGCATACTTATTTATACCTTTTTCAGGTTTTTTATTTTATTTCCATGCTTTTTCAGATGTTATTTATCATTTTTAAATTACTCTTTCTCTGGTTAATTTTGGTTTTTTTTTTTTTGTTTTTTTTTTTTCTCACTACAGTTTTATCTTCTTCACGGAATGGAGTCCCAGTTTATCACGCGCCAATCTTGATGGTACAAATCGTACCACATTGGTATCTACAGAAATTTTTTATCCAAGTCGTTTGACATTGGATTTACCCAACGAACACGTTTATTGGATTGATATCTTTAAGGATTTTGTGGAAAGAGTCGATTATGAGGGACGCAATCGTTGGGCCATGAAAAAGACCTCCGATGTAAGTATGACTCTCATTTATGAAATTTCGTATTATGCTAAAGTGCTATATATGAGTTTGTAAAGGATTTTAATGATTTGCTGACTAAATGACTGACGTTTTAAGTGAACCTGCTTACTTTTTATATCAACATTTTAAATGAAATTGTGCATGTGTTGTGTATGCATGTGTGAGTGGCGGTGTATGTAGCAGTATATGGTTACTTGGCAATATTTAACTGAAATTTTGGCCATTGGATATTGAAACAAAAAAAAAATTGTTTCCATTGTTCATTTATCATCAGTAGGAAGCAATTGTAAGCCCAACCATTAAATCTCATGAATTTTAATTAACATTTTGGGTATTTAAAAAAAATATTTAATGCCAAAAATTTCAAAGTAAATTAATGCAAAAAAAGTTAAGCTAAGTAGAGTTCGTACCTTATCCTACTGTACCCTACATGCAAAAAGTTTAGACTAGTAGGTATTGGGCTAGTACGGTAGTTTTTTAGTTTTAAATTTAATTTCTCAAAAAGTTGGCTTGTAATTCTCCCCCCCCCCTCCTCCTCTCATTAAATCAAATTCTTGCAATGAGGGAGAATCTGAGGCATCGATCAAGCGAAAAAGAAAAAATAGTGTTACATTTAAGTAAATAAGTTGTCGGGTAAAGAAATCAATGCTTAAAATTTTCCAAACATCTTTGAAATCTTAAATCATAGCTACGATTTTCTGCACCTATAGGCTATTAATTTAGTCAACTATTAACAGGAATCTACAAAGCATGTACATCACAAAAGTTTGCAATTTTAAAGCACAAAAACTGACTGAATTATAAAATTAATTTTTTTTTTGATTTTAGGAATAAAATTGTATTTTAAAATTCAAGAAAACCGTTGAAGTATTGCATAGTAATAAATCAATACATGAAAAATATAGATTTGTTATGAGTAATTAAAATTTTTCACAGCTGTTCCTTGCAAAAGCACAAAATTGTGTTTTTAGTTTTTGTCCATTAAATATTTTGAAACCAAAAACTTACAAAGCATATAACAAGTCAAAAACTTCAAATAAGGTGGCAAATTTGGCTCGTTTATAAGGTGGTTGCGATTTTATATTACTTTTATTAGAAAGGTTTATCGGATTTCAAAAAATTAAAAAAAATTACAAACGATGCTAGAGAAAAAGTTTTTATAACTTCTCGGAACGATAATTGTATACAAAATTGATGAACAATATAAGCATAAAACTTATTTTTATATTCTTTATATCTGTTTTAGTACATTATTTTTAATGCTCGTATATCCTTTGTTCCAATAATAATTTTCTCTTCTTTTAGACTCATGTGCCTTTAAAAACATTACACGCTGTTGAGGTCTTCGAAAATACCGTTTATTTAGCCCCATGGAGTGCTACCGTTATTGTTGCAATGGACAAATTCACATTAACAGGCAAACAAATAGTAAAAGATGTAAAACGTCCATATGACTTTCGAATATTTCATCGACAAAAACAACCTGAGGGTAAGTATTGTAGTTTTACAGTTTGTTGTCACCCCATACATATATTGTTAGTTTCGTTCTACAGTACAAAACTAAGATAAATGAATTTTTAAATTTCATTCAATACACAACCAAAGATGAATTCGTAAATCATAAAGAAACAACAACAGTACAAAAATATTTGAAATGTTAGAGTACAAAAGAAATGACTTGAAAATAAATGGAACGGCAAAACAAAAAAAATGTAAAGAAATATAATGAAATGAGATTTTTAAAGCGGATAGGGACTATAGAATGAAACGCATTAAAAAGTACTTTTAGAAAAAATGTGTTTTGATGAAATCGTAAATATTTAGAATTAAAAGAAACACTGCATATCCCTTTGGCTAACGAATATTCACAAATAAATGAAAATTAATTTAACTGTGACTGTTGGTTTCTTAATTTGCAGTTCTTTGAAAATTTTATAATTTTACGTTTAGAATTGTTAGTTTATTCAAAACAACGTTGTTCGTTATATATTTATAGTGGATTCTTTAGTAGTATAAATTACTGTAATTCTGTTTTAAAGAAGTTTGGAATATATACTTTAGTTTTCACATTATGGCACTACTTCTAACTAAATAGTAATAGTGCTAATTGTACGATAATTACTGTCTCTTTATTCACAATATGAGAGACAAAGGCTTAACAAAAGTTTACATATGGCCACTCCAAAAGGAAGTAGAGATTGGCTATTAATTTTATTATTTTTTGTGTTGTTCTTTAAAGAAAATATTTACTTGATTTTTTTTCTTTCTCTCCCTCTCTTTCGCTCTGCCTTTCCCCTTTACACAGTGGCTCATCCTTGTCGGGATAACAACGGTGGGTGCTCTCAGATTTGTGTGCCAATGTGGACAAAAGGATTTGCTCGTGCAGCCTGTATGTGTTCGCATGGCTACAAATTACACAACAATACCGAATGTGTATTCCACACTCATGATAAATTCCTAATGTTGGCTCGACAACGTTTGGCCTGCATAGCAGGTATACCACTAAATCAGCTTGAACGACATTCGACCACCTCTGCTGGCACAATTACAGACGATGCCATGGTGCCCATTTACAATGTTACATGGATAATGCCGGCCGATATAAATGTTCATCATAAATTGGTTTATTATGTTCAACAGCAAAAGTAAGTTATTACATATTGTTGTAAGCAATTGTGGCAAGCAACAATCATTATTATTATGATTATTTAGTGAATTGTAAGATTAAATTTGATTTCATTTTAATTAACATGCTCCTCTGTTGAATTAATATTTTGCAGAACTGGTTACACAGTATTTAGTCAAACGATTGATGGTCAACAGCGTAAAATGTTAACAAATGGTACAGAAGGTATATCCGTTTTAGCCTACGATTGGCTATCGTCCAATATGTATTGGGGTGGAGTGGAAGGCTTCTATGTGGCTCATGTGGCCAATATGTCAAAAATCATAACGTTGCCTTTAAAAACGGAAGCCATGTAAGTGTACAAATGAAAGTAAATGTACAATTTAAAAGAAATATTTACAATTCTGAGGATCTTTCCAGGAGCTTGGCTTTAAATCCCATAGATGGTTATATGTTTTGGTCTCACTGGTTGGCGGGTAATAAGAAAGCCTGCATATATCGTGCCTGGCTGGATGGTTCCCATCGTGAAATGATTGCCGAATCCACCGATCAGAAGCCCATGAAGTGGCCTTTAAGTTTGGTAGCTGATGTCCAGCATAAAAAACTATATTGGTGAGTTGTTCAAACAGAATAACTTGATTTATTTTTTCATATTTATTTTGTTCCGATTTGTAGGTGTGATGTCAAGGAAAATACAATAGAACGCATGAATTTAGATGGCACAGATCGCGAAATAATCTTCATGGACAACAAATTTCATCCCATATCAATAGCATTCCATAAGGGCATTATCTATTGGGTTGATAATAAGAATGGCACTGTTAAAACATTTTCTATACACCATTTAAATGGCACTTTTCGTAATAACACTCACTCACAAATTTTTTCCTTTGAACGTGGTCGCACTTCTAATCTCAGGATTTTCGATGTCAGTAGCCAGCCCTCCAGCTTGAATAATCCCTGCTCCACTACAAGATGTCCTGGTTTATGTTTCAACACACCCAATACGGCCATATGTCGTTGTCCCGACAAATTTATTTTAAGTGATAGTGGTAGCCAATGTCTACCTTTGGCCAAGGATTTTGAAGGGAAAAACAAAAACTGTACCACTGGCTTCCAGTGTGTAAAATCGCAACAGTGTGTGAATGTAAAAGACCTGTGTGATGGTTTCGATGATTGTGATGATGGCAGTGACGAAAGTAATTCTGTGAATGGTCCTTGTAATCCGAAGAAATGCGATTTAAATTTACATTTCGTATGCAATGAACGCTGTTATCAGCGTTCTCTATTATGTAGTTCCATAAACTATTGCTTGGATGGCACAGATCAACAGAATTGTGAAACTCATTCGTGTAATGCAAATGAGTTCACCTGTGCCAAAAGCGGTAAATGCATACAGTTGTCTTGGGTAAATGATGGCATGGTGGATTGTGGACCCGATGATTCTTCCGATGAAGATGGTGAAGAATTATTTGAGGAGAAATGTGCTGAATTCGAATGCCATAATGAAGTATGCCGGCCGTTTTCGGACGTATGCGATGGTGTAGATCAGTGTGGGTAAGTAGATCAGCAATACGATTTAAGACAAATGTTTTGGATATTTCCTTTCTGTTTTGCGTCACTTTAGCGATAACTCTGATGAAATTTCCTGTGAATTTGAATGTGGGCATGGAGAACGTTATTGCATACCTATTGGCTGCTATGATGAAAGTCATATGTGTGATGGCATTAACGATTGTTTGGATTTCAGCGATGAAGCCAACTGCAATGAAACCAAATCTGACCATCATATCATTGATTTGGGTGAAGCTCATTACTGTGGTCCCTTTGAATTTGGCTGCTCTGATCCTTTTGAGTGTATACCTTACTTACTGAGATGTGATGGCATACCTCATTGTTTTGATAAATCCGATGAACTTAATTGTACGCAAATCAAGACGAATCCTTTAGAATTCAACGAAACCATTATATGTGAACCCCCTGAACGTTTGTGTGCTGTATCCAATAAGTGTATAGCAGTAAGTCAGTTATGCGATGGCAAGTTTGACTGTGAGGATGCAACTGATGAGGGTTTTCTTTGTGATGACAAACTATGTGAACGTTCCCATGAATGCTCACACTATTGTCATAATGCTCCTGAGGGTTTTATTTGCTCTTGTCCTGCCCACATGTATTTATTGCCTAATGGCAAACGGTGTAGCATGCAACATGCCTGTGAACATTGGGATTCGTGTTCCCAAATATGTGCTACCGTGGGTAAGGGATTTGAGTGCAAATGCTTTGAGGGTTATGATTTGCAATACGACCGTTTTACTTGCAAAAGTATTGCCGAAGACGATCCCTATGTAATATTTACCAATCGTCAGGAAATACGTGGCTTGAATTTGAAAAAGGGCACTATAAGTAATTTTTATACCTCGCTTAAGAATACCATAGCGTTGGATTTTCTATACAACAATCAAACCAGTCAAATATTTTGGACTGATGTTATAGATGATAAAATCTATAGGGGCCAATTGGTGGGTGAAGCTTTACATAAAGCCGAAGCTGTAGTGCATTCGGGTCTTTCTACCACGGAGGGTTTAGCAGTAGACTGGATTGGTATGAATTTGTATTGGATAGACTCTAACTTGGATCAAATTGAAGTAGCCAAGCTGAATGGTAGTTTTAGAAGAACTCTTATAGCGGGTGATATGGAAAGCCCTAGAGCTATAGCTTTAGATCCCAGAGAAGGTTTGCTTTTTTGGACCGATTGGGATGATAATTATCCACGCATAGAAAGATGCTCCATGGCTGGCAAGCATAGACAAGCTATTACTACTACTTCCATGGTTTCAGCTGGCTGGCCAAATGGTTTATCATTGGACTACACCCAGAAACGTGTATACTGGGTAGATGCTAAATCGGATTCGATTTATACTATAAAATATGACGGTTCTGACATACATTTGGTGCTAAGAGATCGGGATATACTGTCTCATCCATTTGCCATAACAGTATTTGAAAATTACGTTTATTGGACCGACTGGAGAACTACTTCTGTGATAAGAGCCAACAAATGGAATGGTACTGATATACAGGTAATACAAAGAACACAAACTCAACCATTTGGTATACAGGTGCTGCACTCTAGTCGTCAGCCTCAGGCGGAGAATCCTTGTGGTACTAATAATGGTGGCTGTTCACATTTGTGCTTATTAGAGTAAGTGTGAAATTGTAAAAGAAATTCTTAATATATAATTTTTATAATTTACTTATAACTTTCTATAGTGTTAAGAAAACATATCAATGCGCTTGTCCCCATGTTATGCGTTTGGATCCAACCGATAATCGCACTTGCGTAGCTAATGAACAAGTTTTACTTTTCATAATGGGGGATGAAATACGTGGCATAGATTTAATGCAACCCAATCATCACACTATTCCTACCATACGTCAATCACCTCAAGTTTTGGCACCTCAACGTATAGATTTTACTGTAGAGGATAGCCGTCTATACTGGTCTGATGTTCAGCTGAATGAAATTAAAACATCAGGCATTTCGAATGGCCTCATTGACACTATTATCAATACAGATATACAAAACCCTTTCGGTTTTGCCATTGATTGGATAGCCAGAAATATGTATTTTTCCACCGGTAAAGTGAAAAGCGATATATGGGCCAGTAATTTAAATGGAGAATATGTTACCGAAATTTTATCTGATCTTAATATGGTGGAGAGCATAGCATTAGATCCTGTTAAGTAAGTTTAGATGAAAAAATTACAATTGAAAAAATATTGGGTCTTAGTTATATCTGCTTAATAACTATTTAATTTTCTTTTAGTGGTAAAATGTATTGGATTTCTTCGGCTCGCAACTCACAAATCTGGCAGATAGAACAAAGTAATCTTGATGGCAGTAAACGCCAAAGTATATACGAACACAACAAAACCTTGGCCTCTTTAACCGTGGACTTTGATTCGGCACGCTTGTATTACGTTTATGACAACTCAGGAATTGCCTATTACGATATTATGATGAAGAAAATACAAATTGTTTTAGCTTCTAGTGAAGTTATGACCATAAGTTCGGTTACTGTGTACAATGGCACTTTGTATTTCCCCGAAAATATTCAGAGTGTTATAATGGCTTGCGACAAGGATTCTTGTCCTGAGTATTTTATGTTGCGGAAAAATACCAAATCGATTCAATACTTAAAGATGTTTCATGCTGATGCACAGCAGGGCACCAACACTTGTGCTGGTCCGTTTAAAGGTGGCTGTTCACATCTATGCTTGGCGATTTCTTCAAAAGAACATGTATGTGGCTGTTCAATAGGTTATCGTGTGGATCCTAATAATCCTACCCAGTGCATTGGCTATGAAGAATTTCTATACTATTCCAATCATGAATTGAAGGGTATTGAAATATACGATCCCACAAAGACTTTGGATGATCAGGGTCAGAAAATGGTAAGTGTTTATTAATAACAAATAGAACTCGAAAACAGCAAAAAATGCACTGAAACAATGATGAGGGTATTAAGGGTTAGAATTGTCTCCTATATTATTCTCTTAAGACTAATAAATTAATCTCCCACATCCGAAGATCGTAATTCAATCGAGTTTTTTAGGAGCCTTTTTTTATTAATTAATTTATTTATCTTTTTGAAAAGCCAACATTAAAGGGTTTATGTAGAGTTTTTTTTTACTGAATTATATGTACATATTAAAACAATTCACAATTATAAAACCAATCTCATGGTAACTGAATAAACTTTAAATTTCTTTACATTTCAGGCACTTGGTCCCATTTCTCGCATATCGTTGGCCTCCTATATAGACTATCATGCTGCCAAAGATTACTTGTATTGGGGTGATAATGATAGCGGCACCATTTCTCGCATAAAACGGGACGGTACTCAACGAGAAATTATTATACAATCACCCGAATGGATGGATAATAAACAATTGGATTGGTTGGGTGGTATTGCCATTGATTGGATAGCGGAAAATATCTACATCAGTGACGTAAAACGTAATGTCATAGAGGTGGCTCGCCTGAATGGTTCCCATCGTCATGTGATTATCTCGAATGTTCTGAAGCCGAGTGCTTTGGCTGTAGATCCTGTTCAGGGTCTATTATTCTATGTGGCTGATGGCATAATTGGTCGTACTGGTTTGGATGGTTCTCAGCCCTTTATTTTAGTTAATCATCAAAAAATTGTTACCAGTTTAGTACTGGATATAGAAGCTACAAAAGTTTATTGGTGTGAGACACCCAAGAATGCCATAGTTCAACCAGCTATTATGAAAGTGGACTACGATGGCAATGTCAAAGAGGTTTTACTGAATCATAGTGCGGAATATCCCACAACAGTGGGTAAATTAGATGATTTTATATACTGGGCAGATAATAACTACAATAAGGGCACTTTTAAAGTAGCCAATATAGGTAATCTATCAGATTTTAAGGAACTAAAAAGATTCGAGGGCTACTCCATTAAAGATATGAAAATATTTTCGAAGAGACTACAAAAAGGCACCAATTTATGTGCCGAGAATAATGGCGGCTGCCAAGAGTTGTGTCTGTTTAATGGTACTTCTGCCATCTGTGCTTGTTCCCATAGTCGTGTAGCCGCTGATGGTGTCTCATGTGAACCTTACGATAGTTTTCTTTTATTCTCTCATCGCGGCACCATAGAAAGTGTTCATCTAACAGACCATACCAATAAAAATGGTCCTGTACGCAGCATACGTAATACCAAACTTATGGTAAATGTTATAGCCTTAACATATGACTATGAAAACAGCATTTTGTATTATTCGGATGTTGTCTTGAGTACTATTAATGCGGTAAACTTTAATGGCAGCAATAATAGGGTCTTGGTAAGTCATCAAGGCAGAGTAGAAGGCTTAGCTTTTGACATCGTCAATGAAATGTTGTTTTGGACTTCCAATAATGATGCCTCTATATGCAGCTTGGATTTGCATTATATCAATGAAAATCCAGACAATAACACCCACCTCGTGAGCCGTATACGTGTGTTAACACCCAAGGACAAGCCTAGAGGCATATCGGTAGAACCCTGTTTGGGTATGATTTACTGGACTAATTGGAATGAAGATGCGCCTTCTATACAACGGGCTTATGTTACTGGTTTTGGTTTAGAATCGATTATTAAAAGTGATATAAAAATGCCTAACGCCATAACTCTAGATTTAGATGATCATAAGTTATACTGGGCTGATGCACGTATAGATAAAATTGAACGTGCCAATTATGATGGCACTCATCGCGTTGTGTTGGCTCATTCAACACCTAAACATCCGTTTGCTATTGCTGTTTATGGTGATTTACTGTTCTGGTCGGATTGGGTTTTGGGTGCATTGGTTAGAGCCAATAAATATACCGGCTCTGATATGGTTTTATTGAGAGATCATATTGACCGCCCAATGGGTGTGGTGGCTGTACAAAATTCTACTATTAATTGTGATTCTAATCAGTGTAAAATCCTAAATGGAGGTTGTGAAGATGTTTGTATTTTAAATAAAAATGGTACTGCCAGTTGTCAATGTACTCGCGGTGTTTTGGCTCCTGATGGCCGCAGATGTATTCAGCAATTGAATACTAATTGTGAAAAGAATCTATTCCCTTGCCGTTCTGGTGAATGTATACCATTGCACTTGACCTGCGATGGCATATCACACTGTTTGGATGGTTCTGATGAATCCCGCAGTTACTGTATCATACGCGTTTGCCCCCATGACTTCTTTATGTGCAACAATCATCGTTGTATACCACAAAATGAGACATGTGACGGTCTTCATCAATGTGGTGATGGTTCTGATGAATCTGAGCTTATATGCAAATGTGATCCAGAAAAGTTCAGATGTGGCAGTGGTGAGTGTATATCACAACAGTTTGTTTGCGATCAGTTGCGTGACTGTAAGGATTTCAGTGATGAAAAGCATTGCCCCTCTACTGAATGTCCAGCCGGTGATACTCTTTATGTACACTGTTCCAATTCTACAGCCTGTATTATGCCTCTGTGGCGTTGTGATGGTGATAATGATTGTCCAGATGGCAGTGATGAACTAAACTGCGATCATGTTACAAAGTTGGCATGTGCTCCCGGTCAATTCCAGTGCTCAAATGGACGTTGTATTAATGAAAAATGGCGCTGTGATGGCGAAGATGATTGTAATGATGCAGTAAATGGCAATTTCAGTTCGGATGAGGTGGGTTGTAAATTGCAATGTAAGCCTAATGAGTTTAGATGTGATAACATGTGCATACCAGCTAGCTGGCAATGTGACGCTAAACCAGACTGCGATGATGGCTCCGATGAGGGAGCTCAGTGCCCGAATCGCGCATGTAGACCTCATTTGTTCCAATGCAAATCATCTGGACGTTGTATACCCCAAAAATGGGTATGTGATGGTGAACGAGATTGTCCTGCACCCGGTTATGAAGATGAAGGAGATCATTGTGCGGTGGCTTCAGTGCCTCATATACCCGATTGTGTAGCTCCCTCGTTTTTGTGTTCCAATGGCATATGTTTGGATCGTCGTTTAGTCTGTGATGGTGACCAGGATTGTCCTAATGGGGAAGATGAGTATGAGGATTGTGTTCACTTTAACTATACCCAAGTTTGTGTGGAGGATATAGAATTTCAGTGTCATAATCTAGAGTGTATAGCCAAAAATCTCACTTGTAATTCCCGACCAGATTGCTCTGATGCCTCCGATGAGTCCGAAGAATTATGTGGTGAGTCCACCATGTCATGTGGTCAAGGCCAATATCGTTGTAAAAATGGTGCCTGCGTTTCGGAAGAGCTACTGTGCGATGGCCGTAATGATTGCGGCGATTTCTCCGATGAATCCCTGTGCAATGTCAATGAATGTCTGACTCCGGATATCTGCGAGCATACGTGTATAGATAAGAAAATAGGCTATGAATGTAAATGTGATCCTGGCTATAAGTTACACGCTCACAACCATCACTTATGTGATGATATCGATGAATGCAGTGGGTTACATCATTGCTCCCAAATATGTGCGAATACCTATGGCTCCTATAAATGCTTGTGCATGAAAGGCTATGAGCTGAAAGATGATCAGCACACCTGCAAAGCCACTAGTAATGAGACAGCTAGAATTATATTCTCCAATCGTTATTACATAAGACAAGTGGATATGCGTGGCAATGGCTCTATACTCATACACCAGTTATCGAATGCTGTAGCTTTAGATTTTGACTGGGACTCAAAATGTTTATTCTTATCCGATGTTACATCTACGGTGGGTATGATTAAACGCTACTGTCCAGTAGAGAATAAGACCACTACTTTACATCAGGCCATGCTAAAGAATCCGGATGGCTTAGCAGTAGACTGGGTAGCTAAAAATCTGTATTGGTGTGATAAGGGTTTGGACACCATAGAAGTATCCAAATTAGACGGTCGTTACCGCAAAGTATTGATAAGCGAAAACTTAAAAGAACCACGTGGTGTGGCCTTAGATCCATTTAATGGTAATTTATACTGGTCGGACTGGGGTGATAATCCCCATATTGGCAAAGCAGGTATGGATGGTTCAAAACCCCGCGTAATAATACGTGAAAACATGGGTTGGCCAAACGCTTTGACTTTGTCTTTCGAAAGTAACCAACTGTTTTGGGGTGATGCTCGGGAGGATACTATATCGGTTTCCGATTTGGATGGCAATAATATCAGAGTACTCATGTCACGAAAAGTAAACACTCATTTGAATCTGCATCATATATTTGCCATAGCTGTTTGGGAAGATAAGGTGTACTGGTCGGATTGGGAAACTAAATCTATAGAATATTGTAACAAATTTTCTGGACAAAATTGTTCGACATTGATCACAACCATACACCGCCCTATGGACTTGCGTATATATCACCCTTACCGTCAACAGCAGCCTCATAAAGGCAATCCATGTGAAAAAGCCAACTGTTCCACCCTTTGTTTGCTCGCACCCGAACCTCCATATTACAAATGTGCCTGTCCCAATAACTTTATTTTGGCCGATGATAAAATATCATGTGTGGCCAACTGCACAGCAGCTCATTTCCAGTGTTCAAATACTTACAAATGTATACCCTTCTACTGGAAATGTGATACCCAAGATGATTGTGGTGATGGCAGCGATGAACCTGAAAATTGTCCTCCCTTCCACTGCGAACCAGGCCAATATCAGTGCAACAATAAAAAGTGCATACATCCTTCAGCCATATGTGATGGTTCTAATCAATGTGGTGATAATTCAGATGAACAAAATTGTGATAAATTCACCTGTTTTGAGAATCATATGAAATGTGAGGCCACGGATAATACCACTGCTTTTTGTATAGACAATAATAAAAAATGTGACGGCGTAAGAGATTGTCCCAATGGAGATGATGAAAGTGGTTGTACACCTTTAAATTGCACAAAGAATCAATTCCAATGTGGTAACAATCGTTGCATGCCTTCAATATGGGTTTGCGATGGTGATATTGATTGTCCAGACAAATCGGATGAACAGAATTGTGAACGGGTATCTTGTGGTCCTACAGATTTTCAATGTGGTTCGGGACGTTGCATACCCATGTCTTGGAGATGTGATGGGGAAGACGACTGTCCAAATGGTGAGGACGAACCACCTTCATGTCACTCGTCTAAAGAAGAATGTGATCCCACTTACTTTAAATGTAACAATTCCAAATGTATACCGGGCAGATGGCGTTGCGATTACGAAAATGATTGTGGTGATGGTAGTGATGAGCTCAATTGTCAAATGCGTAACTGCTCTGAAAGTGAGTTTAGATGTGGAACTGGCAAATGTATTAAGCACGATCATCGCTGTGATGGTGAGATACACTGTGATGATAGCAGTGATGAAATTAATTGTAATATAACCTGTAAAGAGCATCAGTTCAAATGTGCCGCTTTTAATACCTGTATAAATAAGTGAGTTAATATACTTATTAAGACCTTTTTTAATGTATGCATTTCGTTAAAACCCTCTTATTTATTATGCTTTACTTTTAGACAATACCAGTGTGATGGTGATGATGATTGTCCCGATGGTAGTGATGAAGTCAATTGCATTTGCCCTCATGATCATTTCACCTGTACGAATGGTAAATGTATTATGGCCCGTTGGATATGTGACGGCTGGGATGATTGTACCGACGGCAGTGACGAAAGTTATGAAACATGTGCCCACATTCATTGTCATGCTAATGCATTCAAATGTTCCAACCTCAAGTGTATACGTAAGTCGGCTTTATGTGATGGTGTCAACGATTGTGGCAATAATGAAGATGAAGCCGATGAAGTATGTGCTGCCTTACCCAAGTGTCGTCATGATCAGTTCCAATGTGAAAACGAAGATTGTATATCGAAAATATTCCGTTGTGATGGCCAATACAATTGCATTGATGGTTCCGATGAAATGAATTGCCAACCGCCTGTCTGTGGTTTTGGTACATGTTCACAGATTTGCATAGAGAAAAAGGCAGGACACTATAATTGTAAATGTACTGAAGGTTATTTCAAAGGTTCATTAAAAAATGATACTTGTTTGGCTTCCGGTGAGTACAAAGTACATAATATGTGCTCAAAATAATTGATAACCCCTCATTGTAAATTATTAGTGTAACGTTAACTATGAAAATTCCTCCAAAAAACGGGGTCAGTAGTTTATTATTTCTTCTGTTATAGTTCTATCTGGCAATGTCTTTAAAATGAAAAATATGACAAGTATCGGCTATTCGTTATTTAAGAAAATGCTGTATTATTCATAGGCCCATTATTACGTGAGTAATAATAACATAATAGTAATAGTAGTAGTAGTAATAACAAAAAGCGATTTATCTCTCTGATAAAATCCTGCCTTTAACTAAAGGCAAGTTGTAATAATGGGCCATAATGATTTTTTTTACATATTTAGTTATTCAGTATTAGTTATAGATTTTAGTTTTATTACTTATTTTGAAGAATTACTATATTCATAATCTATAATTTTGAACAGATTTGAGATTCTTGCCTGTACTTAGCATTATTAATTACTTTAAATCGTTTTTATAGGTCCCGATCAGGTATTGCTGCTGGCTTCAGAACAAGAATTCCGTTTTATATTGCCTGCCAAACAAGAAGGCACAACTGTGGTGGGCTTCTTTCAAACGGACAGTTTAAAAATTGATGTTTTCGATATACTGATAAGACCCAAAGATACTCTATTGTTTTGGATAGATTCGCATCATGGCAAAGTGCATACCATGAAAATAGCCACACCTCATACCGAAGTGACAGCCGTAAGAGTAAGACGTGATCTCAAAGAATTAAAAGCATTTGATGTAAGTTTTTTTTTATTTTTTCAAACATTTTTGAATAATTTTTATACATATGTTTGTATTCTATTATTATTTTTCTTTTGTTTAAAGATACCAGCTTTGGATGATCCCAAATCTTTGGCTATAGAATGGGTTACTCAACTGGTTTATATTATAGACTCACGACATAATGAAATTATTGTTACTGATATAGATGGAAAGAAATATGCTTCTTTAGTGTCGACTGGTTTAAATCCTACCGACATTGTAGTGGAACCAGAATCCCGCATAATGATTTGGTCTACTTTAGAAAATGGCATATTAATGGCTTCATTGGATGGTCAAAACAAACGCAGTTTAGTCGAGCGTGATGTAGGCTGGCCCATTAGTTTAGCTATAGACTATCCTACGGGACGTTTATATTGGGCTGATTATCGGAAAGGCACCATAGAAACTTGCCGCTTAAATGGCAAGGAACGTAATGTGGTGCGCAGATTTTCAAACAAGGGTATGCTTTCCTTTATTATTATGGAATGTTATTTCTTATTTCCCCGTTTTTTTCTTTTAGAAAAGCCCCAAAAAATCGATGTATTTGAAGACTTTTTATACATTAAATTATATGATCAAAGTATTATCAAAATGAACAAGTTTGGCAATGATAATGGCACATATTTACTAAAAGGTTATCGCTCCTCGGATATTGGCATTTTACATCCCCTAAAACAAAATCGCAATAGTAAGTTTTTTTTTTTTTGTTAAATTAAAAAGAGTTTTTCTTTATTATCCCAAATTTCATTTTCTTTTTTTTTTCAGTAACAAATCCCTGTGCTAGAGAGCCCTGCAAACAAATGGGTTCTTTGTGTATATTAACCACAGAAACCGATAGTGGTTTTAGATGCAAATGTCCTAAAGATTATCATGAATCAAATGGAAAATGTGTGGCTGATCACGCTACCATACCGGACTATTGCCCGCTTAAGTGCAATTTGGGAACTTGCAAGGTGATCAATCACATTCCCAAATGTGTGTGTCAGCCTCAATTTGAAGGAGAATTTTGTGAACACTATAGATGCTCAAATTATTGTAAAAATTATGGTCTTTGCATAATAGATGCTCAAATCCCAGGTTCTTTAGAACCACCACCACTGAAATGCAGCTGTACGCCTGGTTGGTCAGGACCACGTTGTGAAACTTCGGTACCAGAATGTCAGTCACGTTGTCATAATGGTGGCTCTTGTCTTATAACAGACGATCATATGAAATGTGCCTGTCCGCCCATGTATATAGGCGAACAATGTGAACATTGTGTTAATCTAACCTGTGCCAATGGTGGCATATGTCGAGAAACTTTAACGGGGACCACACAATGTGAATGTCCCGATGGGTAAGTTACACCGTTAACACTTATAAAGTTAAAAACAGATAAGGAAAATAAACAAAACGAAACGTTTGATTTCATTTTGTTTTGTTCTTTACAATGAGTAAAACAAAAACAATGAGAACGATTGTCCCATTTAGTTTTGTATATTGTTTTTGTTTGTGAGCACTAAAAATCGACTAAGTCAAATGCGCGTAGGAAGAAAAAAAAATGAATGAGAACAAAAAGAAAAGAAGAAGAGAAAAACCAATTGTTTTGTTTGCGCTTTTTCTCATTTAAAAAGTATTTGTTTTGGTTTTGCTACCTGAGCAAAACGATTAAAAAAATTTGAAAAGTTTATGACTTTGTGGAAACGATTTCGAATTGTTTTGCTTCTTTGCCCACTCTGGTTAAAAACAGAACATTTGTTTTTTTTACAGTTTCACGGGCAAAAGATGTGAAGTTGATGTCTGTGCTGGTTTTTGTAAAAATGCAGGCATTTGCAATATAGGCACTAAGGGTGGTCCACAATGTCAGTGTTTAACTGGCTTTTATGGTGAACAATGTGAATCGGATTCTTGTGCCAATTATTGCCTTAACGGCGGTTTCTGTACAGAAAAACAACAAAAACTATTGTGTACCTGTCCAGAACGTTATATAGGAGAACGTTGTGAAACTGATTTATGTAAAACCACCAATCCGCCTGAATGTGAGTTTTAAAATCCCTCTTTAACAGAAACTTTCTTATTGAAAATATGAAACTTTCTTCCGTAAACAGTTTGTGATGCCTCAGAGATACCCTTACGTAATCCCTGCACTGGTATTATATGTCAAAATGGTGGTACCTGCCATGTAATTAAAGGCGTAGCCATGTGTAATTGTACTGACCAGTGGAATGGTGATTTTTGTGAACGTCCTGTTGCCGAAGATAATCCCTGCATACGTTATTGTCAAAATAATGGTGTTTGCCACTTAGATGCCTATGCGATACCGCATTGTTCCTGTATTGGCGAATGGGAAGGTGATGCCTGTGATACACCACCTACATGTGTAGGTGATTGTGGTGTTTGCCAGACGGGTAGTTCCATTAATGAATGCAGGTAAGTTGTGTATTAAAATTTTTTTAAAGGCTTTATTTTTTAATATCCCTTTTCTTTTAATGCTTTTGTAGATGTGATGATGGTAAAGTTACCACCTGCTTGGCAGATAGTGCTAATGCTTTAAGAAGTGAAACCGAACATTCCAATAATATCATGTCAATATTAGCCATTATATTGGCTATAGCTGTATTAGTGCTGGTACTATTCGGTGGAGGTTTATATTTCTTGAAGTAAGTAAAAAAGACAAAAATATTACAAAAAAAAAACTTCGCTCAAGTACCAAGATTCACTAAATGCTAGCAATAAATTAGAAAAATTTACAAACAAATTGTAATCTTGAACGCTTCTTGAAGGTTTAGATAACTGCTAACTCTAAAAAATACGCTTCTCATGTTTTATAACATTTTTAGAAAAAAAAACTTATTTTGACATTTTCTGTGCAGCTTCCAAAAGACACGCACAAAAAATAATAGGAAAAGAAACCTTGTTGATTTTCAAATATCGAATAGGGACTTGTCAAGTTTTGCATCGGCCGAAATTTTAAAATTCGTCGGAGCGACGAAACTTGGAGAGATACTATAGTAATCTTAAATAAGTTCAGAGATCTTCAGGTCAAATTACTTTAATATCTTGTGTATTAATAAATGCCTATTTTTTAAGTGGTTTGAAGTTGCTTTAATGTTACTTCACGAAGTATGCCCAACCCAAATTTTTTCTGAAGGGTTATTCCGTATTCCGATACAAGTTGAAAAATTACTGTAGAAAGTCTTTTTGGTTCAAATCGAAATGCATAATAATCATTCTCAACACTTGGTGAACTTTTTATATTCTTTGCCACTCTGAATGAGTTTAATTTGCTCAGTCTGAGGTTCGTTTCTTTTTAATGCTTTTTGATTTTTTGTTATCTTGTTATGACTATCACTCTATTTCCAAACCATCAAGTCGGTGAAGGCATATGGTTGCGAAGAAAGCTCCGATTTTAAGCTGTTGTTTTAAAGTGACATTAGCTAGCTTGGTGCATTGTAGAATTTCACTGTATGACTGCTCTTAAGACTATTAAAGAGCAACTTTTTTACGATAAATTTCCTACACCAGGGGCGTATCTTATATGTATGTGTTATACGGGCCTTTGAAAAGAAACTTAAGATTATCAGGGTGGTCATATAATCTGATGTTGTCGGAATTCGATTTGAAAACGATATGAAAAAATATTCTTTGCATAGTTGAATATTATAAACACCACAGAATGTTGTTTCTTTTAATTTTTAAGTACAATTACGATAATTTTGGTTGCTATAATAGTCTTGTATATTTTTATTACATTCGTTTTGTAGGACTATTTACCTAATATATAAAATTCTCGTGTCGCAGTGTTTGTTGCCAAACTGTTCAGAGATGGCTCGACAGGTTTTATGAAATTTTGTATTCATACCGGGTAGGTCTAAGAATCGATCAACATCTATTTTTTCATCCACCTAAATGTCAAGGTAGCCGCTCCAAGGGGAAATTTATGCCTCACCTAAATAACGTACCGACGTTGATGAAATTTAAAACTAGATATGTATATCTGCGTACCGTAGAACTCATACGGTTTGCGTTTTTTTTTAAGTACTCAGAGAGGGCGATACAGAGGATAATTACCTACCTCCAACTATCAAACTGAAGTACCGAAAATGGCGGATAATCATTTATTAAAATTATTAGTAACGCAGACAATGATTGTTCATATCAATGTTGACTTTTGCAGTTCGGTGAAGAATATCAAATATATTTGAACTAAGAAATAAGTATTTCCTAGAACAAATTTATATGGCAAAAAACTTTTGCTGGGTTAACTAGTTGTTTTATAAATTAAACTTATTTGTAAAGTTTACAAAGAAATAAATTAATTTTTGTTTTTTTATATTTTAGAAAACATCGCATATCACAACCCTTCTCACATGCACGTCTTACAGAAAATGTAGAAATTATGCTGACAAATCCTATGTACCGAGGAGATGCTGATGAAACTCCTGCTTTTGTGCACGAAGATGATAAAGTAATATATTATTAATATTTATTTATGTATATGTGGATTAGACCGTACCTCGGAAAACAGTTTCCCCATACCGCTTCTAATATAAAGTATTTTTCAAAAAAAAACGTTGGGGCCGTCTTTTCAGGTTGTTCGTTATATCTTAGGCATTTACAGTCCGAAAGAAGACCAAAAACATTGCTATATCGTACTTAAAGATCGGTCTGTAAATGCCTGAGATATAACGGAAAAACTACAAAATCAACCCTTGTGTTTGGCAAAAAACAAATTTGATATTTCAATGGTTTTGCTTCGAAAAGACCAATAATATTGAGGTCAATAGCCCTTAAGGGCAAAACATTAGGCTTCTCAGGACAAATTGGTATATCAGTCTTTAAAATAATACTTCAACTAAAAAAAAATTTTTTTCAAAGTTTTGCAAAAATACTTTATATTAGAGGCGTTACGGAGAAACTTTTTTTTCGTCAATAGAATTAAAAAACGCTGTAACTGACAAAAAATCGAAAATACGTTTTTTGCATCATTTTTAATAGAAAAAAAAATAGGCTTTGATTGGTTCCGGTCTCAGATTTCTACTATGAAAATAAATTCACTAACGCCGTCTGCGTTTTGAAAAATACCAGTGTCTTTGTTCTACTCTCATATATGTAGGTTTTTTGACTCTGATGAACATTCAAGGTTTTGTCAGTTACAGCGTTCTTTAATTCCACCGACGATATATATCCTCGTGCGGGAGTTTATGTGGTGCTCTATACGCCATTTTATATACATATCTCGAGTTAGTGAAGCCACTTTAGGTTTTTGCCACCAAAATTTTTAAAATCTGCAATCCGTTTTGAGGCTATTTATCTCTGAAACAGGACGAGATATCCGAAAATGGATTGCAAACTTGAAAAATTTTGGGGTCGAAAACCGAAAGTGGCATCATTAACTCGAGATATATAAAAAAATATGAAATGGGGAATAGAGCACATAAACTCCCGCACAACGATATATTGTTTTTATTCAATAAAAAATTTCAAAATTTTATATTTACAATTATAGGGGAACTTTGCTAATCCCGTTTACGAATCAATGTATGCCGATGCCATTGTTGAACCAGCAGTGGTGCCGGAAAATAATTTAAGTACAGCACCAGATGAAAGAAAAGGTCTGTTACAGCATTCGCACGACGATAATAGCACACCCGATATTCTCTGATGATTAACATCACATGAAATCTGTTGAAAACCTTTATTTTAATTAAAATTAAAAGAATTTATGCCATTAAATAATAGTCATATGTAAGTCTTTAAAGTTAGGAACGAACAAAAACATCACTTTATACAACACTCACTCACTCACTCTCTCACAATTCCCAAGACCTTTTTTTATAATCCCATCCCTAATCCTTGCACCACAACACAACTTGTAAATTTAAACATAAATATACTGCTGATATCCCACCTCCTAATTGAAACAAATTTTTTTTTTTAAGACAAAAACTCAATTATCAAATGAAAACAAAGCATTTCTTGTTAAAACAAACAAATTGTGTTTGTTGAACGACAAAAAAGCGCAACAAACCAACATGGACTGATAGTATAGTCATTATAAAATGGAAAAACAAAATTCCGAAAAAAAAAATTCTACACATAAAAAAAACTATGTATGTATTTGTTATATACAATTAATTAATTATTCTTTTTATAAAAACAATCAAAACGAACAGAAAACGAAGCTTTTACTGACTGTTCTTTAAATAGCAAGCAATTTGAAATGTTTAAACAAAGTATATACGGAGAAACAATTATTTTTGTTCTCAACTTTTTTTAAGTATCGTGTAGAATTGCTTGTTAAAAAAGAAAAGTAACAAAACAGACAGTTAATTACTATATAATTAAGAATAGGCATATTATTAAATTTAGGAAAATATTTTGTAAAATTTTACAATTTTAACTCGTTTTTTTTTTTTTTTTTTTTTCTATTTTAATTTACAGACATATTTAAAATTATTGCAACTCCTCTAAGACAAAAAAGTGCTAACATTTTTTTTTTCTTTTTTTTTTCTTGTCCTCTTAGTCAAGAGTAATTTTTTATTGTAATTTTTTTGTTTTATATATAAAAGTGTTTTCTCGCATTTTTAAAAGTTTTATTTGATAATTTTAAAATGCAACATTTAAAAATGTTTCTACTGTTTTATATTTTTAACTTTTTTATAACTATTAAGTGATAAAATTCAACTCTGTTTTACTAACCCAATCGTTTTTGAGAGCATTTTTAATTAACAATTTAAAAGTCATTAGCGGTAATCACTTTTCGAACTTAGAAGTCTTGCTGACATTTATTTGTTGTTTGACGTGGCTACGTTTGCAATACTTGCAACGTGGTATGCGGCAAAGTGTGATTACCACTATTATTTAAAATATACAAAATTTCTGCTGGAAAGAAATAAAAGTGTGTTTAACCCTGCTGTTAGGTTTGGACCATTTTGGTTAATTTTTGTCTTGTTTTGTTTTTGCCTTGACTAAGAACTGGTGCTACATATCAACTTAAAACGTTTGCTATTGGGGTATTTTTATATTTTATTACTCCTGAAAAACTTTCAACCAAAGCCAATAAAATGAAAGTCAGAAAAATAAAAAATTACGAATCTTGAGTTTAGGACCATTTTGGTCCGTCATTGTTTTTTATTAAATCTTCTCACTACATGATGTTGATCTTTCGTTGCAATTTACATATAAATTTGTTGCATATGGTGCATTTGCTATCACACTTAGTTTTGCAGCAGCTGCAAATTTCACATTTTCTAGTTGCTGTTAATCGTCGATTTGCATTGTCTTAGCAAAGTAAAAAAGTCAGACACTGAATATAAACTGAAATTAACTACCGAGAATGATATGTAAACTTACAAAGGGGAATCCCATTCCACCAAAAACCAATGATCAGGAGTACAGCGCCACCTTCTGGGAAGATAACAGCTAATCTACTGAAGACGCTCACCATTCACATAAAACATCCACCGACAGATGAGGCAATTGCTGTTTGATCATTGGAGGGTGAAGGTATAACACTGGCTCTTGAGTGGACAAATTTACAGCAACTTGTTTTATCAACAATAAAAGGCGCAAAATATACAAAAAAAAAACACCTATGAAAAAAAAACTCATTAAAACACTTCAAGGACAAACTGGGTGCATTATATATGTATTTCGACATGATTACAGGCAATTAATACAAATAAGAATATAATGGACCAAAATGGTCCTATACCTAAGATTCGTAAGTTTTTTTTGACCTAACAGCAGGGTTAAACTTACAGACAAATGTATGTACTATATTTGCATTTAAGGTGACGTTATGTAAGCGCAATTTTGCTTAATTGATTTTGTGAATTTAAATAAAAAAATATACAGGGCTGTCATAGACTCCAATGTTGTTAGTGTTGGTTTTGAAAACGACAAAAATATTGCTTTGGTCTCATGAAATCCAATCTTGTGTGTTTAAATTGCATATTTATTGCCTATTCTTCTTGTTTTTACTTCAGAAAATTAAAAACTCAATTCAAAAATTCAAGATTTTTTTTTTTTTTTCGAAAAATACCACATACGAATTCGCGATTTTTTGTATGTCACTGGGGGATTACTTTGTATTCCGATTCGAATCGAAAATGCTTTCGAAAAAAATTTCCCATTCGAAAAATCAGTAATAATGAATACAAAAATGTTTAGAAAATTCGTAAATTTTTACGAATTCGTAAAATTTTCGATTCGAATCGAAATACAAAGTTTCTCCTCTGGATTGTGATAATAGGCCGTATTCCCATTGGCGACGTCGTTGTCGTGTAACTACATTTTTGTAATAGATTAAAGGCAAGAGAAACATTTTCTTTATTCTGCTACAAAAATATCGTCAGACGACAACGACGTTGCCAATGGGAATACGGCCGAATGTCTGATAGTGCATAATCTAATTTTTTTTCTTTTATTTATGAATGTATGTATTTATATGGAACTACTTTTTATTAAATCTTAAGAAAAATAATTCATTTAATAAATTTAGAAAATTTCGAACATCTGTTTTTAATTTCGAATGAAATCAAATATTGTAGATTTAGAAATATATTTAAAATGATTATACATTTTTCAAATTCCAAATAGAAAATTATACAAAAAATAGGAGTATGTATTTAAAATTAGAAAAAAAAAATTATAAATTTTAAATGATCGAATTCAGTTTCGTACAGAATATTTATTTTAATTATAAGACATTTAATAGATATTTCTCTTTGTTCTACAAATCGAAATCAAATGAATTCGAATGTAATTTTAAACCGCTATAACTTTCAAATCTGATTAGGTTTCAACATTTTTGTTTATTAATGTTGTGACACTTTTTTCTTTATTGTCAAAAGATTAACTGTCATATTCATAAAGAAATATTGTACGTTTATTAAGAGCTTATTTGATAAATTTCTATGCAAGACTTGTTAAATAAACAAATATTTTGTATGAATACAACAGTAAAAATTCATCATTAAAGTATTACATACTTTGTATTTGAAAGTATACTCGATTTCAATGAATAGATTACAAAACATTCAGAAATATATACGTTACCTTTGGTTGGAAGGAAATTTTGCAGAAAAAGATTTTATATTTAAAATATACATACTTTCAAATACAAATATCTATTTCATTTGTTAACACTTAATTTGGACAAAGAAAAATTTATTATCGAAAATTATTTTTTGTTTTTTCTTTTGTTAATAAAAACCAAATTTTCTCTCTCGATATGTTAAAACAAATGTAAACACTTTTATTGATACTGATTAGCACTTTTTCAAGTTTTTAAATCTCAATTTAATTGTTATTGTTGCAAAGCTATAGTATATTATCTGCTTGTTTTTGTAAGACTAGCAATTTCGAAATACGAAATTCTCTTACAAATTTCACTCATTTGTAACTCTGCTTATCTAAAAAAAAAACAAGCTGTAATATTTCGGTGTAATAAGATAGATATTATTTACGATTGTAAAACTTTACAAAATATATTTTTTGTCTAGCTAAAATATGTTAAATTTTAAAATTAAAGCAATTTTTTTGTAAGAACTCTCTAGGAAACTCAAAGATATTAAGTAATACGGTTTCAAGGTGCTGCTTTAAACGAATATAAATTCTACGGCTTTTTATTTAAAACGCTTCGAACGCTTAAGAATTTATATTAAATTTCGAAAAGCACAATGTTTTGAAACCCATTTTAATATAAGTTGTGCTTCTTTACTAATTTTAACGAATTTATTTAAAAAGTTTTAATTTTAAGTTACAAAAAAAAAAGAAAAACAATTTTTTTTCGAATATTTTTTTTAACTCTTTACTTTTTTGAAATTGTAATATACAAAACTCTTCATTTTTATGTGTACGATTAACCTTTTATATATCTTTTGTATTTATATTATTTATATACACACATACTATATACATAAATAGTTATATAAAGAAAATTATAAATTAATATCTAGTTAAGGAAGAAGAAAAAAAGATGTATATTTTTATTTTAATATTTAGCATAAATGTACATCATTAAGATCTTATTGATAAACAAAAAAGCATTTCTGTTTTGTAATAAGAGATTTTTAAAATTAATTTTCATAAACATTTTTTATCCTTAAATAGTTTTTTTCTTTTTCTTTTTTGCATAAGTATGTTAAATTATATAAAAGCAAATGATGTAAAACAAAAAGAATTTTTTTTTTAAGAACGATAAAAACTTGATATCAAATCTAAATGTTAAAACAAACCGTTTAAAAAAAATACTAAAATTCAAATGCAAAATAATTAAAACAAAAGAAAATTAAATAATTAAAACTAAACAAGAAAAATCTAATAAAACAACAACTGTACACATTAAAATAAACCAATTTGTGAGTTTTTTTACTAACTGCTACGCAACGACAACGACATCTAATGGCCGAAAGGGTAATTTAAACCACATATCAAAATTAATTCGTGGGTGTCTGTACTAACAACTTGGTATCGCCGGCGACCTCTATGTGTGAAAAGAAAGTTTTACGTAGCCAAAACAGGCAGGTGGTATTATTAACTAATGGAAATATGCCGCACTAAGTAAAGCAATACAACTACACAGTGTTGCCGAGTATTTAATTTTTTTTGTATTTGTTTGGGCATTGGGAAATTTTAGGAAACAAAATCTTAGGGAAAAATTTGGTATGCAAATTTTTTTTGTCAGTATTGAAGTAAAACAGCACAAAGTTTGCTGACTAAGGCAAAAATAAATGAGTACGAGCTTATAAGGATTCAAAAAATCTTATACGTTCTGTATCTTTTGAAAACAACGCACAGGTATTATATTTCATCTAAAGCAAATTTACAATGTTAACATACTTAATTGAGAAAATATGAACTTTTTCGGGCGAAAATTTTTTGAGGTACAAGAAACCTCATATAACAGATATTTAGACTAAAATGTATAATATTTGGTCTAAATCACGAAATCGAATTGCTATTTCGATACTTAAATCAGTTATAAAAGATAAATTTTCTTGATACACTCTTCAAAAATCCTTTAATTGTTTATATAGCCAAATATGTGTGCAAGATATAAAAAATGATGAAAATATATTAGTTTTAACTAAAAATTATATTGAATATTTTTATAATAGAACACAAAAACGTTTAAAGCAGAGTGGTCAAACAAACAAAACATTTCGCAAAAGTTACAACAAAGTCATACACTTTTCAAAATTCTTTTAATGGTATTGTACATGAGCAAAATCAAAACAAATACTTTCTAAATGAGAAAGAACGCAAATGAAACAATTAGCTTTTCGCTCTTGTGCTTGATGTGTTTTTTGTTGTTTTTTTTTTCTCTTTTTCTTTTTTTTTTCTCTTCTTCTATCCTTTTTCTTCTCATTCATTTTTTGTTGTACCTACGCACATTTGAGTTAGTGTATTTGTAGTACTCAAAACAAAAACAATATACAAAATTAAATGGGACAATCTTTCTCACTGTTTCTGTTTTATTTTTTCTTTACTCATTGTAAAGAATACAACAAAATGAGATCAAACGTTCAGTTTTGTTTATTTTCCTACTCTGGTTTAAAGTCTTTTGTGTGTAAATTTTTTAGTGTTTTTTTTTTATTATAGTTCCATATAAAATTAGGGATTGATTTTTCTTCGATTAGGGGTTTTTTTCTTTATGGACTTGGCAACACTGCGATTACATCAACTCACACTTAATTCAAACAAACAATTATTGTGCGTCTAATGCGTGGCTTTTGGGTCGATTATAGAAGGCAACCGAAATTAAAATGCCATTTAAATAAGAAGTGAGTTGATTATTTTTTTATTATTTATTTTTAACATAAAAAAATTGAAGTATCTTTTCTTCTAAAAATGAATATATACATACAGTTATATATTTTAAACATACATACATATATAAATTAAAAATTATTTTTTTTTTTTTAATTTTCTTATAATTGAAAAATCATTAATTTATCATTCGAAAATTTTTCATTAATGAATATATACTTGTTTTTTATATTTTTGGAATTATATTTTTTGGTTTAGTTAACCTTTTATTTCAAATAAATATAAAATCAATTGTTGAGCTTAAATAAATAATAATAATAAATATATATTTCTAACTAGACTTTTATTACGATTTTAAATAGGGCGCCATATATTCGATGTAGATTAATGTATTTTCCTTCGCTCAACTACAAATTAAATATGCTTTGCCCTACACTAGCTTATATAGTCGTATGGAGCACTGTATTCTTTATTACAAAAAAATATTTGAACCAACAACATTCTTTAAGGTCTAAAAATTAAAAAAGGAGAACAGCTCACAATGAATAAGAAACACAAACACATGAATTGTATTGTATGTGAATATTGTTGTTAACATGAAACCGGTTCAGTACTTAAGCAAAAAAGAAGCACAAAGTAAGAGAGTAAACGAATTCTGTTTGCTGAGTATATATATTTCGCGGGTTCCAACATTACAACCCGCCATAAGAAATTCTATATGATTTATATTCTTTGATTTTAGCTATAAGCGAAATTTTGATGTCTAAATCTACTCTATTTCTTAAAATATATTAATTTATGGGTTTCCCTATTAACTACTTGGTAACGCTTGCGACATCCACATCTCTTAAAATTTTTGTAAATAAAAATTCTACACTTTAAGTTAATTTGATTCGTGTCCATACTAGCGACTGGCCCTCACCAGTGACATCTATAGTTCAAAAAATTAAATTCCAAAAGGCAAGCGGCGTTATAAGCCAAACTTCTACATGTTAGTAGATGGCGCCAGCTGTTAAAATCTATTATTCGTTTTACAGAACATATGCAAGTGCGGAAAATAAAAGATATTCTGTGTACGAAAAGCGGAATATATCTATCTCGTATAAAAATTTTCAGGTTCCGAATACAAACAGAATAGTATTGATTGTGGAAATCATTAAAACTTTTTATCTTAATGTCAGTAACATACATAGAAAGCTATACTTCAAAATTGAATTAAAACTGTGTAGAATTATATAGTGCACTTGCTGTAACGTAAACCACTTTTATATTGCATATGACTTTGATATTACAAATAAAGCATTGTTTTACTAATCCTCAGGCTGTGTAACAACCAATGTTTCTTATGTTTTATGGTACTACTGAAATCCATGTAACCTGGTAAAACGAAAAAAAATCACGATCATGATTGCATTGCTAAAATAGGCAATTGACACTTATTACAAGACGTTGAAATGAACAGGAGATGACATAGTGGATCAAAGTGACATGAGTGTACTTATACTTTTAAGCAATAAAGCAGTATTTCACCAATTAGAAGAGAGAAGGCAGCTGAAAAAACAATGGATTTTTTTAAGCATAAATGTAATATAGAAATTTCTTTCCTATGTAATTTTTTTTTTTTTGTTTCAAAAGGTATTTTCTCGTGATCTTGATTTATTTTAATTTTAAATTGCACTTTCAAGCGTGTAAAACACAGGTTTATATTGTAACATTTTATACTGAAAATCGATATGAAATTCGGCAATCGCTAAATTTGAACACTCCTGCAGCCTAATTCTGTAAGTCGCTAAAGCTAAATTTCCATCGCTAAAAATGCATAAAATTGATTTAGCGATTTTTGGCAACATATTCAATTCTGTAAAGGCCTGGTTAGCCAAACGTTGATGTCGTAAAAACGGTACGTACGTTAACGTACGTACGTATGTGCAGTTATACAAACGTGTCATATGTCAACAGAAAATGTAAATAAAAACAAAACAAAGCAAAAAATTATAAAGGCATTCATTTGCCTGTACCACTAATATTAATTTTTCGTCGTCCACTAAAAACAATATATAATAATGTTTTATTTTATTAATATTGATAATATAATTTATTATATTTTTCTACTTATTTTTCACAAAACACAGCACAAATAAAAAATTTTAATTTTTAAATGGCAATATGAAGCCAGCTGTTTAGAGCAGTGATGAATGTTGTTAAATTAACTCAAAGTTAAAAAAGGTACCAAAAGTACCAAAATAAGAGCATATTATAATTACTTCTTATATTTTATGGTTCCTAAAAATGTATTCTTATACTACTACTGAATATTAAGTTTTTGGTTTAAAGTAATTATTTATTGAATCGGATCCATTGGTCCATTGTGGACCGGAAACGAAAAAAGTTAATTTTTAAGTAGAACTTTTTCAAAAAAATTGTAATTATCTCAGTAACTAGCTAGCACGTAAATCAATCATGCATCCCATATGCTTCTTTTTAGATAATCGAATTTTTCATTTGGTATGTATATAATTCGTCTGTAGAAGATATGTTAAGTAAAACAAACTTTATTTTCACATAATTTAAATTGTTCACATAAATATAATAATATGTACCTGAAGACTTTAAAAATTAAAAAAAATTAAAGGATTTAAAAATTAAAGTCTTTTTGTACGCATAAAAAAGAAAAAGATTTGCTTATAAGCATGACAGTACCAAAAAGGGCATTTGGGCCACATTGTCATTTAACATACAATAGTCCCATCACTCGCATTGAAATGTCAGGTAAAAACGTTGAGAAATTCTATTTTATACAGATTCTTCCGTCCCGTCAACGTGACATTTATTTTGGATAATCATTTGCATTGTTTTCATATGCTAGAAACCAACGTACGTTGCGTTACGTTACATCAACGTTCGGCTAATTCTACCTTAACTTTTAATGCTAAATTTGGCATACCATTGAGAGTGAATTCGCCGCAATTTTAGAGTGTATTCTTCTCATCGCTAAAATCCATTATTTTGTATTCTCTAAAGGGACGAAATAAAACACGGTAAATTATTATTTCATGTTTAATTTTTTCATTTTGTTTTAAATTTTCAATTTATTTGTTCATCGTACGTACTTAAAATAATGAATTTGTTTTTTTTTTAATGTTTTTTAGTTTTTTTTTTCAATTTTTCAATTTTTTGTTAATTTTTTTGTTTGTTTTCATTTAAATGTTGTTTTAATAATTATTTTATTTTTTTTGTAATACTACACAATGTGAGCAAAAAAAGAAAAACGTATTTAATTTTCATTTTAAATTTATATTTTGTTTGTGTTGTTATTTGCCATGCGCCAGTTTATGCATGAATTCGTATTTATGTATTTTGACTTTTCTTGTTTGTCTCTTTGTAATAGAAATTTGATTTTAACAACACATTTATAATAATCTTTTACTAAATAATTTTTTTTTTTTTTTTTTGAGTTTTTCGTTTTAAATTTGTGTTTGTTTTATTATTAAATTTCATTTATATTTAATACTTACAACTAATTTTTTTACTTTTGTTTTTAGTTTTCTTTTTTTTTGTTTGTGGTGATAGTAGTGATCTTTGTTTTATTTTTTTAATAGAATTTCAAAATTTATTGCAACAATTTCATAAAATGTGCGATTTTTATTTATTTATTTCTTTGATTTCGTTTTCAATATTTATTTCAAATATATTTTAGTTTTACTTCTATTATAACAGCTTTATCTGATCTTTTTTTTGTTTTTGTTTTTATTTTTGTAGGTATAATACAATTTATTTGATTTTTATTTGCTTTTTTCTGTGTTTTATTTATTTTTATTTTTGTTCTTATTTTTATTAAATTTTGGATTTTATTGTATTGCAAAATTTGGTATTACTTTTTCTATTTTTAATATTTGTTTTTGTTGTTGCTGTTGTTTTTAAGGTGGTTGTAAGTGATTCTTAATTTCTTAAAAATGATTAATTTCTTTATTTTCTTTTAAAAATTTTAAATAAGAAAAATATATTTATTTTCTGTACGATCATTAATTATTATTTTGAAAAATGTTTAATACTAGAGTTCGCAAACAATAAGTTACCTGCCATATTTAATACATGCATACATACATATGTAATTGGCCATTAAAACCCTGTTTCAGAGTTACGGGCTAGTTTCTCGTAACACCCATATTGGGTGCATCAATTTCTATCCATTAATACCGGTACCTACAGTTTAACGTCGAATCCGAGCGACAGACTTGAGAAGCTTGTTCATGACAATTAGTTACTCTTAGAGCTTTTGCCTGAAGAATTCCGAAAGTAATATATTCTCATATTCGTTTCTTTCAAGATATCAGAGCTGCGGTTTGAACCAGGAGATCTCGTCTAGTAAGCTAACAACATTACATACTAGACTACGCCGACTACATGCATGCAAATACGTATTCGTTTTTCGTGCCAGCTGTTTAAAATCTGCTATTATGAAAATTCAAAATAAGGAAAAATTCACAAAATCGTGAATGCTTGTCACAGTACCAAATCAAAATTCGTTCGATATACTCTTTCGACAGCAATCGAACGTGGACCGATATTTTGAACATTAATAATACTACAGTGATTGTGTCGATGCGAACTAGAGCCATAGAATTAAATACAGCCTGTTCATAGGACATGAATTGCCTATAACGTTCCGTAAATTGCGAGCATGTAAAGATATTGTTTTGGTTTTTGTAATAAAAAAATGTATATTTCAAAATTATATAAAATACAGCGAATATTACTGCTATTATTTTTTTAAAGCAATACTGAGGGGTTTTTACACGCCACTCATGCTGTGCAATGTATTGTATTTCCACCGATCCACATATTTTTGTAAATGCTTTTTACCTTTTAATTTAAAATTATCAACATCTAACTTTTCAGTTCTTTATTTTGTTTGTTTACGATTAACAGCTGAGGGAAAATTACGGCATTCGATATCGATCGAAATTTTCAGGAAAATTATTTTCAAATTGTATGCCCCCTGGTTTTCTTGTTGCCCTCATATTAGAATTACGCTTTCCGGTGCTAAAAAGGTGAACAAATCAAGATTTATTGCAGAATGGCAATATTGTGTATTGACAGTAGATCGTAATAAGCGGTACGTAATGCAAACCGGACGAAAAACGAACTACGAGGGTTGCCATTTATATTTCAGGATTAGAGAACAAAAACAAATATTTTGACTTCTCAGTGTGTTTTTTACGTATGGGAATAAAAAGAAGTCATTCGGTTTTGGGTGCTCAAAAATGCAGTTGTTTGAGCCATTGTCGTGGTGAAGAGTAAAGCGTCTTCAGTAGTTGGTTTTCTTGATTTCTTGGAAGACAACTGGCAAACAAATGGTTGTGTACCGCTTAGAATTGACTGTTCTGCGTTGTTCTAGTGGTATTATTGCGAAAATTGTCCAGTTTATCCGAAAAAAAAACCAGGCGAATATTTGCTTGGAAATGCTTCGTGCTCGAATAACTTGAATTGCCCATCTTGCCCACTCATACAGGCGACTGCTGTGTACTTTCGGACTCATGCGCGTAAATCCATGATTCATCATCTGTCACGATGTCATAGACGTGTTTCGAAGCACCGCGATCGCTTTTTTTTTTTTGAGCATTTCTTTTGACCTATCGACACGACCTTTTTTTGAGCGATTGACAAATTTTGTGGGATCCAAAGTGAACAATTTTTTTTTTAAAAAATCGCACGAAATTGTTCACGTTGATAAGTATTTTAAGATACTGTAAACAACACAAATAGCGCTTGTATGTCAAAACGTTCTGAGTACGTAAAACCTCAAAAATGTCAAATTTTACAAAAGAGCTGTCAGTTGCCAGATTGCAACATTAGGATTGCCAAATCCCGAAACATAAAAGGCAACCCTCGTAATGTGCTATAAAAACCCAAATTGTAACGTAATTCACTTATGCACTATTTGTTCATTTAATTTTAGCTCAATTTTGTTTTAATTTGATTTTAAAGGTTAACTATTTTGTTGTCAGTCAGAATGTTTTAAAACATTCTTTTGAAAAGAGACTGTTCAGACGTCTAATATGTAACATACATACGTACATATATATGTGGGTTTGGAATGATGTCTTGTTTTAACTACATAATTTGTATAATAAATATGGCATTTACTTTTTAGTTACGTATTAATACTATGTTTTAAACATAATTTTATTGTAATTTATAAAATTGTTTTCATACCTTCAATTGTGTGTATGTACGTGTTGTTAAAGATTCAGTGAGTTGTGGTCTGGTATGGTATGGTAAGTAGTAAAGGGAGCTATAAATTTTCAGGGTACTTTTTTGTTGTCTTTATATGTAAACTAATTATAAAGTTTTTCTTTTATAAATTAAACAATAAATCACTTTTGTTTAAAATTAAATACTAACTAATAAAGTTTTGTTTTATAAACTAATATAAAAATACTAATTATATAAAATAATATTTGTTACAGACTTAATTAACAAAAGAAAGAAAAAACAAAAAGGAAAAACTATCAATTAATTGTTTTTTTTTCTTTTTCTAATATAAAAATCAGTGTTCGAAAATAAACTGTACATTATTTTATGTACGGTTCACAAATCCAAAAACGATATATATTTCTTTAGTGTTTGTGTATTTCTACACAACCAGAATAAGTCGTTCCGTTTTTTGTTTTAAAACAGTACAGTTTTAGTGTTTGTGTACATTAAGTTTTAGTGTTCTTGGGTTATTTTTTCCAAAATTTCAAAATATTTTCTTTTTTCATTTTTTATCAATCAGTTTAAAATAAAAACTTGAAAAAAAAAGTGACAATAAAAAAACATTTTTTCTTTGTTTTTTTTATAAGTTAAGTACAGTATATTCGTTATGTAGAAAATTCAAAAATATTATAATGTTTTTTGTTTGTTTTGAATTTCCTACACAAACACTTTTAGTGTTTGTGTACTTAATATTCTACAGTACAGAACACTAAAGTACATTTTATAAGGTAAATTTTCGAACACTGATAAAAATATGTTTTTTTTTACACAATCAATTTATATAGTACAATTAAAAATATTTATTGGTTGTTCTATTAGATTTCGTTTTCAATTAAATATCTATTAATTTAATTTTTCGGAACTTTTTAACATAAAAATTGCTAAGAAGTGAAAAATCTTTTTTAGTCTTTATTTATTTTAAACCCAGTTTTCTTTGAAGAAACACAAAGTCTTTAAAAATTCTTTTGTTTTTCATTTAATAATAATATTATTCAAAATAAAAAGGGGGATTTATACAAAAATTCTTAATAATTTACAATACATTTTATTTTTTCTTTTTGTAGTTTTTTTTTTAAATTAATTTTTTAAGCTAAAATTAAACGGAGAATTTATGTTTTGCAAGTTATTTTCTTTTACTCCTTTAACTTGTTTTAAAACATAAACTTTGCCTCTTTAGTGTTATATTTATAGTATTTTTAATTCTAAGTAAAATTTTTACAATCTCGGTTTTGATTTTAAATTTAAAACATTTTTTTTTGTTTCTTTTCTTACTTTTGAAATATTTGTTTGCGTTTTGCTTTTGACTTTCTTTTTTTAAAAACAAATTTAGTTTGTGTTTTGTTTTATTTTGTAATACTATTTTTGAAGCAGTTGATTTGTTTTTTTTATAGATATCTTTTCGATTAACAATAAAGTTTTAATAGCTAGCCTCATGACCAGCTAATATATAAAGATCGTGACCTTCTTCACTACCTAAGGAACCAGTACGTAACAATTGACTTTCTAATGCCACCACTCTGTCAAGGAGAACGGATATAAAAGGATAAATTTATAATAATATTAATTTACGTTTTTAATAGAACTCACTTATCACTGCCCAGTAGACGATATGTACGACTCATATCCTTAATTTCTTGTGTAATTTCACCGTTACGCAGTGACTTGCCCTGCATGCCGTGCTTATGGAATGCTAAAACACTGTCTGGCAGACAAACTAAAATGAAAAAAAGCATTATAAAAAAATAAATTAAAAGTAGTTTTTTTTTTTAATTAATACATTTTTCGTTTAGCGGAAATAAAACATATACTACGCTTATACGCACGCCCTATTTGTAAATATAGTTATTTGCAATATACTTAACTCACTGTTTATATGTAAAAGCAATTAGAAACAAATTCGCTGTCAGTAAAGTGTATGGTAACATAAAAAGATTATAACATTGTTTACAAAAAAGTGTGAACATTTTTTGCTTTAATTTTTGTCATTTTTTTTTTGCAAGTATATCACATACTATATTCAATTTGAAAACTATTTTATTTTAATATTTAAACTTTTTTTTACAGAACAAAATTTTTTTAATTGTTACTTTAAGGGCCATTATTACAACTTGCCGTTAGTTAAAGGTAGGATTTTATCAGACCGATAAATTGGTTTCTGTTATTACAAGTTAGCTTTAACCTTTGGTAGCATTTTACACCTTTATTTGCAAATACTGTCTATATTCACGACTTGTTATCGTGAGTTAGTAAGTTGCAATAAAATAATTATATGGCAACATTTTTTACTCTTATTTGCAAATAAATCGAACGTATAAACGTAGTTATAATCGATGAGCAGTATAAAAATGGAAAAAAGTATACTATATATAAAGAAGAGTTTTTTAAATGAAATTTCCATATAAAGTTCATTTTATTTGTTTTTAAATACGGCAGTTACATTTAAAGTTAAGTATTAATATCTTCACTATTATATAATGAAGCATTAAACAAAAAGGATTAAACATTTGATAAAAAAAAAATAATAATTGACATTTATTAGAATTGAAAATCGATTCAGATATGATTGGTGTCATGAAATCGTATTAAGTAGTTTTGCCTTGTTTCGAAAAAAAAAAAACAAAACCCATATTTGAAACAGCTATGGTACTTTTGTCTCCAATAATTTGTTTTTTATAAATAAATAAATATTCTTAAAAATTTCGATTCAAAAATTAAATAAAAATGATTGAGGCTGTAGTAAAATACGAGTATTTACTAATGTATGAAGAGAGCAGTGAAAAATTCTAGAGAAAAATTTTAAGGGATTGTAGCAATTCATTGGAATTACCAGAGTCAGCATAGGTAGAAAAGGTTTTAGTCAAAAAGTTATTTTTAGTTTTATTGTAACGATCTGCAGATGTAGTCGCTGTTTTCTAGTGGTTAGTGTGTTGGCTTACTAGCGCAAAAAGCGCGGTATAAACAGAAAAAAGTTAAGTGTTTTGGAAACTTCCATCTCTGTTATGAACACATGTTAAATTTTGTTTCGATCTGGAAACTCCTTCATATAGAAACAGGTGTTCAAAAAAGACGCATTCGCGATTTTTTTACAATGGAAAAATTAGAAATGCGTGCCGTCATTAAATATTTACATAAAAAAGGTTTATCGGGACAAGAAATTCGTAATGATATGGTGAATGTGTTAGGTGAAAGTGCTCCTTCATATGCAACAGTAAAAAATTGGGTTGCAATTACAGTTATAAACCACTATTTTGAAGATCTTGAGGAAAACTATTTTAATCAAGGGATAGAATTTCTAGAAAAGCGTTAGACTAAGTGTATTGAAGTTTCAGGAGATTATATTGAAAAATAAAAATATTTTTAAAAAACTAACTATTCTCTGTCATTGATAGGCTAAGAAGTTTCCGAACCGTCCTCGTACTTTTACTTTAATTTATATTTTGCGCCAAAAATTCATCGCCAAAAAGAAAAATCAAAACAAACAATACAAATCGGCCAGCTGATCAGATTGTTTGTCACCAAAAAAAAAAAAATTACATTCTATGACACCAAATTCTGACACATTTCTGTTTCGAATATGAAATCGACATCATTTTGACATTTTAATTCTGACATTTTTTTGATTTTAATTCTGAACACAACCAAATTCTGTAACAGGAGTGAATATTTAGCTTGTTCGCTTTTTCGTATTTGTAGAATTCGTAGAGGGAAAATTTAATATATTTACTTTCGACGAGGACATACGAAAATCTTATTACATGGTATCGTTTGTAGGAAACCTTATGAATTCGTATATTTTTCGTTCGTTGTTAAATGGTTCAAAAGCACTTGTTATTGGTAGCTTTAAAAGTTATTACAACATATTACTACTACATATTATATTCAATAAAAAATAAAATATCAAAAGTAAATATATTTTAAATTCATATACACTTTTAAACGATGCAGTTAGAAATTAAAAAAAAAATGTATTTGCCCGTCACTTTATCTTATTTGGACGACTTCGATATGAACAACAATTTTTGGTTTGTATACTTATATTTTTGCATTTTATGTGACTCAAATAATAAATTACACTTCTTGATATGTGTAAGTAGTTTTGCAAAAAAGAGGTTCATTAGCAAGGTTTTCAATATAATTTGAAATGTATGCTTTTGGGAATAAGCATGTCTCTATGGCAGAGACGAAATGGCCAGCATACATTTCAAATTATATTGAATGTATTTTGCCAATAAGACGAAAAATATTTTTTGTTTTTTAGCAAGGTTTTCTTTCAAAAATTTCTTTCCTAGGTTAGTTTTGCTTTAAAATTTAGGCCGAACAGTCTTCAATTTTATAAAGAAAATACAGTGCTTTAAATAGAATAAAACACACTGTGTGTTATGTTTGCGTTTTTATTGCAGTTTTGGTGTTATAACTAACAGAGTATTCTTTAAAAAATTTTTAATTTATCGTTTAATTGAATTCATTTTCGAAGTGCTAATAGTTACGACAGATTCTTTCTATCAAAAAGTGTAGTGTAGTTTAATTCGTTTTGATATCGTTTAATATCAGTATGCTTTTTAACATATGCACCCAAAGGACTACTTGAAAAAGAGTCAAATATTTGCTAACTAAAAAGGGCAAAATTTTTAGGTAAAATAGAAAACAGAATATAAACACTTATTGAGAAAGTCGCTTAAAGAATATAATGTTTTTGTTACAATGAATGCAAAAAGCGTTCTCTACTTACCTATACTATCAACATTGAAATCAAAATTCAATTGTGAGACCAATTTTTTATGTTGCTTTGGATTGCCCTGTAGCGTTACCACCTGAATAATATTGCTGTAGCAGACAATAATCGCATCCTTTTCCACTTGATGAACTTTGACGACCTTAAGCAAGTCTCGTCTAGGTACCATAGTTGCCATGGCATCATATTCTAAATCATCCGAGTGAAACCAACTTGCACCTGCTCATTTGTGTATTTTTTTTTTAATTGAAAAACAATTAATAAAAAGGAAATAAAAATATAAGGATGGGGGAAAAAAACAAACGTAAGATATAACAAAACTCAAAAAAATACAGAAAAACACAATAATCAAAAGATGATATTTAAAATGAGAAATAATGTAAAGCGCAATTTTAATTTTGTTATGTTTTAAGCAGACACATATATACACAACGCGCAGATGCAGCATCCATGGCATAATGATATTAGAAAACCATAATTGAGAGAGTGAGAGAGAGAGAGAAAAAAATACAAAGAAACACATTAAATAAATGTTCCATATTATAAAATGAAATCAATACCACTGTTCATATTGATGAGTTCCAATTTTAAACAGCCATTAGCAGCTTTACGCACTCCAGTACACACAATGGGATACTCTAGCTCGGGTGTTATAATCATCTCAAACACAGGTGTATGACCATTTTGTACACAACCATGCCCACCGCCTAATATGCTTGTGGCCGGCCAATCACATTGTTTCAGTAGCATAAATTTATTTAAAGGATCATACCATTGCATTAGGAAAATACCATTCGGTGTCGCTCCACACAAATACTTATAGCCATTATAGGGATTACGTGTCACACAACACTGTGTACATCCTTTGGTATCGGGTACTTTGGTGGTGAGAGCAAATTTTCGTGGCACCAAACGTTCCGGTATTTTATTCATATGCAACGAGAATCGATGCGTTTGTTTTGAATGCAACGCAATCAAATCATGACGATACAATTGACAGGATTTACCCGAAAGACTCATAAGAACATCTTTAATGACATACAGCCATGTTGTACGTCTTGGAAATAACTGATCTATGGCAGCATCATGCAATTCGTTCATATTCAAGTTAAATATACCTTCTTCGGCTCCAATTAAGAGGTGTTGATCTCTTGTCTCCGGATGTATCCAGGAGGCAGTACAATGTACACGCAGTGGACAACCATTGAAGATTTTGGAAAAACAAGCACCCATATGAACTTTGGGTGTTGGTGGCAGGCCATTCGATATGGGTCGGGGTGGTGTATGACGTCGTCTGTGAGAACGCTTAGGAGGCACAGGAGGTGTATTATTTAATAAATCAGGTTGGGCTTCTTTGTCAACTAGAAAAGGTATAAGAAAAAAAAATTATTTATTATTGCACAGTGAAATAAAATTCCAAGAAATAAAGCCGTAAATATTTTGTTTAAAAACATCGATTATTTGCATTTCATTTAATATTTTGGTTGAAAATATTTTAAAACTTAATGAAAATTTATTTTTTGGGTTCTATTTTATAGGTTACAAAATATAATTGGTAATCAAGCTCGGATTTTAGTTTTGTTGGTACTGGTGGTATTAATAGCATTGTCATTGGGGGCCATCATCATAGGACTTCAAGTGGTTTTGCTATGTAAAGCTTTTACATTCAAAATAGAAAGTTCTTGTACGTTGTGATCGCTAAACAAGATTATGTACAAATTGCGACTAGCCGAAGGCCGCCAATGTACAAATTTTTTTACACAGAACAAGTTAACAGAGCGAAGCTCTATGATTTGGGGTTTTACTCTGTTTAAAGCCCAAGTATGAATATAAAATTCCCCGGGAATTATTTGTCTTTTCTCATTTTTTCCACAAAAATTCAATCGTAAAAATTGCAAAAGAGATAAAAATCCCGTGAATTATTTATTTATAATTGGCAGAGTTGGGTTTATTGCAGGGGTGTCCAAAAGTTTCTTATGGAAGAGTAAACACCAATACATTTAAAGAAAAACTAATTTAATTTTTTTTTAATTAATGGACTGTCTCTGTATAACAAACAATTTTATTGTTATAATAAATTGAAAATTTATATGTAAAGTGCTCAAAATTATTTGAAAAATTTAGTGTTTTTCATATAAATTTTCAATCGTTTGAAATTGTTTGTCATACAGAAACAGGCCATTAATTAAAACAATAATCGTGTTAGAGTCGGCAGACATGCATGAGCTTGGAGAGCTCTCACAGAATCTGTGGTGATCTTGCAAAAATGATCATTAATCGGATTTCAACTGTCACTTTTGACGGAAAAATAAAATGTTGGATAAAACCTTTAAAAGGAATAAAACTCATTTGGTGAGTTTTATTTTATGACTGAAAAATAAGGAGTTTTATTTTATGACTGAAAAATAAAAGTCAAAAATGAGTTTTATTCTTTTTGAGTTTTTTTGACTTTTTTTTTTTTTTGTTGAAAAATAATTTTTTCTGCTGACCTTTTTTGTTAAAACTCCCAAAATAACTATTAAAAAACAAGTTTTTGGATATAACTTATAACCGTTACAGTCCCTTTTATTTACTAAACTAAGTATTTGGCCCAATTCCCTGTAAATTTATATTAATATTAATTATGGGCAACACTGGCCACTTATATAAAATTTTACTTTCAGCACATGTAAATAATGAGTTCTTTTTTAAAGTAGCAAATGAACAAGTGAGTTTACTTTTGCTTTTTGTGTAGCCTTGTTTCAACAGCGTAGTACAATATTCACAATGTGTACAAGGGTAGCTTGTATCAAGTATGAAACTCCATTATATTCAAAAAATTTTTTTCCAATTTTTATAAATATATTAAAATATAGAATAAATAAAAAAAAAAAAAAACAAAAAACAACGAAACAAAAGACTTACGTTCATCATCATCTTCTTGTGTACCTCCATCGCTGAGACTTCTAGTACGTGAAGTTTTGCCCATTTCATTGAGTAATCCCAATAATTGATCCATAGAACTGTGACGTCTTGGCGAATCCTCTAAACCATTCTAAAGGATACAAAAAAAAAAAAAAAACCAGAAAACATAAAACTAAACTAGAAATTCAGACTTTTGGTGACCACATTTACTAACCTGATTATTTTCATGACGATAATCACAGTTATGATGACTATTATTTGTAGTTGCCGCCGATGTTGCCGTTGCTAATGACGCTTGCTGTGGATCATTCGTTAAAGCCGTGTTCGAGGAGGAATAATTTGTGAAGGAGGAATTGGCAGATGTTGAGGCCACGACATCACTGGTCGTATTGCTGTTTAAATAATTGGAACCGTTATTACGTAGAAAATTATTATAAAAATGCGATGCAGTTGTTGTTGAATTATAAGAGGAGGGGGGAGAATCAGAATTAGAACAAAGTGACGCAGACATAACGTTGGACATGATAAGATTATTATGATTGTTAGTATATGTGGACGAGGAGGAAGTGGGAGTTAAAATTGAATTTGAATTAAGATTTGAAATATTATTTGTTGGCGCTAAACGAGTATTAGCATTTGATGAGGATAGAATAATGGATGATGTAGAGGAGGAGGAATGTAAATGACCACCAACACCACCGCCACTACTATTAGCGCCACCACCACCAACAACACTACTACTACCGCTAGAATTGTTAGTGTGCAGATATGATGTTGCAAATGCTGATGATGAAGAAGAAGATGAAGAGGGTGAATTTGTTGCATAACTATTATTATCTTGGCTATGATGGCGATGATGATGATGATGGTGATGATGATAGTGACTGCCACTTGAAGAACTATGATGATGGCCCCCAATGACAATGCTATTAATACCACCACTACCAACAACACTACCACCACCACCGCCATGATATATATCAACCCCACCACCACCCCTTAAATCAGAGCTTGAATTATCAAAAATATGATGACTGTACATGGATGTGGATGATGACAGTTGGCCGTTCGTTGTTCCACCCAATGCTGAAGCCTGTGCTGGTATCGGACGGCTAAAACTAAAACTGTTGTAATTATTGTGGGAACCGCTACCACCACCTGCCTGTCTCAGCATATCAAAATGGGCAAAAAGAGCTGAATGATTATCGACATGATCCAATGCTGTGGTGCGTATATTTGATAAGCCATTGGCGCCACCAATACCACCACCACCACCGCCACCATAAGCATATGCTGATGAAGATGTTCCGCCGTTAATGGCTGTGGCACTGCCACCACTACTACTTGTCGTTGCTGTAGACTTAAATACATCATTTGCACAACCATTATTACTCATTGTCGTTATTGCTGTTAATGATAATAATGACATTGCTGTTGTAGTTGTTATTGCTGCTGATGATGCGGCGGCTGCTGCTGTTGTTGTTGATGATGACGATGATGATGTGTTGTTATGGTTACTATTATTTCCTCCACCATTATGGCTACAATTGCATTCAGTGTTTAGCAAATCTTTGGTATCAGTTAATGGCAAAGTGGCTCTGGAAAAGCAACGATAAAAAAAAGAGAAAGAAAGAGAGAGAGAGAGAGAAAAAAAAAACAAAAACGTTGCAACAAAAAACAAATGAACACCATGTAAATGTATGTATTTAAAAAGTAACAAATAACAGAGATTCTCAATATATATATTTTCCTGTTTAAGAATTACACAAAAGATCGTTAATTCGATATTTCCTTTGGGCGCAAAAACGTATCTAGCCGAAGTTTATAGCAAAATCAGCCAATAATAAGTGAAAATATTGATTTGTTTTCATTCGAAGTGACGACTACTTCATGTTGATTGTGGACAACAGAATCCAAGACTATCATCACCAACTAGTGATTTACTGCTTCTTCTACTTTAAAGCCAAGCGATTAGACGCTATTTGAATATTTTTTGTGAGTATATGTTAATCCCAAGTGCTATCCCAAGTGAAATTGGAGTTCTATATAAACCATGTCATTACTTAAATTTAAAAATATTAACTTGTAAATTCCAAAAAAAGATTTCGTAACAGATCTCGTATATAAACTTAAAATTCGTCTTAGGAAGAGGAAATTTTAAAAACATTATTTTTGATATTATTTTTGAAGATTATGTTTTGATATATATTTCAAAAATATTTGAAATATTTGTATATCACCGCGGGAAAATACCAAAGTGATAATTGAAATTTTATTTAAACTAATGAAAAAAAAAATCAGGGAGTGCAGAAAACATGCCTTACCCGGAGAGAAGACTGTATTAAGCTATTTTTGTTTACGTTTCAGATATAAGCAGCGTTGCCGTTTTGGTCCAATCGGACCAAAATTGGTAGTTTGGTTGGTTTTTTGCAACTTTCCCAGGTTTTTGATAGATTTTCATGTTAAAAACAATATTTATAATTTTTGAGTAACAAAAAAAAATTTTTTTTTGAGTAAACAATTTGCATTACTGTTAACACTATTTAAACATTTTCACGAGTGAGGCAGCTATGTATAAAACATATCTGTTCTATTGCAATAGGGATGATTTAAGGTTTGTGCCAATTGTGTGTTTTGCACTGTTGTCAAAAAATATTTAACGTATATAGTTGAACACTTGACTTGCACTGTATTAACAGTTTTATTTGCACAACTGAATAATTTTTTTCAAACTAAATTATTTAAAATTTTTTTATATTTTTGACCTTTGGTAGTTTGCAAAGGATTTTGGTAGGTTTTTTGATATAATTTTGGTAGGAAGAAAAATTTTTCTGTGGCAACGTAAGTAAGTTTAATTACTCGTATGTCTTGCACATGTCGTGATTTGTCTGTACATGACAAAATATAACAACTTAATAATAATTATAAATGTTGTCTATGTTTTATTTTGCCCATTAGACTTTTTCCCCAATAATAAAATTTTCACTAAAATTCATATTTAATCTTGATATTTTTAAAGTGTGTTGAATCTCATAAGTGGCTGAAGTTTTTTTTTACTTTTTTTAAAAGTATTTTATAAATTATTTAAAATGTTTTTATGTAGTATGTATTGTAAATTACACGGTGCTACAGTGAAAATATACTTGGAAAGTGACCTAGTGTAAGTTGTGGGCCTTATTGAGTAGATCAAAAATTAATTTTTAAAAGTTCGGAAACACCCTCAAATTTCGGAGTTATTCCGAAAAAACAATTTCGGGTAGGTTCGAGTACTTATGAACACGAAACTCAGTTGATTTTAATCCGATTTTCAATTTATAAATGGTTTTATAAAGAAGAAATATGTGCCTTTTTAAGTATGTACACATTTTGGTACATAGTATATTAAATTTTTGTAGTGTTATTTTTAATTATATCTGATTTTAAATTTATTTTTTCCAAATTTTTTAACTTTAGCGCCATTTTTTTAAATTACATTGTTTAGAAACGTACCCTTATGTATATATTTCGTTAAAGCAAATTTAGTTCTGAGTTAAACAAGCTTCCAACAAATAAAATCGAGTAAAAAATAAAAAAGTTATTAAAGTTTTTCAAAAGTTAAAAATTTTGCTTTTACAAATATGTATTGATCATGATGCCATGAAAAAGCTTCTCAAGTCTGTCGTTCGGAGTCGACATTAAACTGCAGGTCACGGTACTCATGGATAGAAATTTACACACACAACATGAGTGCTGCGAGTAGCTAGGCCGTAATCCTGACACAGGGTTGTAAAGGTCAGTTATGTATGTATGTAGATATGTATTGATCAAGATACTACATTTTCTTTATTTTTTTAGTCTTATCATGATATGAGTATATAAATATTTTAAAATAACAGTATTCAAATTATTTTGTTTAGAAATTTAGAATATTTGATAAAAGTGCTTGCTTTATGATCTACCCAATAAGGCCTATAACTTACAATAGGTCACCTTCCAAGTATAAAAAAAAGTTGCTCATTTTGTAGCACCGTGTTATTATACAGTGTTCTAAATAACAGAAATATACTGACAATCTGCTTTATCAAATACAAATGGTATCTAATATATATACTTATGTTTCAATAACTCGTGTTTTTCTTCAAGTGTTAATCTTAAAATGTTGTTGTTCTTATCATTCATATACTATTTTGTAACATATCTTTGAATCTTGCACGTCTCTTTATTGCCAACAATAGTTTATTCAAAGATCTGTTAAAAAATATATGGATGATATGCACAAAAATATGTTTTTCAAGATTAACACTTAAAGAAAAATATGAGTTATTGAAACATTTTCAAAGTGAGTTGATGTTAATTAAATTAAATTTAAGAATGTATATAGAAATAGCTGAGGTTGACTCTTATGTAACCGTTTGAAGGCTTCTTTAGCAAAAATGTTTTATTGAATTTTTTTTTTTAAATTTAATTGGATAAAAAATTATTTTTTACTCTATGACATATTGAGAATCTCTGCTTAAAAAATGTTTAACATTTTTAAACAGTGCATGTGAATGACATTTTAAAGAACCAGAATGTATCATAGAAATGATACATTTACTTTTAGTTGTATAGAACAACCAACGCTCTTTGCCATAAACACACACATGCACATGCACATTCTTGTAAACATAAACAATTTTACATTTGCTTAAACACAGGAACGCACGCACGCAAACTTAAACAAACATTTATCAACAAACAGACAAAGAAACCTTAGAAATCTAGAAGTTGGCTACTTTGATTTGGTTTTGAAAATGGCGTATAAAGAGAGAGTGGTTTTGTAAATGTGAGTGTTTGTTAGTGTAGTTGTAAATGCGTTTGTGCATGTTCCAGTATAAATACGTATGCATATATGTGTGTGTGTATATTTACTCTACGTCGTTAGCATGTGTTAGTATACTCATAATATACATAAATGATTTACATGAAAGACCACAAGGACAATTAAGGCCAGTAATATGTAGTAAAAACAAAAATAATAATGCACGTGGGTAATCTAAAAAGTTATTTGTTTTTGAAATAAATAAAATTATTTTCTACATTTAATTTAAATTTCTATTTAAACTTAAACGGTAGTAAGTTGCATGCAGCATAGCTTACGAGTACACTTTAATTTTGGGCGTGATAACACCTAACTAAGATACATATACATATATGTATATGTAGATACTCGTATATGTATACATTTTAAGAGTACCAAACAAATAGATTAATTTAATAAAAAGGTGGTTGATGTTATAGGCGTGGCATGTTCCATTAAGTTATATAAGTTTTATATCGACATCGATGCCACAACATTCATAAAAGTTCAAAAGCTGTCTTGGCTGAGAAACATGAGTCGCTAAAATTAAATTGCAGCGACAGGAAGATATTTCGAGTTTTTAATAGTGAAGACGTAAACGACGAAAGCCGATAGAGGCGTATGATGCAGGCTGTATACAAATTTTGACTAGAGTTCAGTGACCATAGACAAATTAAAAATTTATCAGCTCAAGTTAAAAATTTGTAGAGTTTACATTGAAAACATTGTGTGTGGGGATTCAGAAATTAATTTCTCGTTTCCGTTCTAGAGTTTTTCTTCTTGTGCAGTAAGAATATAGCGAAACGACTAAACTGATTGAGTATACGCCATATGCAAATGTGAAAGCTGTTACAAAGAACTTTATGCTTTCACAACGACTATAGCCGAATGGCCAATAAAATAACGGCGACAATGATGCTTTCTGCTTAGCTTACAAACACATAACGTCAGTCAATGTAAAATAGAAAGATATATTAAAAGTTTTGCTTACAAATACAAATATAGAAGAATATGTGTTGGGCACAACTTCATTAAACATCAATCTTTTATCAATTTGGAATAATTTTCAAAAAGACCCACTAAACAGTTTGATGTTTGTGTACCATAGTTAATATTATAATTATATTTTATTGCTTTTATATCAGAAGCGCACTCAGATAGGCTCATATAGTTTAATAACAATTCTAATTTAATTTCTATTGTTTTTGCCTGAGGTCAATTGAAAATAGAACATTTTTAATTTTCAAAATTATCGCCGTCTGAATTGTAACTCTTATAATCCGTTATAATCAGATGAGAACTTAGGTGGTGTAAATATAGCTTGACTAAGTTGAATTATTTTTATTTAAGATAGAATAGAAATAGGATTATTAATAACTAATTGCTACAAACTAATAACCAAATCTGACCTCTACTAATAAAGAACTCAGCTGTTTGAATGTAGCAAGCAGAATTCGATACGTGAAAATATATTGTGGTTCATAAGGGTTAATATTGAAACCTCTTGATAAGATACCAATTAACGACTTTAAAAACTGAAATCCATAACACTTTACAGAAATAAAGAAAACAATTTTTTATAGACTTAAAATATAACCCTCGTATATTGTCATATTTTATAGCCATAAAAACATGTTATTTCAATTTAAAATTAACATTTTCTTGCCATAAAGTCCGGTTAATTTTTCTAGTTAACACATACATTCAAACATACATAAGGGGGCATAATACAAAACATCTCTTTCATAAATTTATAACATAAACACAGGCTGGATGTATGTATATTGTTAGTAGTGGTAGTAGTAGTAATAGTAGTAAAACTTAATTTAAAAATTTTATTAAAAAAAAAAGGAAAACTATTACGATAACGTGATAATGATAATTAGAGTACTGATGATAATGATTATTTTACACAATAATACGAGCTGTTAGTAATCATAATAATTTGTATGAATTTTCTTGAATGCATAATTCTGTTGTTAGTAATTTATTGCTTTTTTATATTTTCTTTTGAACTATAAACTAAAATTAATCAACAACCAAAGAAGAAATAATATTAAAATAATATTTAACATTGACTTAAAGACTTAAAAGGAATTTAAAGGAATTAGAGCAAGGAGCCTAAAAGTATGTGTATTTTAAGCAAACAAAGTGCTTTGCCCTATAAGTATACTTTTGCAGATTATTTGATTTTATGCTTTAAAAGTTATGAAACTTATAAAATGAAAAATGTGTGTTTTTAGATAAAAATATTGTTTTAAGTAAATAAATATTAAAATAAAAATGCATCGAAAGGCTTAAGTAACAATTTTTCATTTTTATGAATAAAAATGCAAATGAATCGTTTAAGATGGCAGAATACTTTAGAAATCTATTGAGGAAACGAGTCCTAATTTCATAAGGAAGGCTGCCAGGTATAGTTGAAATAAAAAAGTTGTTCTTTGTCGGCCTTAAACTTTTGAATTTCACTCAAGCAAAAATTTTTCCTAAAATATGGCGATAAACTGTTTGGATTGTTACGAGTTGTTTGGAAGATATATTGTCAGATTTACTCTCAACAGCGACTATAGACAAATAAATGCCAAGGAAGAAGACGATTTCAAGCCAACAGGCATTGGAAAACATTAATATGAGAATAACCTTACTGAACACATAACTCCACTTGTTGGTGATTACGCTGATTACGCGTTTTAAATGCACATAAAGGCTTATTAGTTATCATTTGATCGTAGAATATTTCGTCACAGATAATTTGTAAAGCAAACATCCTTAAGAGATTAGGTGTGGAAATTCGTGCATTAAGATGTTACCACAACAGACATTGTTATGCTTACAATACTCTAAAGTATTTGACTGATTAAGATTTTAGACTTTTACAGAATTGTTTGATTCAGACAATACTTTCGCTTCACTGTTCCGTTTTAATATTTCTTGTAAAACTGGAAAGAATTGTAGTCTTCGTATTAAACTGACATGATAAAACATTTTTAAATACATATGTATATCAGAATGGGTTTAGGTTTATCGACTAAAGTACATATAACGTCAATCAGAAAGCGGAGAAGTTAACATTTGAACATGACTTTCTGCATCTTTAAATTTGTGGAAGCTTTAGCCAGATGGTGCACGCGAATGATTGTGGTTAACCGAGCTCTTTCACTCATAATTTTATAAAATGGCTCCCAGAAGTCCATCTTCAAGTAACTGCTCCCTGACAAAAAAGGCGCATAATATACTTCATAATAGTCTAATACAATGCACTGCATAAGTAGGGGTTTACCCCTGAGTATGTGTTAAAAAAAAATATGCATATGCATAGCTGCCTTGAAATAGTCAAACTTAGACAAAAAAAATCGTTAAATTGATTCCTTCAAATCGTCAAATTTACAACAAATTTAGAGGATGTTAGGAAAAAAGACTAGAGTTTGTCATTTCCATTTCTGATATATTTTAAAATCTTTTATAATTGTTATTCATAATTCGTATTACATATTAATTACTTAAAGTTTTATATACGTTTTCAGTCTCAATAATATTCGGCCACAGTTCATATTAAAACAAGTAATAATTGTTTTTCTATTCTAGGTCATCAATTCTTTTATTAGCAAAAATATCTTTCTTTCGAAGTCTACAAAATTTTATTCATCTTTACAATCTGCCAAATAAAAATGTTTGGTCTATAGCACATTGAAATTGTATTTCTGCTGTTTCACTTTGAATTATATGTATGTACTTAAGAAAATAAATTTTTAGTCGTTGGAAAAATTCTAGGATACTGACTATAACTAATTCTAGCGACAACCAGAGTGTTAGAATTAGACTTAAAATTTTTCTTGGTTTTATTTCTAATAAAAATATATGTATTTTAAAACTTGTAGCTTTAAATTGGCTGATATAACAGTTACCAATTTTTCTGTGTAAAAGAAAGCATAAACATTTTTTCACAAATATAATAATATTCTGTTTGAAAAATTCCTAAAGTGACATTCCACTTTATTCCACCTTAACCTTTGACAACGAAAAACGAAGGAAAAAGCGCCACCTATAGGGAAGTAGCAGATAACAGCTAAAAACCTACTTAGAGAAAGTACTCACCACAATCAACTTGCAATAATGGGGCAATTGCTGTGCAGGCAGCTATGCTCATATTGACTCACAGTGTCTGCCTCTGGGCAAATTATTGAATACGAATAATAAACTAAAGAGCAGAAATGTTAAGTTTACTATAATTGAATGCACGGCCTTTCCAAAACCAAACTATTTTGGAAGAGTCATGAATGGCACCTATTTCTCAATGCCTTTCTTTTAAGAAACACAAAAGTAACCCAAAAATCAAGCAGACCTGGTATACGATGTATCCAGATTTTGACCAGTTGTTTATACGCATTTCCATTTCCAGTCTTTGTTTAATATATTTGAATACATCACATTACTTATGTGGTTAATTGGGTTAGGAAATAACGCAAAAGTTTTATAAGAAACATATTTATTTTTTAATCCACAAAGGCGAAAAGGAATAGTCTTACTATAAGAAGTTAGAAATGGTAAATTATTATTTAAATAAAAAGTTTTTTAAACTTTTGCCACTCTTTTAATTGTTTTATGGGTCAATAAACTTTATAGTTTTTTGAAGTTATTTATGCAAAGAAAACACTTTTCCCTTAACATTTATATGATGTGTCAGTAATCATGTAAATTAATGCAACTCTTCATGTCTATTCGTATTTGCAACCTCATGAACATGTCTATGCAAAACCCCAAAATGAAACAAAAAAAAAAAAAACTCAATTTAGAATGAAATACTTGAGTCTTCATTTCTTAAGAAAACAAATTAGATTTCAGACTAGAATAACAAAGAATATAAAGTAAAACAGTAAAACTTATTTTTTATAGTTCTCTAACATCGTATTCTTACAGTGGCAGTTTTTCCTTGATTTTATTTTTCACTTACTTTTCTTTTTGTTTTTGATTTACATTTGCACAAATTTTTGCATAATTATGCTTGAAAAACAAACTGATGAAATTCAAGCCACAAACAGACAAACAAACTTTAATAAAATTTTTAGGAAAATAAAAACAAAAGTACTGAAAAACAACAACAGAATCAAAATTAATTGTGTGAGAAAATAAAAGGGGGAAAAATATATTTTGAAAAAATGTAGAACAAGAGATATAAAATGATAAAAATATTTGTTTTTAAATGCAACAGCAGCAGCAAAGTTAAAATGCATAATATGCAAACGAAAAAACATGAAATAAAAAATAAAAAGAACTTTTATTTTTTTAATAAATTGAAAAGGAAACAAAGGTAGAATGTAAGAATCCTTTGTTACATGCAAATTGACTTTAAATAAATGTTTGATGCAAAATGAAATAAAAAGAAATCAAGAAAAATCTACTCAAGAGCATGGATGAGTAGGTAAGGGAGAGAAGAAAAAAAAAAAAAGTAATACGAAGTAGTTTAGAATATATAAATAAATATTGGATATGCAACCTGAAAATATACTTCAAATCTACTTAAAGTCATTATGCTCAAGAAACCAAAAAATAACAAGAAAAATTTGAGCAATAAATATTCTCAGATTTTCTATATTATGTATTCAAAACCGTGTGGCAGTAGAGGTGACAGTCAGCTATTGCAATAAGAGTTTTTAAGATGAGTTAAATAAAATTTGTTAACAGAACTAGCTTCCGGCTGTATAGTTGGATCATTAATGCTGATCTACTCTAGAATGTGTAGAGATTTACAGGCTCTCGATAGGAAACAATACACCAAACTCCGGCACTGCCAACAAAGCTGTCTATGTAGCGCCAGAGGTTTGACCGCAAACACCTGAAAACAGTCAAGGCCACACAAGCAATAATTTTAGCTTGTAATTACAATCCAAGTGCGTTGTAAGGTATTTATTTCGTTGACATTGGAATGATAAACCTGACACAGGGTTGTAATGGCTAATTATGTATGTATGTATGTATTGGAATAGTGCTTTTTTAATTAAAAAAAAAAAAAAACAAAAGAAAAAAATAAATTAATGACTATTCTTTTAACAATTTTGTATTTCGCGAAGAAGCTGGAGGTTAGAATATACAAAAAAAATTTTAAATACCAATACACGTTCAAGAAATTTATGTATTCGCAGCCAAAAGTTTTACGTCGAAATTATATATTTTTCTTCATTAAGATTCAGACATACATATATAACTGGCCTCTACAACCCTGTGTTAGGATTACGTCCTAGCTTCTCGCAGCACTCATGTTGTGTATGCCAATTTTTATCAATGATTAGCGAACGACAGACTTGAGAAGCTTGTTCATGTCAATCAGTTACTCTTAGAGCTTTTGCCAGAGAAGTCTGCTAAGAGGTGGTCGCCGAAAGAAATATTTTTTTATAATATTTCTTTGTTTCAAGAAGTCAGAGCCGAGGCTTAAACCGGAGCTCTCGTCTTAGTAAGCCAACACACTAACCACTAGACCACGGCGACTATCATTAAGATTCGTTTCAGGATAATTACGAATACATACTTGAAAAAACAGTTGTTTAATTTTTTAGTTGAATTTTTATTATTTAAAGTGTATCTCTTTTTTTTATAAGACCTTTTTTCTCAACAACCAAAATATAACAACAACCATCTTGTACAAATCACTCTATAATAATGAACACTTTTCTCTTGTTCATTGCAAACGTTAATTTTTGAACTCCATTCATTCAATATTTTGGCAGAACAACAAATATAAAATAACTCTTCTTTTTCAAGCTATCTTTCTCTATTTGTCTTCTCTTTAAAATTATCAAAAACATCCCATATGATAGCAAAACTGTGAGTATGTCTAGGTAGTATGTGTTTAATTAATATTTGAAATCAAAAACACATTTTTTTTATTTATTTTTCTATTTCCTGATTGCTTCTACACATGCATACACACACCCTCAATCTAAAAAAATTCACTGACATTAATTTCTCGTATGCTGGTTGCGAGTGTGTAAACATCAGTGTTTCCTGTTTTCTGAACATTCAATTTAATTTTCTCTGTTTAAATCTTCCAGTACTTTTTAGTTTTCAATTAAAATTGTGCCAAAATTTTAAATATGCAAATATAAAAAGTTTTTAAATTGATCACAAGCATCCATTACTTACTACAAGTATTTTGTTTTTATCTAATTTTCATCCCTCATGTGAACATTTTAAATGTTAAATATCATTTAGTTATGGCAACTCATTCCTATGGTAATAGGAAAAATTAGAAATTCATGGTATAATTTAACGTTTACTTAAAGACAGTTGTATCGGGACAAGAAATTTATATTATGGTTAATGTTCTAGGTGAAAGGTTAATGTTCATATGCAACAGCAATAAATTGGATTGATGAATTTAATTGCGGTCATATAAACATTAAAGATGAACCACAAAATGGTCGTCCAAAAACTGTAGCAATACCAGAAATCAAAGATAAAGTAAGACGAGTGAAAGTGCGTGCAATAGATAGGTAAAGACAGATTATAAATTTTGGTGTTATTTCCAAAAGCTATCCTGTTTGATGTCCGATTCGAATAATAGATGTCTTTACAATAACTTATATTTCAAATTTTGAATTGTTAATTTTTCTTTAATTAATTCTGTACTTTAACTATAAGATTTATGTCTTGTTGTGCAGAAATTCAAATAAATAAATAAATTCAAATTCATTATTCATGTTTGATAATGTGGATCGCTAGGTAATACCATCTATTGCAGTTTGCAAATAATCGAGTACATTTTATTTTATAAATTACAAAAGAAAGAGATTTCTGAAATATGGCTGAAGCACTTGTTAACAGTAGACGAAAAACTCATTCGAATGAGAAAGCTTGATCAGATTAAAGCGCTATTTTATAACTTTTGATGAAATAGAATTGATTACTCTAGAAGGGAAGCAAAAGTATAAGCCAAACAACAATGGACTGAAGCTGAAGGAAATGTACTAAAGAAGGCAAAAACAATTTAATTAGTTGGCATGGACAACGTTTTCCTGGGATGAAAAAGTTGCCATATTGATCGAGTATTTTCAAAAATCCAAAAAAGTATTCGATCGACTGAATTTGAATTTGAAAATACGAATAAAATAACCCAGTTTACAATACAAAAAAACAATGTTTCATCAAGGCAAATTTATCATTCCACACGAGTGTATTTAAAATACTAAAACACAATGAACTGAAATGGATAATTGCTTGACCACCCATCTTATTGTCCTGATTTTGTTCTGTATAATTTCTGTGTGAATCCAAATCTAAAAAAAAAAAAAATTCCAAAAGTTTTACATCGAATAGAAATGCAATGTCAGCTGTGAACGATTACTTAGTCTTTTTTTTTTGATTGGAAAGGACAGTGTACTGTATGATTACTTTAATGATGCACTGCATTAATACTTCAAGTACTTATGTTTTGAAACAATAACCAAAGAAACGATGATGAGTACGATCATGCGTCTACCCACACATACTTTTATCCATTTTGTTCTCTCATTCTCTTCCAAACATAAATGAAACTGTACTTTGTTAGCCATTTATAATCTGTCCATAAGTAATTGCTTTATTTTTGAAAAGATAAGCCAATGATTTCATATCGCACACCTAGTTCAAAAGTGACACAACTCAAAAAAACATTTTTTTTGCTTTATTATTTTTACGAATAAACCAGTGCATTCTGTATAGTTTAAGCATATAAATATTTTTAAAGCATAATTGCAATTATATGATATTAACCACCACCGCAAATAAACATATAAATAATTCAAATAAATAAAACTAAATTAACAAACTAATTAGAAATACCATTAATTTAGTATAAAATATTGTGTACAAATAAAATAAAATAAAATAAAAAATAATTCCGATACTTAATGTACTCGTATTGCCATTAAAATCATTTAATTTTTGGACACACTTTAATATAAAAACTGTCTAATTTTTAGCATCATTATTTTAAGACCACAAACACAAATTAATACAAGTGTCATAACTTATGCAAAAATGTCTATATTTTTTCTAAACAAAAATGTTCCCTTAAATAAAGTTACAGACAAACAAATTTATAAATCTAAACACAGAAAGAATTGTAGGCACAGTTTTCATATTGTATAAAAACTGAAGTATAAATATAAGGTGACTGTTACACGTCCAATAAATATTGTGATGTTTGGATGATACTGAACGTGCACTATAGTACCCTAAAAATTTAACCTTGTGCAAAATATTTCAAAATATAAATGAAAAATAAAATACAGACAAATTATTTAAATAAAATACACAAAATAAATTTATTTTTTAAAGGAACAAATGAAAGTTTGATTAAAAAGAATTCTCTATGAAGCGAGTGATTTAAGGTTGATACACAGATGGTAAATTTGAAACACATATGTTTTAATTTTCAAGGTAAAACATTAACCATAAAAACAAAGCATTTTAATGAATGGCACTAAATATTTTAAATTATTTAATGAAGGCTGGCTACTCAAACAATGTTGAAAGAAATTTAATTGAGCGAATTCTCTGCAGCCAAATGCAAATGGAGTGCTAATGCAAACGAAATCTGTGTAAAGCTAATTATTGCGGATATTAAAAAGATGGAAACACAAGAATATGCTGGGGTGCGAGAGTTAAGATACCCGCCTTCCAACCAAACGGAACTGAGTTCAATACCCGGGTAGCGGCGTTTCCTTTTAACTTTAGCTAACGACTGGTTATGAGTATAACAGTCTCGATTATAGATCACAACACATACATTGTTGTATGTATCGCACACAACACAACACAACACAACATTAATTTATTCTTGATTATGATTTACAACATCTAGAAGTTGTGTATGTCACAGGGTTGTTCTTCAATGTTAGTATACTTTTACCTAAATATACATCCCTGAGTGTAAAAAATTGTCAGTTGAAAGCAAACATTTTTACGTTTAACACAATTAAAAAAAAAACAATAACAAGTTAAATATAAATAATGATGGACATTAGCATCGAGTTAGACTTTGGTGATGATGAGAGTACCAAGAAAACACACATATTACACATTCGAAAAGAAATTTTCGATAGCCCAAGCCCTTTGAAATTACTAGATACTGAGTAAGTAAACTTCTATCATTATAATTTATTGTAAATTTTAGTATATCACAAAGATTTATAAAAATTTTTTGCATCAAAAAAGATGGACTTTTTTATTTGCGTCTACAACTCACCAAATTCATAGAACTCCACCCACCAGCTTTTCCATTTATTCTATTAATTATTTCCAATTATCTATAATTTTTAAAATTTGCAAAATATTGTATGCAAAACTATATGTGCTTGAAAATTTTGCTTCATTTTACAAGTATTTTCAATTTACAAGTATTATTCACAACATGTTGTGAGCTGTTGTAAGACTTTTAAAGTATTGACAACATTTAAGAATTATTGTTCTAAATGATAACTCGGCTGTTGTAAATCATAATCACAATTTAAATAATACCACATCAAATTAACAAATGTTTTGAACCATAATACCCAGCAGAAAATAGTGCTTACCAATAAGTTATTTTGTAAGGGAGAAATTGTAAACAATCACTCACTCGTGCGCATCAATAATGCATAATTTTTATATAAAATGAGCCGCTAAAATGCAATAGAAATGCAAATTTATTGCAACCAATAAGCAAACAGTATAAAAAGTCAAAAATAATACCTTATCCTGTAGCATTTTTGGAAGCTTTTATGTATAAAAACAATATAATGCTTACAATTATATTTATTGCTTCTAAATCTTAAAAATTTTCTGCTGGGATACAGGATTTCATTTACTTGAAAAAAATAACGGCATTTAAATTATCAGGCCAGGTTTTTCATTTGCAAACTACATAAGAATTTTTATAAAGCTAATTTGTTAAACTTAATTGGTAAAAGAAATTTCATTTTTTAAATTTTTATGAAGAAAAAAAGAAAGAAAAACTAATACTCATTTGTCCAAATCAATTTGTTTGTTTGTTGTATGATTTTGTTTTAGACGATATTTATGCCAATGAAATTAATTTCTAATTACAGATTGGAGGAGGGTTTAGACGATTTTCTAACACAAACACATATCACAGTTTTTAATTAATTACTACACACTTTTTTTTTGGGATAAGGGGAATACAAACATACATAATTCAAAACAATTAGACTAAAGGGAAATCAAACAAAAAATAGTACAAAAAACCTTAGTAACAGTGGGGGAGAAGGGTAGCAAGTGAAAGATATTTGTGTCTAATTTGTTATGATGTTGTGTTTTTTGTTTTCAGAGTATTTTAAAGCCAAATGTATGTCATAATTGTTAAGTGAGCAATTGCTATGTACATATGTATGTACATATTTGATATTTTGGTTTGTTTTTATCTTAATTTTTGTTGTTGCAATTACATATATGAGTAGTGGTAGTATTACTTATGGTAGTAGTAGTAGCAGTAGTAACAGTATAGGTATTTGTACATGTAGTAGTAGTTACCTTAATTTTAGTTCCTCATCAATATATTGTAAGAGGCTCCTACAAAAATATAATATAAAATAGTAATAAAAAAAATATAATTTTTGTAGAAAATAAATTTATTAGTGTTTAAAAAAATAATCAAAAACAAATTCATTAAAAAAAAAAACAAACATTTAATCTATTTATTTAAGTAAGACAACAACGTTTTGATAGTTAATTATTAAATTAAGTAAAGAGTATAAACAACAAGTAGTAACAAATTTAAGAAAAAAAAAGTAACTGGAAAAAGTTAAAATTATTATAAAAGAAGAGGTCTCCAACGAACCCTTATAATAGAAAATGCCATATACGTAGAACCATCATAAGCATTAAATCTAAAAGAGGTTTTAAAAGCTTTAATAAAATTACTAACAACAACAGCATTTTTCAGTAGTTATATATCCATATTTGTATTGGCAAAAATTCAACAAATTTTTATGTTACAAAATTACTTGCAGCAAAATAACTCAAGAGATAGAAAATGAATTCATTTTTTTTTTTCTTTTTTTGAGTATTTAATTCACTTGCAAGGATTTAAGAGATATCATAAGAGCACAAACAAAATTTTAATCTATTGCTTTAATCCAACGATTAAATCCCATAAAAAAACAAGTTTTTTTTTATAGAGAAGAATAAAATATAAGAATGTACGTATTATGGTCAGCATTGTTAACTTTCAGATTTAAGAGCACTGAAGGCCTTAAAAAAACGTTCATTTAAGAAAATAAAACCAACAAATTTCATAAAACTAAAATATGAATTTAATAATAATTCGATTATAACCAAATAAGCAATAAATAATCAACATTTAATCTATGCAATTATTTGTTTGTTTATATGTTGCTAACATATCGTCGTATCGTATCGTTTAAGTGCTCTATACGCAATTTTTTTAAATCTCGAGTTAATGTTGCTAATTTAGGTTTTTGACACCAAAATTTTTAAAATATGTAATCCGTTTTCGGCTATTTATCTCCGAAACTTGACGAGATATCTTAAAATAGATTACAGACTTGAAAAATTTGGGGTCGTAAACCTAAAGTGGCATCATTAAATCGAGATATATAAAAAATATGAAATGGCGGATAGAGCACTTAAACTCCCGCACGACGATATAGAGATATTGAATACAAAAAGGAGGGTTAGAGAAAAAACTCTAGCGTTAGGCTGACTTCCAAAATGTTAATTGCTTTGCATTTAAACAAAGTATTGTGTTTTATAATGTAGCAGTATAAAATTTTTACAATGTTTACTATTTTCAACGCAGTCAAAAACAAAAACAAAAAAAGGGGGGGGGGGGGTCGTGTTATAATATTTGAGCGCTCGCACAGAAACTTACATGACTAAGGTTCAATGCCAGCGAAGGATATAATTATATAAATAAAAATTTGCTGTTTTCTAAAATTATAATTTAAATTAAAAAATTAAATAAAAAAAAAAAATAAGAGCCCCGACCTTTCAAGAAGTCAATCTTAAAGAAACCGCTCCCTGACATTTCCAATCAATAACACCAGAAACCAATAATCAGAAGTACTGCGAAACCTCCTGGGAAGACAACAGCTAATCTACTGAAGACGCTCACCATTCACATTCAACAGCCACCGACAGATAAGGCAACTGGCACTTGAGTGGTAAAATTGACAGCAACTTGTCCCATCAACAAAAAAAAGGCGCATAATATACAAATATCTACAAAAAAAATCTCTATCTATCAACCATCTTCACATTCCAATACAATGCACTGCATGAGTAGGTTGTAACCTCTGAGTATTGGTCTTAAAAAAAATAGTTTAATAGTTTAATTTAATAGTTGTTGCTTTTGCCATTTTACGTGCACAAATTAGAAAACAAGATGTAATGCCGGACTCATAAATGCAATTTTTCATGAATGAGGTGAATGCTTCACCTTTTGCCAGAAGACTGCTGAGAGATAGACACCGAAAGAAATAATTGTTTCATATTTCGTTTTTTCAAAATGTCAGAGCTGAGATTTAAACCCAGCGCTATCGTCTTAGTAAGCCAACACACTAACTTCTAGACCACGGTGACTACTACTATTTGAGATTGAAAGACGTTAAAGGAAAAAAAAAATGATTTTTAATTAAATGATTCTAGCATTATAAGAGTAGAGGGGTTATTTTCTATTTTGAATCGAATCGATTTTCGATTTCAATCAAAACAAAATAACTTTCCCAGAAGTAAGATAATTTCTTTAACAAATTAATGTAATGCATGTTTTAAATTAATTTAAAAACTGTCCTCCTATTTTAAATGTATGACCCAAACAAATTTACGCTTAATCAATCTAAACAAAAGAGATTTAATTAGACAAATGTTGTCCTTGCTCATATTTTTTTTAACACAATTTAAATAAATTTTACTCCTTTTAATATCTATAATTTTCAATCTTTATTTAAATTCAATTTCATAAAAATAAATTATATTTCTGCTGCTCAGTACTTCTCTATTAAGGATGTTACTCGGAAATGTTAAATTATGCAGATAATAATTTAACAATTTTAAACGTATTAAAAAAAGAGGGATATTGTAAATTATGTTTACAGTTCATTGAACAAATATTTCGTTCTTTTTTTGAATTAAGGACCTTCGAAAACAAAATAGAAGAAAACTCATTTAACAGATTCATAACAATTTGTACAAAAATATTTTGAAATATTAAAAATTCGGTTAAACAAAAAAAAAAAGGATTGAATAACACAAAAACATTTTGTAAAACAATAAAAAAAAAACCCGACATACACAACAAAAGCTGTAAAAAATATGAAAACTTGGCAATTATTAAAAAGGCGTAAATGGTCAGTTATTATAATCATTATCATGTATCATACATAAAAAAAGAGGAGAGAAAAAAAAATGACAGAAAAAAAAAAAGAACAGAGCAAAGTATTCCAACAAAACAGTTTGCTTTTGTTAAAATATTAAAAACTTTTGCAAAACACTCCATCCATGGGTGTGTGTGCTGGCCTTTAAAAAGTATAGAAATGAGATTAAAATAAGCCAATATACCCTTTGGTATACTTTATATATATTTTTTTACTTTGTTTCTTTTTTACGAAACAATAAAAAAAGGAAAACAAAAAAACTAAAATGTTGACTAGACAAATTTAATAAATAACACATGTAAACTCCTTGTTCATATTCCTTGATGTATGCTAAACATTTATAATTCACACTTTCATTGTTTTTGACATGTGAGTGCAGAGGGATACGGACTTTAAAATTTCATTGCAAAGGGATTTTTTTTTATCTACATTTGTTAAAAATGGAAAGTCATACACTTTTAATAACGAATGTCTACAATATTTTAAATTACAAGCAATTTTCTTATTACATACATCCCATACCTAATTTGCCATTACAACCATTTTTCAGAGTTACGGCCTAGCTTTTTATAGCACCCATATTGTGAGCCTCAAGACCTAAAGTTTAAGGTAGAATCCCAAAGACAGATTTAAGAAGCTTGTTAATGTATATTTTGAGAACGGTTGAAGCTAAAGTTTCTAAGTTTAGTCTGAATGACTTCAGGGTCAATACAAATGATCATTCAGAAAGTGGCCATGGTGCCTCCTTAACAAAATACTAGTTTTTGTATATCCTGAGAACGGTGAAAGCTAAAGTTTCTAAATTTTGTCTGAACGACTTTACAGTCAATATGTTGTGCGTGGTACCTTCCATAAAAGTTTAATATTTATTTTTTTTATATCTTGAGAGGTGTTCAAGCTAAAGTTTCTGAATTTGGTGTGATTGATTTCGTAGTGAAGAAAAATCGTAATCTTGGGATTGGTAACGGCTTAAGTTTCTGAGTATGGTGTGAATTGAATGGTAGTGGTAGGTGTATTGAACCAGGCCGGGTTTAGACTAGTTTATTTACAAAATTTAAATTTGGTGTTTTGTTTTTAAATACGCGTTTTTACTTGCTTTTAGTGCTTTCTGACATGTTAAGGGTGCCAGCCAACGCTGTTGAGAAGTATAATTTGTTCTTTTTTTAGTTTTTAGTAATTTGTGAAATAAACTTTCTTTACAATAACAAAATATAAAAAATTATTTTTTCTTTCCTATTAAATTAAAAATTATAATTTATTTAAAAGCAATTGCTATGGCTGACTTTGTATAACTGCAATTCTTTTTTTTTTAGTTAAAAACCACTTGCAAATATTGAAAGTAATTAATGAATCAAAATGTAGCAAAATAATAATAAAAAAAAAAGCTGAAGTCATAAATCAATGTACTATCGTACATTTAAGTAATAAACTTCATGCTTTATAAATGTGTACCCTACAACAAATGCGAACTTTGGTTGTATGCTAAGTTTAAGGTTATATTAGAAACATACACAATTATTTATTTAAATTAAAACACAATATTATCATTATTATATTCTAGATATTACGAGCAGATTAACCAAAACAATATGTCTGCTATAGTACCACAGACTGAGACACAGAGTCTATGGTAGGAATCGAAACCACAGCCCTCGAATTTACGCATAACTATTTCACTTAAAATAATTCGGTTTATAATACCGATTTATAATAAAATAATTTTATTGATCCTTTCGCTTTCATAAAAATTGGTTACAAGACGAGGAACGGATATACATAAGAAGTTTGGTAGGTTTTTTGGTAGGCCACTACTTCCTGGGGCCCTATTCTGTAATTCTCTTAAGCTTAAATGCTAAAATTTTGAGTTTTTGAAACAGGCTGGGCGTTAGAATATATAAAATTAAAAAGTTTAGAGGTAATAGGCATGAAGCTTTTAAATTACAATAAGCGTTGAAGAATTGTTTTCATAGACAAAAGGTCGTAAGTTAAGTTTATAAATTTTTAGCGGTAGAGTTTTAGCTTAGGAGAGTTACAGAATAAGGCCTCTGAGCTATTAACTCAAGAGATTATATTTTCTAAATAAAATAAGGAATTTATTTGGTGCAATCTAGCTCTGGCTAGAATAAAGTCACACATTTTAAATCAGGATTAATTGGATCCACGCCATACAACATTTATTGGTAGGGAAAATTTCTTGAACATTTTTTGAAATTGCTGATTGAACATGGATTTCGTCGAAAATAATTACTAGACAAGATTGAAAAGCAATCACAGCCACACTGGAATACGTGTAGGTATGAATTCGTGATTAGAACACAAAGGATTTTTTAAATGGCTTTGTGTGCCGCTGGGCAATCTACTGGTATATATAAATTATGACAATGGGTATAAAATAGTAAAAATATGTCCCAGCAGAAAAAAGTGCTTACCAGTAAGTTATTTTATGAGAGAGAAATTGTAAACAATCACTTACTTGTGCGCATTAATAATGCATGATTTTATATGAAACGAGCCGCTAAAATGCAATAGAAATGCAAATTTATTGCAACCAGTAAGTAAGTAGTACAAAAAATCAAAAATAATACCTTATCCTATAGCATATTTGGAAGCTTTAAGGTGTGAAAAACCATAGAATATTGCTTACAATTTTATTTATTGCTTCCAAATCTAAGAAATTTTCTGCTGGGGTGTAACTGACAAAACGATACTGGGTTTTTTTTTTGTTTGTTGTTTTTAAGGTCTAAATGGTAAAATCATTTATAATTTGTAAAAATGTACTCCGTGTAAATCTTTGGAATGATGACAAAAAATTTTTTTTAATAAAAATATGCATTCAGGGTTTTTTTTCCTCCTTTAAATGCATAACCTAAGTACCATTACTGCATTCAAGAAGCAAAAAAAAAATACTTAAGAGTAGTGTTTTATTCACTATATTTTATAAATTTTTTATTTTCCTTTTTCTTGAAACATCTAACAGGGGCTCTTAACATTATTATAGTTTGTACGTTAAGAAGAAGAAAAAAAAAAGAACTTCAAAACTTTCTTTGGCATTTTGCCATAAGGAATCGTTACTTTTACTCCCTCATTTTCTACATGTGCCTGTCATTTAATATAACGAAAGCAATCACAGCCAAACAAAATAATTTTTAAAGCAAAGCGTAAAGGGTAAACAGAAAGAAATTTTCGATCTTCTTGAAGGAAAATAATGAGAATTTTTCTCTTTCCTCATATAAAATTATTATATGACGCCTGCAACTAAAAATATTTTCTTTTTTTTTTACAAAACGTCTGCAAAGTTTTTTTTTAATCAACCCTTCGCTTTTTTTATTTTTTTAGTTTTAGCAGAGCAGGCTTTAGTAAAATCACTGACACATTTGCTGACATTGAGAGAGCCTTTATTAAATGGAAAATAGTAAAAAGATGTCTCGACTAAAGATAATGTTTCGTAAACAGTATCATAAATTGATTTATGATGGTAATAATTTTTAAATGAAATTCTAGAAACAAGAGGAAAGTTGTTTTAAGATGTAGACTAAGAGGCGTTAAATGAGAAAATTGAAAAAATTACAAGAAAAAAAATTGTCAAAGTCATCTTAAAACACTTTCGCAAAACGCAAAATCACACTCTTTAGCATTCTAAAAATAGTAATAAAAACCCAATATAACAAAAACCAAAAAAAGTTGTTTAAAGTTACGAAAAGTTAAAAATAGAGATTTTATTTTTGTTTTGGCTTTCATGCCAAAAGTGGCCAGAGTTGTTGTTAAAAATTGCAGCAGCAGCAGTAAGTTGAATTGATTCAAAACTACCGCAATACTCATATTGCGTACTGGTTGAAAAAGCATTGAAACAAATTTTATTTGTTGCTGTTTTATGCAAATTGCAGCAGCATATTCTAAACATGGCCAAAAACAGGCTGTCTGGTGTCAAGTATCTCTATTAACAAAAAAAAAACAAAAAATTAAAAACTAATTAAGTAATGGAAGATAACCCAGCAAAGACTTTATTTTAATAAATTCTTTAAGATATTTGTGTGCTTATTTTCATGTGCTGGAGGCCCGAAGTTCGAGCCCCAGGATTGTACGCTTATATATTTAACTTCAATTATTAACGTTTAGGTCAGGTAATACAAAACTTAGCCTCTGTAGGCATATTTTGCTAAGATTAATTGTGGATCTGTAATATTCATAGATTCCTCAGTATTGTCAGTACAGATTTCTTTATAGTGTAAATGTATTTTAAGTGGTGCAGCTGTATAGGGCTAGGCAGATAGGCATGTTATCCTACTCTAAACTCAAACTTCCACCTCTCACTTAGGAGGAGAGTGCAAGAGAGTGCCTTGAAATGATCCTTGCTTGGATTGCAGGAAAATGAAATTTCTATAGGAACGATCAGACGGACGAGTGCGATCTGTGTCGGCTTAGGTAGCATCATAGATGAGATTATTTGAGAATGGTATTCTTGATTTTTACTTGAATCAGGCGTGAATTGTACGTGGAAAGTTATTGGGTTCTGCAGGTTCAAAAAGCTGTCTTGAGCTGAATATGATATCGGACGGACTGAATCGATCTTTGCTAAGTATAGCAGATATGTGAACTTATAGGACAATGGTCGATTGTTAACTATGCCCGACGAACAGAACTGCTGTATAAAGTCAATAGTCGTAGCTGTGGTACAAATGCAGAAGATAAAAAGACAGTTAATCGCTTCTAATGTGGTATATAAAACGGTTTCTAAGAACACGCTCTTAGCAGTTCAACGACGGCACACATATACCCGACAAGTATGTTTTGTGTCTTTCAGTATAAATCTTCTAATAATCTGAACGTTTTTGTCTTGTCCGGAAATTATTAAACATACTTAACAATATAATAGAGTATTCGTCTTTAGAAGCCTTAATCAGGATTGCGGCTTAGCTTTTGACAGCACCCATACTGTGTGCGTCAATTTTTATCCCTGAGTACCAGCACCTACAGAATAACGTCCAATTCGTACGACTGACATGAGAAACATGTTCATGCCAAAAGACTGATAAGAGGTGGTTGCCGACAGAAATATTTTTTTATTTCAAGATGTCAGAGCTGGGGTTTGAAGTCGGAGCTCTGGTCTTAGTAAGCCAATATACTACAGACTAGAATAGGGTGACTACATCATACAAACAAGTAATAAATATGAAATATCAGATTAACTTTACGAATTTAACACTTCATGAATACCACCTTCCTTCACTTAGTCTGGTTTGGCCATAATATCGCAAAAGAAACGAGGGTTATTTCAGACAATACAATGTTTAGTATGAACCAAATGATATCTTAATGTAAGTTTTGAATATACTTTTATTCTATACTTCTATTTATTTATTAATTTAAAGCAAAAACGACTTTTCCCGGCAAAACAAAAGATCTCCGCACAAGTGTGAAATGTGTGGTAAAACACTAAAGATTATACTACTTAATGCCATCCTCTCCAATATACTCGTAGTCGATAGATTAACAGCCTATTTATAAAAGACGATTTTTTTTTATGTAGGAAGTACTCATAAATTTGATAGTGTTTTGTGTATCTGAATAAGAATAAGATTGAAAACCTCTAAGTTTAATACGTGCTTGCTTTCAAACACCCAATTCACATCATGATTTTTGTCATGCTTCAGTTGCATGACATTATATATGACTTTTTTTGTTGGCAAGAGGTGTAGAAAAGGCAGAGGGCTGAAAAAGGCTCACGAATTCTGTTTTTCTTGCATGTTTTTGTATTTCTCTTTTCTTAATTTTTGTATCCTTTGTCAATTGTGTTTTTTTAATACGAAAAAAATTAGATGCATGCTTTTAAAAGCATAATGTGAATGCCAGAGGATTTTGGAAGATTCAAAAAAGTATAAAAGATCATCATGCTTCTAAAAAATCATGATGTGAATTGCGTGAAACTATTGAGAGGGCCTCAAGGTGTCCCAAGTTTTTATATTAAAGACAATTTCAAAAAAAAAAAAAAAACAAAATTCGCTGATATATAAAAACTTGGCTCCAGAGCAATTTCTTTAGAATTTCTTAATTGTTTCTTTTTCTAACAAATGCATTTAAATTGACAATAACTTGTTGGTTTATTAGTTTTTGATCAAACCAACTTGATTTCAGTAATTTAATTAAAACACATTTAAATTCTTGTTCTTTTAAGTTTAAAAAAGCCCATTGTTAGTTTCTCTTTTTGCTTGCATTCAATTACATTTACCGAAACAAAAGCCAAGAAAAAAAAATATAAAGAACGCTAAAGAAAAGCCACAAAATGCCAGAATAAAACAATAACAAGAAATTGAAATTCTTTAGAAATTATGTTATCAAAGAAAGCTTAAAAGAAATTGAGAAAAAAAGAATTTTAAATAACTTTTTAATAAAATTAAATTTAAAATAATTAAAATATAAAACAGTGTTATTCTTAAAGCTTTAAAATGCAAATAAGAAACTGCATTAAAATTAAGCAAAACTGAACAAAGAAAAAGAAAAATATTCTGTTGCCTAAACTGTGCTGACCTTAAGGACATGTTCATAATTAAAGTTCCTGTAAGTTTTTGTTTTCTTTGTTTTAATTGTTGTTGTTGTTTAAAAAGTATACTAAAAATATAAAAAAATAAATAAAAAACAAAGAAAAAAAATTTAATTTTAAACCAAAACCCATAGCTTTGGGTTAAAAAAAGCATGATAATGATGTAGAGTTTACAAGGAAGAGGATTTATGATTTTAAAAGCATTTCGACGAAGACAATTTGAATGAAATTATTGCAATACGAACAGTTATTCTTTTGTTTTACAGCGTAGACAGACGACAGCATTAATTTGTAATAGCAGTCCTAATTCAAATTAACTTGTGAATTATCTCCCACCATCCTAATGTGCATTAAATTTGAATTTTAACTGCATTTAGCTTTTCTTATAAGACAACACAGTGGACAATTAATCAGCTGTTGACAAACTCTCTCTATTTGCTATTGTGAATGAATGTTTAGTTGAATAAATTAAAAAGGATTTATAGTCAGCAAATGTCTAATTCTTTTAGCAAAAAAAAAAAATTGAAATAAAAACATCAATTATCTATTTAATACTCGTATGTTTAAGGAAAAGAAGCGAAGAAATTGCACAGGTATTTTCTGACATTTTCGTAAGCCTTCAAACTGTGTAATTTAAATAAAAGTAGGCAAGTAATTACCTAATTAAAGCCTCTTAAAGAAAAAACAAATATTTTAAATTTAAAAATAAACAAGAAATTAAAACAATTTTAAAGTTTCCTTAAGAGCTGTTATAATGAATGCAAACAGGAACAACTTAAATTTACAATTCCAGTTCTACGCAACTAACCCCAAACCCCAAGCCCAAATTACAAAAAAAAAAGCATACAAAAAGAGTTAAGAAAAATGAATTAAATTAAGAATGATTAAAAGCTTTTGAAAAAGCAGCAGAAAATAAATTACAATATGAAACACTATTACACACAAAGCACAAGCGTATGGTGATGGATGCATGTTGCAAGTAGATGTTGCTTCATCTACATGGAACGTTGTAAACACAAGAGGCTAAAGAAAAACAGCATTTTTTTTTCTTACAAACTTATTTTGTTTAAAATGTAATACAATTTTATAGGCATACAAGTTTTATAGGATAAGGCCTGTAATAAACCCAGGCGTTATTTAAAAATACCAAGAAAAACATTTTTTTTTAAATGGCAACTACAATTATATAATTTAAGCAAGAAGAATAAGAAGAACAAGTTTATACTTACATGTCACTTGGTAAAGTTTCAGGACTAGAAGAACGTTCATTATTCCATTGTGAGCTGGATGATGTCATGCCTAGAAAAGAAATAAAAATTGTGAAAAAAAACGTACAGAAAAATATGTCTAGAATATGCACTTTTGCATAAAAAAATGCAATTAATTTTCAAAAAACAAAAAAAAAAAAATTATTGTAAAACATATAGAAGAGCAGCCAGCACTAATTGCCGGTAATTTATTTTCAACACATTAACAGGATAATAAATGATTTTTGATTTTGATAACCATATATTACGAGAGCAGTTTGATAATTCAGTAATTCAAGACGTAATACATTTATTCATACAACTAAGACATGCGTTTGCAGCAAATTACAAGTAAATACCTTTTAACTATACAATAATCTATAGAAAATATGTATTTAGAAAAATCAGAATCGCCTTAGCGTTCGTAAGTTCACTCTACGAATTCCAGTGTTCTAACAGCTGAAAATTCTTCCCAATTCTTGAATATATTTCGAGTGTTGTATGCGGTGCAGAACAGTACATCCGCAGTTTTGTTTCCCTTATTCCACAGTATTTTGACAATTTTTGATTGTGGTTTAAGCGTCATATTTGCCCCGTGCTGTACCGGCATTTAATAAGTTTAGATGTCATACGATAAGAGCTGAGTGATATTAAGGGCAGACAATATTAGTGACGTTACATTTTAATCCAATTTTCTCAGATAATCTTAGCACATAAGATCAAGGCCATGAAATCAGCCTAGAAAACATCATTACCCATTATTATCTCTATATCGTCACCTTAAAGACAAGTTTTACAGGAGAGAGAAAAAACGTTAGAAAATGGGAACTATTTGCAATATTGAAGCGAAAATTATATAATCTGATCAGAGTGGGCAAACGTTACCACAAAGTCATAAACTTTTTAAATTTTTTTTAATCGTATTGTACATGAGCAAAACCAAAACAAATACTTTCTAAATGAAAAAGAGCGCAAACGAAGGTATTTGCTTTTCACCCTTGTGCTTGCTTTGTTATTCCGTTACAATCGTATAATTTGCTCTTTTTTCTCTTCTTCTTTTCTTTTTCTTCTCATTCATTTTTTGTTCTACCTAAGCACATTTGAGTTAGTGTATTTGTAGTGCTCAAAACAAAAACAATATACAAAACTTAATGGGACAATTGCTCTCACTGTTTTTGTTTTGCTTTTGTTTTGATAATTGTAAAGAACAAAGCAAAATGAGATTAAACGTTTCGTTTTGTTTATTTTCCTACTCTGATTTTGATTAAAATGAAACCACAAGTATATATCCATTAAGAAAGCCTTGGTTATTTGGAATTGTAAAAATCTGAAACCAAACAACCTATCAGCAATATTAATTAGTATGAATAATTAAGCATTCCTTTTTATAACATTTTGAGGTGCACCCAGGTTTCATTTCTCTTGGCTTTCTGTAAACAATTTTGCCTTTTGCAACACCTTTATATTCCTTGCCGTTTATAGGATTTTTCTTTCTTCTTTTTTGTTGACTTTTTTAGGAACTTGAATATTTACCTCAAAATTATTTTCGTTTATGGAATACAGTTTATTGCGTTTTAATTTTTTTTTTATTTTCAAATAAGTAGTTACTCTCAATTCTTCTTTATCATGAGTGCTGATAGGTTATTTGGTTTCAGAAAATTGTACACTTGTTGGTATTTGGTAATAGCTTGGTTACTTGTAATATTAGACGTTCAAAATTTTGCATACATATGCGTTATGATATAGGGAATAATATTAAATAAAAAACTCAATTTTGAAATTTTTGCTGATAGGTTGTTTGGTCTTTACGGTGACGATATGTAGATCAAACTCACCCTGGACTAAGCACCTCGATATACCATATTGCAACATGTTATTAGTGCCTTAAAAATAATATTGGATTTTTTATAGGCAGAAAAACTTCCCAAAAAGCGCTTGTCCACTTAGTTACACTTCAAAAGTCCTTTACTCTATAGATATAGGGGTGAGCAACCTTTTTAATCAACGGGCCACTTATAAATTTTACAATTTTTTGGCGGGCTGCACATAAATACTAATAATTTACTAAACTCTATTTATAATAAAAATTATAATAAAAAAATATAAAATTTAATGCCAAAAAAAAAAGTATTTGCTTGAAATTTTTAATGAGAAATTTGGCACTGTTTTTTCGATACAACCTGATCAATATCAGCCGGAATTGATGAGGTAGGTACACATACACAAGTTTCTAATCGTGCATTTCTCAGTCTTGAGCGGTGGTAATTGGTCGGTGGTCGGATTTATAAACATTCTCGATGTTTACTGAGAGAAATACATTTTGTACATCAGTATTATTCTGCGTGTCCATCACTTCCCTTTGAAAGTCTTCGGGAACTGTAACCACATCGATAATTAATGGTTAGGAAAACATTTTCATGGAAACTGCTCTCTTCTCAGTTTCTTCGTAATTGAAATTCTTTGATTAATGTGTCTATATATTATGTGTATTTTTGAGAAGCAGCAACATTTGTTTGGCGGGCCGCATAAATAGGTTGAAAGAGCCGCAAGCGGCCCGCGGGCCGCGTGTTGCTCATCCCTGCTATAGATCATTAAGTACTACATAATTCAGAGCTAGATGACTTGAACCTAAAGTGTGATAGCCTAGTAAGGGTCTATTTGAGCCGACATGGGCCTGGATTAAGTAAAAGATACCTGTTTTTCGTCTATGTTGTATCGTAGATAAGAACATTTTTAGATAAGGCTGAAAACCTTAATCATTATCAAACGTTACTAAACTAATGGCCTATTTAGGTAAAACAAACGATTCTAAACATTCTCAGTTTTAGAACAAACAAAAACACAGTTCGGGTATTCCAAAAGTGTGCTACTTTGTCTTATTGTCATGAATTTATGGTTATTTATTAATACTAAAAAAAATATTTGTGACCTTGTGAATATACGACCTTGAACGAAAATGTAAAACTTAATATTTCATTCGAATTGCTTCTGGTTCTGTTGGCATTTTAACCACCTCTTAAAATTTTCTTATAATACTCGTACTATATAAGCAGCAGCCCTCGTAATGCCTAACACACATACATACTTATATAGACATATTGTTATAACAGTCTTATATTTTTAATCTTTACCTTGTGAATGAATTATGAAATGATAAAACTCCATTAAGATTTCAAAGAAATTTTTTTTTTTGGTAAACGATTATTATGATATGGTTAATAAAATAATATTCAATGTTGAGGACAGGATTATATAAATTTTTTCGATATTTAGCGTCAAAACCATTTGAAAGTGTCAATAACGTAATATTTTAACAAGACACTCTCATACTAATGGATTTTAAAAGGAAAAACTGCAATACAAGTAGAGAACGAATGTTGAAGGCTGAAATATGAACGAAATAAACGTTTTAAAAAATATTTTTTTCGTAAATTTTTTTAAGATGCTCTACAACAAAAAAGTAAATTTAAGGTATTCTCACACTTTATTGCACCGTGTCTGAGTGTAATGCTATAGATTTAACTTTGGAATGACAGCCCGGTTGAAGTTGCAGAATTTTATTATAAGAAGACGTTTCTGACTACTGAACTATTTAGAATAAAAGTTATTGAAACTTGATAGAAACTAGTTGCAATGGTCTACAGGCTGTTGTATCATGTTTTATGTTTCGTTAGAACACTGACTTAAAATTACTCATTAGTTTAAAGGTGCTAACAATACCTTTAACCTCGTGTACAATAATAACAGAACTAAGGTGTTAATAAAGCAATACCATATGGAGCTAAGGCTAAGTAATCAAATGTAAAATGAGGTATTTATGACTTGTCTCCGTAGCCTCTACAGTTTCCATGTGAATTTTACAATATTAGTTTGGATTTTAAGCCGCATAACAGATTATAATTAATATACTAATTATATTATTCAGTATTAGATGAGACATTAGAAATGTTGAATCAGTAACCGCCGTCATCAATCGCATTAAAAAAAAATTTGATTTGTTTGCAATACCCTCAACTGTGCTGGAAAATACTGTATTCAATGTCCTTTTTAAAGAACACGAGAACATTTTAAGGATATCATCAACTGTTTTCCATAATTTGATATTATGTAGCCAGAGCAGTACAATATATTTAAGAAACAGCGGTTGTGATTTTTTAATTTTAATTATCTTACGGTAAGTACGTACTCATTGATTGGTCAATCCAATCACAAAACTTAACTCACTAAACCATTTTCTCTGGTGATACACAAAAAAGCAAGAGTTTGAATTGGTGAAATAATAATAAATATAAGGCCTCCAGTAGTAGTCGTCGTGGTCTAGTGGTTAGTGTGTTGGCTTAGGCGATAGCACCGGATTCAAGTCTCAGCTCTGACGTCTTAAAAAATATATATTAAAAATATTTTTTTCGGCAACTACCTCTCAGCAGTCTTCTGGCAAAAGCTCTAGGAGTAATAGATTGTCATTAAAAAGCTTCTCAAATTTGTCGTTCGGAGTCCACTTTATACTGTAGGTCGCGGTACTCACGGATAAAAGATAATACACACAAGATGAGTGCTGCGAGAAGCTAGACCGTACCTTGACACAGGGTTGTTATCGAAAATTATGTATGTATTATGTATAAGGTCTCCAGCCATACTTAAATCATTATCAGTTTTATTTAGAGTTTTGAAAATAAAGTTGAAAAACCCCGTCTTGTTAAGATTACAGTAGCGCTCAGTTTGTGTACAAAACAACTGAAATAATCGAGTGGACCTACTTAATAATAAAGTGCATGCAAGATTTGCATGCACACACAGATAAAAGGATGAATGAGTATATTCTATTCGATATATTTTATTTAAAGGTATTAATAGAGGCGTTCTATTGTAACAAATAGCATATTAATCACAACATATCACAACTAAGTACCTGTAGTATAGGGTATAAACATTTAACAATTATTGGTTTCAATTTACTGTTATCTCTTTTTTTTTAATTTTTTTTTTCATTTTAATTACAGTGTATATCCGTTTAGAATTCATTCACATTTTTAATCCAGTTTTAAAACGAGATAGCTTAAATTTTGTATAATAATTTTTAAAATATTGTTTTTATTTATTACACGAATAATTTTATGTGTATGTTGTGAATGTTTGCATGCACTTACCTGTTTTTAATGTATGATTTTGCGGTGAAATACCATTTGGCCTTGATGTCATTTTACTGGCAATACGTTGTGGTACACTGGCAACAGTCTAAACGAACATTCAATTTTAAGTTTTTTTTTTGTTTTTTGTTTTCATTCATTTAAGTTGTTTTTGTTGTCGTTACAAAAGTTCATTCCAATTTAAGTTTTTGTTTTTATAGTGTAACCAGGATTAAAAACAAATAGAACACAGATACACACAATAACAGGATTACAACATGAAAAATCCATTCCATATCGTTATTATGTCAGGTTGGTTATAACGTTGCAGAGAAGTGTGTAATTTGTAGACAGTCGTCAGTTGTGTAAACATTGAACAGGCAAAACGACACATACATTGAAATGGAATTGAAAGGGGAAAAGAGAACGTTTACAATTAATTAGAAAATAATTTTGTAATTAGTCAAAAACTAGCAACAATTACAATTTATTTAAGGAAATATGTTTAATTTTTTCAATTTTATTTTATATTAAATAAAAACGTATTTAAACGAAATATACACACATATCGCACTTGATCAACAAGCGGGTATTAACTTGAATTTTTTTAAATTTCAGTAGAGACCAAAAGCTATTTGTGGTTAGATTAAAATTTAATTTGAAAACAAGAATACATCATTGCCTTATACATCAGTCTCAATCCTTAGGCTTAACTCAAAATAATACCTTTTTGTTGATAGAAAGATAGTCATCACATCACGAAAATAGTATTAAATGTTGTTTTAGAAACAAGCAATCGGAATATATAGAAATTTTACAGTAAAAAGCAGAAAGTGATATTTTAAAAATTGTGGACTTAATACCCTGATCAAGTGCGATATGTACGTATGTATGTATGTACTTATATAGTGTATATAAACTCGTATATCAGTAAAGTATGAGTAATATTTTTAAAGTTTATATTACTGATACGTACGTAGGTTTGTATTACGAGTACATTATAATAGTAAAGTTATATAATATAACTTTAATACTAACGTCACTTAAATTTCATCTACTGCGAAATAATTTACAAAAAAGCCTGAATTATTTGTGCCCATAATTATGAAAGTGGTCTAAGTCATATATTTCATGTCTCGAGATATTTAATGATTTACATTTGAATAAATTAAAAAATGTTTTTACATTATATGACATTTTAATTTATAATTTTATTAGTCTTAATTAATGGAAATTTATTACGAATATGAAATTTTGTGTGAATTTAATTCGATAATATTGTTTTCAAAGTTTGAATTGACTTAGACCATTTTCAAAATTAACTGAATATCCTATATATGACTTAAAGCAATAAAGAACTTTGAGTTTTATTTAAAATAATAATTTGACTAAAATAATTCGTGAACATTTATTAATTATTTTTCAGCAGTAATCCATTTTTATCAATATTTCGAGTACTTAAGATTCTTAAAATGTTCCTGAAAAACTGGAAGGATGTACGGTAGTTAATTCAAAATACCTTTATGTTTTTTTTTCCGATACTGGTCTAATGATGGTGTATAATGGAAATAATTTAATATTTCCGTATGTTTTGGGTCTTCATCTTATAGGAAAAAGATCCAAAACGTGACATTTAGAATCATCTAAAGAAGTTGTATAAAACATTTTATAAGGTTCATTTTTCAAGAATCTCATCCATTGAATTTGTAGCCAAGAGACAGATTCATCCGCGATATTTTTTATTCTTCTTGCTATTGATTCTGATATCGTTGAAATAAATTCCGGCTGGGAATTTGGCTTTATGGAAAATTTATTTCTTCTTCTGCACTTTTCTATCAATTTATAATAAAGCTCAGGGTTGTATAAGGAATTTGCTTTTTTATTTTCATTTCTATCAACCCAAATTCACGGTCATTCGGTAGAAAGGAATGACCCGATACCAAAAATTTGTGGTCTAATTTTTGACTTAGACCACTTTCATAACTAACACTAAATGAATTTCATATAATGTTGAAATTACAACCTTTATCTAATGGTTCATTTTTGACAATTTCGTAAAAATTACATTGAACAAATTTAGTTTAAAATAATGTGGTATGAAATAACTAATAAACTAATTTTTTTAAAATTTTGACTTAAACCACTTTCATAATTATGGGCACATTTCTATTTTTCTTTTAGATTTCTTTCATATTATTTATTAAATTACTTGAAAAATTTTGTATCGTTTAGTAGGAATGTGAAGCTTCTCCAGCTATGAACTTTTTCTGTCTTTCTGGTTACATGTGGTGCTGAACACATTTTAAGACCCACTAAGTATGCAGAAAATTTAAGATACAGAAAATTTTACCAAATGATCACAAATTCATCAAAAAAGGATGCTAAGCAATCGTTTTTTATATGCAGACATAGGGAGTAAACGGAAAAAAATATATTTTTTTTACAGAAAAACAAAAAGAGAAGAGAAGATGCTATAGCTAAAAACCATTTCACAACCAGCTTTGTAGCACAAGCTGGCATTAAGTTTCGCTCTCACTCTGACTTCTATTGAGCACATACTACAAAAACAAACATAAGCAGTGGTTTCTAGTGTCATGTACCGCTATTATATATTATAGCGGTCACTCTTACATCAGTCACTGACAAATAGACGATTAAATGAATTAAATTTGCTAAATGCAAAGATGTGGTGCAACATTTCTAACTTTCATTTAATACTACGAGTACTCAAACGTTTTCTTTCATTATTTTCCTTTTTTGTAATTTTAAAATTTAGAGGCTATCAGCTTAGAATCCTTTAAGAAACTTTAATTAAAATACAAAAGTCGAATGCAATCAATCATGTGTATGTCAGTCAGTCAGTCAGAATAGCGAATTATTAATTAATTTTATTAAAAATAAAAATTGGTTTTTTCTTTTGCTTTTATACACAAAATTACCTCTTCATCACCATCCCAATTATAATAAAATTGTTGATTTGGATTCATATATTTTTTAAGCAATTCTTTGGCCACACGCACCGACATTTCACCCTGTACGAATGGATGTTGCAATAGCCTTTCGGCTGTGGGACGTTTTTTAGGATTTTTTGTTAAAGCTGTTTTTACAAAATTATGAAATGTAGGACTCCATTTATCTTTATTACTAAGAGTTGGAGGTTTGAAACCACTTTTTGACATCAGGAACAAAGCACGCATGGGATGTAAATCAAACATCGGAGGTTGTAGTTCAGCCAATTCTGTAATAAAATAAAAAAAGAAGAATATTAAAAAAATTTAAAAAAAAAAAAAATATGTTACACACTAGCTTTTGGTTTCTTTTTAAGAAAAATGAAATAAATTGTTTCAAAACCATTAACCTTTAAACTAAAACTAATGAATAAATTCATTTTTATGTGTCTAGAAATTAATAAAAGTGCTAATTGTGTTGGCATTAAATTGTTATTTGTACAGCTTAAGGGCAATAAAATAAATAAATTATTCTCGTTAGACTACTCCAATACCTCCTTTAACGCTACAAATATGTTGTTTGGAAGTGTAGTTATAAAAGCAAAACTTAATTTACAAAAATGTTATAGAATTTGTCGCAAGTCATGTAAATTAAGGCTTATGTGTATAGAAATTCTTTTTTTTATTGATTATGTGCAAAAGTGCTAAAATTTGTAACTCTTCATAAATTTATGAAGACTTTTGGTTTTTATGGCCAAACAGCACTGGCATAAGTAATCAGGATAATAAGGCAATAAAAATAAATGCTTTGATATATTAAGTCAGTACAAATCGTTATAAAGCTGAGCACATATTACAATATTTTTATTGCTTATAATTAGTTATACTCTTAAGAGTTCCACTAATTGCCATGAACTGAAATAAGAAAAAAAATGGAATTTGCAAGATTTTTTTTGTGTGGAATTTCTATAGTTACTTGATTTGCTTTTAGAAATATAAAAATTTAAGGAGCAGCCATCATCAAAAGTCCTACATTGACTTTCAAAAGCAAAAGCACAATAAGTCACTGAGAAAAAAAAAAACACAAGAAAGAAAGGTATTTTGGGTTTCTTTATGTCTTTCGCCTGCTCTTGCAATTCACCATTTTTATTTTTTACTTACGTATCGGAAAAATAAAGTGTTGCCAGTTGAAAATTTTTAATGAACTCATTTAAAGAGAAAATAAACTACTATTTTGCTTGTAAAAAGTGATTACTCCGTTACAAATAATCTTCCAGCTTTCATTCAACGTTTAACACATATATGGGCAGCTTAATGATATAAAAAATTTCAATATAAAATCAAAACAGAAGCGAATTTTTTATACTGGAAACGGCATAATTTTGTTGGCTTAATTCTGTTTGTATGCATATATTGTAGAATGTGTGATTGTATGTGTATACAACTATTTCGTGTTTTGCGTTAAACGAAAGCAAAAAGGCATGTGTCTCATTTTGACATTTACCTTCGCGTGCATTCGACATTGTGAAATTGGTTTTTGTATGAAAATCATTACGTTTTTCTTTTTTATTTTTACATACATACATAACTGGCCTTTACAAACCTGTGTCAGGAATACGGCCTAGCTTCTCGCAGCACTCATGTTGTGTGTGTCAATTTTTTATCCATGAGTACCGGGACCTACAGTTTAATGTCGACTCCTAACGACAAACTTGAGAAGCTTGTTCATGGCAATTAGTTACTCTCAGAGCTTTTGCCAGAAGACTGCTGAGAGGTAGTCGCCGAAAGAAATATTTTTTTCATATTTTTTTTTAAGATGTCAGAGCTGAGTGTCGAACCCAGGGCTTAGTAAGCCAACACACTAACTACTAGACCACGGCGACTTTTCTTTTTATTATTCGTTTTTTTCGCACACAATTCTGATGTACAGAAACAAATATAAAATTTTTTTCGCCCAGCAAGCGAAAGAGAGCACTCACTCGACATTGTGAAATAGGCTGTTAGTTTTTAAAATTGTAGCATTTATTTTTGCAGGCTGCGAATAATTTTGGCAGATTTTTTTTGATTATTTTGTTATAGGAATAAATTTTTTATTTGTGTGCGTATTAAACATAAGATAAACATATAAATAAAGAAAGGAGTAGCGAAATATTATAATACAACCTTAAACAACGGAAATCAATTCCGCAACACAAAATCATTGCAAAAAATTCAAATTTTTAATAGAATTTAAATATGATTTAATTAAAGTGTCTCTTGTGAAACAAAGCCATATAAATTTTAAATATAGATAATATTTAAATATAGATATAAAAAAGTGTGTTAAACAGCCATGTTTGGAACTCAATTCCAATCGGAAGTGGTTGTAATACTTTGACAGAATCATCGTTATAATCATACAAAAATATGCATTTATAAGTACCTGTTTGATCATTTAAGGAGATTTTATTTGGAATCAATATGTAATTTTATAATTGAAATCACTTTCGATCGAAATTGAGTTCCATGACATGGCTGAAAGTTCAAAACTCTTAAAATATATATTATAAGAAAAGATAAAAATCTACAAAAAGCTGTCACAAAAACTTCTAAAATTAGTGATTATAACGTAACCAAATTTAGGAATAATTAAAAAAAACTCATTTAATAAATACCGTTAAGAAAAGGTACGACTTTAGTAAGTAATTTAAATAATAAACAAAAAAAAAACCAATAAAAATTATTTTTTTGCTATTATTAATTTACTTACCAATTGCTGTTATACCACAAGCCCAAATATCACATAATTGATTGTAGCCACCCTTTCTCTCTACAGCAGCTACTTCAGGAGCCATCCAGTATGGTGTACCTGTAAATAATTAAAACAAGAAAAAACAAAGCAAAATTAATTAAATAATTTATAATCAAAACATTGCACATGCAATTTATATATAAAAAAGTTAAAACAATTTAAATAAAATCAAATGAATAAAAATGAAGTTAATTAAGTTTAATTCAATTTTGTTTTATTAATTTTTATTTGTTTTTTATTATTTTGTTCCTGCAAACATTTCATTTTAATTTAATTTTAACAATGTGCCAATGAGTGCAAGTGTATTGGTGTAATATATGTATGTATGTCAGTGCATAAAATAAAGCGTAAATAGTGGCAGTAATAACAAAAAATTATGCCAAAAATAATAGTAATGCAATTAAAAATAATTAAATGAAAAATAAAACAGAAAAATAATGAAATAAAATATGGTTTTTATTAATAAAACTGTTAAACTACAAATTTTTACCACAGTTTATTTAATTAGCAAAGACAATAGAAACTATATTTTTTTCGTACTTTATTAATTGACATAAAATGTTTTAAACAGACTTATACGCCCTATTAAAGACACTAATCGGTACAAAGAGATGTTACTTTAAAATGGTTTTTTTTTTAATTACAGTACTAGTTAATAATTTTGAGAATTTTTTTGAGACGGTTTCTAGACCAGTAATTTTCCAAGTCATTACCCAAATAACAAAATATTAACAGTGATGGTGAAACCTAAATTAGCCAAGGCACCGCAACTTAATGAGTTAAATAATTTTTAGGTCGAGATGAAAGCTATCTTAAACCCGTTACTTCGGATTTACTAACAAGAGCCACCAGTCAGAATCATAGAATCCTATACATTTTAAAAGAGACGAAGTTTGTTTAAGTGGTACTTGAGTGGTACTATGTCCACCCCTAGCACGTTGGCAGACGTCCGCTCTTTTCACAAAATAGTGAACCACATTGTGCAACAAAGCTTCGCTTATCTTCTCAATGCGGCGCCGACTTTCATCTCTCAGAGCGTCAGTTATTTGTGGTTTGTTCACGAATTCCTGGTCTTTCAAGTGTCTCCAAAGAAAATAAGCTAGCGGAGTTAAAGCAAAAGAACGAGGCTGCCAATTGTAATAAACATTTGTAAAGACAAACGGAAATTTGTTTCAATGTTTGATTTTCAAAGCTAAAAATTATTCCAGCTTCATTGTATCGAAATATTAGAAGTGTAGGACTGCGGGAGCCTTTGATAACTAGCACAGCGGTGTGGGGGGATTCGGTCCTCTCTTCCAAAATTCAGCTAACATTTACAATAATATTTATTTTAGACTCCCTATTTTTTTATACCACAATTTGCTTAATTATCTAGGGCCAAAAGAAATCTATGAACCAACAACAATCAAATAACTGAACTAACAACCTAACAAAAACGTAAGAATAATTGATATTAAAAATTCATTTTTCTACGATTACACGGCATAAATCCTAAAATATCATCTCCAAGATAGTAAACGGAGAGACAGCCTCAAAACCCATTTCCCTTCCTTGGTTCTAGTATGGCTACAGTAACTAAAACCCCAAAATAGACAACCTCTACCGATTACACTAACTTTCCATTATCCGTAAGAAAACCCATAAAATATATTTACTCCATTCTATATTTTATCATAGTGCAAACTCTTAAATAATTAAACATGAGATAATATCAAAAAAATCAAGTATATAATCAAAGTTTAAATTAATACTAATAACTGAATAGCAATGTATGAATCAAATAAAGATAGTTAATCAAATATAATTAAAGATTAATTAATATTAATAGTATTAATAGTATTAAAATACGAAAATATGAAATAAAATATTTGTAATTTCTGTATTTTTATATCACTCAAATAATTTGATTAAATTAACGCGTTTCTTTAGGTTTAAGTGTGATTGAAATAGTCTCACAGCAATATTCAAAAAAAGCAAATAAAAATTAAATAAAAAAAAAAAAAAAAAAGCAAATAAAATCACATAAAAGCATCGCCAAATCGCGACCCGTGAAATTCCTGATGCAATAATTGAACTATTTGGCTTACTGTGTGGCTTGAGACGCTGTCTTGCTAAAACCAAAGGTTCCTAATTTTAAAATTAGTCACAAAAAATCGGTTATCACAGTCCCATCACTCAAGATGAAATTGTTGAAAAATGCGTTATTTTCGTTCAGTTTTTCAAACAATCAATTCACAAATGTTCGACGCAAACAATGGTAGTATAGCATTTCATGGCTAACATTTCCCCACTTTTTTACTAAATAAATGTCAAAAGATGACAGCTCAACTCTTGACCATACAATTTGCCCACCCTGTATTAGCATAAATCTTTTTACAGCTTAATCTGTTCCTTTAAGTGGAAGCAAGTTGTATTGCAAGACTGCTTGCTTCAAAATGGGAACTCACCATATACTTATAGATTTCCTGCTTCTGTAATAAGCTTTGTAAGGATGAATTTACTTAAAAATAAGCTGTCACTTGCGATGAGCATTTTTTGTTTTTCGACTAAATTCTTAAATAAAACCCTAGGTGTGAACATACTTTCAAAATACTTTAGAAGGCCATTAATAAAAAGGCATTTTAAGAAATTCAAAAGGAATTTTAAAGTAATTTCAATAGCTATCAAACATTTGTGAAACCATTGTCCGCAATAACTTTACTTTGTTTTTTGTTACTCACTAAAATCTAATTGTTTGTTTATAACTTTATGTATTTAATTTTTGTTTCGTCAGAAACGCTTTATTAAGATCAAAGTTAACGGCAATGAATATTTTTGGTAATTAAAGAAGAAATGATGTCCGTGAAGGAATAGTACACTAGCCAAACTGAACAATTGTTTTCGACTCCAGCTACGGTAGTCTCATCAGAGTTCTTTGTGTCCTGTGCATATTCAAGACCAAACATCAACTATTTAACTCACACTTTTTTGGAAATCGCATACTGAAATTATATTCTTTCACATGTATGTACATACACTTGTATGAGTTAGTCGAAGTAAAGTCACACAACAGTTTTTTTTATCATATTCTCCTTTTCTTACCATCATTGCTGTTCTTGTAATTGTCATCTTATTTGGATGAAACAGAATTACAATTTTTATTTTGTTTTTGCCCTCTTATTCCATTTTATCCACATTAGTCGGCATCGACGACATGCACGACTGTAGCCGTGGTGGTTAGAGTGCAGCGCTAGAAGCATGCGCATTATAACTTAAGGTGTTTGAGGCTCTAGGTTCGAGCCCCGGGAAAGTTCTGATCAATATTTTTATAATTTAATTTTTGTTTCGTCAGAAACGCTTTATTAAGATCAAAGTTAACGGCAATGAATATTTTTGGTAATTAAAGAAGAAATGATGTCCGTGAAGGAATAGTACACTAGCCAATTACAAGAACAGCAATGATGGTAAGAAAAGGAGAATATGATAAAAAAAAACTGTTGTGTGACTTTACTTCGACTAACTCATACAAGTGTATGTACATACATGTGAAAGAATATAATTTCAGTATGCGATTTCCAAAAAAGTGTGAGTTAAATAGTTGATGTTTGGTCTTGAATATGCACAGGACACAAAGAACTCTGATGAGACTACCGTAGCTGGAGTCGAAAACAATTGTTCAGTTTGGCTAGTGTACTATTCCTTCACGGACATCATTTCTTCTTTAATTACCAAAAATATTCATTGCCGTTAACTTTGATCTTAATAAAGCGTTTCTGACGAAACAAAAATTAAATTATAAAAATATTGATCAGAACTTTCCCGGGGCTCGAACCTAGAGCCTCAAACACCTTACTTTATGTATTTAATTTGAATACATTTCGTTCAAACTTTAAGCATAAATTATAAATTAAAAAGCAGATTAAAATCTCTATTTAACAAACATTTTTAAAATTTGCATTAATTTTTATATCCTTTTGTTTGAATAAATTAATTGATTTAAAGTGATACAAATTAATGAAAGCAAACATTATAAAGAAGATTTTGAATATTTAAGATATGCAATGAATAAAATTAAATGCTAATGAAGCAATTAAAAAAAATGTATTTGTAAGAGCGTATAAGTAATAAGTAATTAAATATTAATCATACGTTCAGGGTTACAACTTATATGTTATTTAGAGATATTTAAACAGAGTGCTGTTTAAATAAAATAGATTTTAGTGAGGTACATATTCACAAAGAGTGTTGTCAAAACTTTTTAAATTTTTATTAATCACAAATTTTTTTTATTAATAATAAATAATAATAAAAAAAGAAACACAGTAACAATAACAGTTATAACAATTAGACACCGTTTTAGATTATTTCTATTTTAAGAATAAACAATTATTTACCGGCATTTTATGTTAAAATTTTCATATTGGTTTTCAAACCTTTTTTATAAAATTCTAAAACAAAATATGTAACAAAACTACACAAAAAAGTGATAAAATAAAAGATAAAAGGCAGTGTTCGAAAATTTACCTTATAAAACGTACTTTAGTGTTCTGTACTGTAGAATATTAAGTACAGAAACACTAAAAGTGTTTGTGTAGGAAATTCAAAACAAACAAAAAACATTAAAATATTTTTGAATTTTCTACATAACGAATATACTGTTCTTAACCTATAGAAAAAAAAACAAAGGAAAAATATTTTTTTTTGTTGTAATTTTTTTTTTAATTTTTTAATTTTAAAATGATTGATAAAAAATGCAAAAAAAGAAAATATTTTGAAATTTGGGGAAAAATAACCCAAGATAGCTAAACCAAAATGTATACAAACACTAAAACTGTACTGTTTTAAAACAAAAATCAGAACGACTTATTCTGGTTGTGTAGAAATACACAAACACTAAAAAAATAAATACCGTTCTTGGATTTGTGAACCGTACATATAATAATGTACAGTTTATTTTCGAACACTGATAAAAGGTATTAATTGGTATTCCCTTAAACAACAAATCGCTGTGTAATGATATAAAATTCTTGGCTTATTTATTACACGTTAATTTGTTGTTGTGACAGTTGTATTCAGTTTTTTGGCACCACAATAACTGTTATTAAATAACTCCCTTTGCTCTTATTTCTTTCTATGGCTTCTCTTTATTTTAACCAGAAAAATATTTTATATTTTACGAGTTTTGGGACATGTTTAAAGCAATTTTCTAAATCAAAAACGTTATGTTTTCCTATTTCCTGATTGCATTTTATACACGCACACACATGTTTTATTAAACATCAAAACAAATAAAGCTCATACGTATGTACGTTAGTGTGTTGGTTAATAGTAAAAAAATCAGTATTTCCAGTTATGCATGTTTCTTTCCACTTAGTTATTTCACAGTGTTTCTCCTGTGTTTTACTTTGCAATTGTCTCTACCATGTTTTGTCATATCATGTTCTAATATTGTTGAAAATATTACTGTTTGAATGGATTTGTGTACGTACTTACTAAACATTTCAAGCTGTCATGTCATAGTGTTAAATTGTTGTTATGCATTGTGTAGGAAAATAACAAAAAGCAAGTAGTATACGAAATAACTGTGAGTGGAAAAATTAAAGTATAAAATAACACGACATCTCATGAAATTTTTTTCTTTTTTTTCTGTTTATTTCTAATTGTGCTCTTAAAGGAATCTGTTATTAACAAAAAGCGTTGGAGAAACCTAAAGAGTACAAATTGTGAGACTAAGGAAAAGAGAATATAAACTATAACTCCTCATATAAATTCAACCTTTAACACAGTTTTTTCACCCCGTTTGTAATTGTTTTTGTTTTTTTTTTCTTGTTACTATAGTTTTCATTTATTGTATTTGTTGGTTTGTTTTTGGCTTGAGGGTTAACTTTTTATAAAAAAAAAACAACAAATAATAAAAAGAAGTAGAAATAATAAAAGACAGGAAAGAATTTTGAAATGCTGTAGATAAGACAAGTAAATAGAAAAAATGCAAACAAAAAACAATAGGTCAACAACCTTCAAATCGTATTTTGCCATTTTGCTTAAAACTTAATTAATTCATACAAATAATTTGCATAGTATTGACACGATCAGGAAAGTTTTAAATATTACTTTAAAACTCTTAGTTGCTTTTAAATTATTAATTAATACCCCAAATCCGGCGTGTCACATTTTTCGACTGATGATTTTTAATGACTACGATATCAATTACACCAACATCAGAAACTTCAACTTTAAAACTTCTCAAGATAAAAAAAATTGATATTTAACTTGTATGTGAGGTACCACGTCCACTTGCCCAGTTCCGCCGACTTTCTGAGTAATAATTTTCCTTGACGGTAAAACCGTTCAGACCAAGTTCAGCAATTTTAGCTTAAACCGTTCTTAAAATATACAAAAATCAGTATTAAGTTTGTATGGGAGGTGACACATCCACCTGTCCAATTAAGCCCACTTTCTGGCTGATGAGTTATCGTGACCGTGAAGATATTCAGACGAAACTTCAAAACTTTAGCTTTAACCGTTCTCATTATACACAAATATCAGTATATAGTTTGTATGGGAGGTACCACGCCCAGGTCCAAATTTGAAAAAAAAAACATACCCTATTGCACTTTCGGTAATTGAGTCTATCACATAACAAACAGACCAATAAAGACATTTATATGTAGTTATATGTATACACTCCGGTTCACTTATTTAAAGGCACAAAAAATCCCATATTCAGGAGCCGGTAACTTTTGCAATTTTTAACCGATTCCAGAATTTTAAAATAGAAATGGAAGCTAGACATCTTGAGATATAAATAAAATCATGACAATGGTGGTTTCTTAACTAACTCTGTGTTTACACGTAGAGATTCTTATTTTTAAGATTGCATGTTTATTGGCGAAGGAGGCGAGGGGTAAAGAAACGAGTACACTCTGTCTTGTACTGGCAATACACTTTACTCTCTCATTCGTAATTGCACACATGCATACACACAATTGTAAATAACATACGTGACGTCAAAAATAAGAATTGTATTGTCTGAACGCCGAAGATAGTTCAAAGAAGAATAAACTAAAATCTTAAAAATAAGAATCTCTACGTGTAAACACAGAGTAAGGAACCTTTTTTTGAGGAATTTATAAAAAAAATTTAAAAATGTGGTATTTTTTTTGGTTCACTTGAATAAAGGCACTTTGTTTTTTTGAATTATTATTACGTTAAGCGGTGTTTTTTGTTGGGGGCGTTTGTTTATTGCAATTTATTACATCTTAGTCGATTTACGAGTCAAAATGGCAAAAAAAAAAATTTTAAATATATCGGAAAGGGCTAAAATCGATGTTTAAAAACCAAAGGTATTTACGGAAGTTTTTTTTTCAAAAATTTGAAATTTGGTGCACCCTGGATAATGCTAATTGGTCTATACTTCTCTCTGACACGACCCTCGCTTTATCCATGGACTCTTTTTTGATTGAAGATTTTATTTTTTTTTGTCTTGGGCTGACGACTGTAGTCTTCTGGACCTAGTAACAATGGGGTGAAACCCGGGGCGAACGGCTCCAGTCTAGGGCTGCAGCTGTCTCCGTCCCGTTAAAACCTTGACAGGCCTCTGAGTACGTTTCTTGTCTGTCGCCGTTGAGTTGGCGGTGTAGGTTCGGTTGAGACTAAATCCCGCTTAGCACTGGCTCTGAGTACCTAACCCCATGAAGGTAGGTATTTTTTTTAATATTAATTGTTTTTTTTTAAATGACAGCAATTAATGTGTTTTTTAAAATTTATTTATAAAATAAAAATTAATAATAAAGGTTTTGCAGATATTGATTTTAAAAATTTGACTACAACCAGTTTTAAAAAGATCTTTGTAAAGGCCTTTTATAATCACTATTGTAGTTGCTTTGAAACAATGTAATCCAAATCTTCATTTTCTGTAGTTAACCAAAACTCCCAATAAATGAAATGCGTCTGTAGCACAATTGTGTACAGAAAATGAAAATTTGGATTATATTGCTTTAAAACAAAAAGGTATTTGTGTTTAAATCTCTATTTGCTTGTATGTTTGTGTATGTGCTAAGAGTAAATAGTAAAAAAAAAAACAATCCTCATTTCAACGTAAAGAAGTAATATGTGTTCATGATTATGTCTGAAATTATCATAATGAGTATAACGAATATCTCACACATCAACTTTTTCTTTTTCTCTCTCTCTCTCTTTTTCTTTTATTAAAGAAGTTAATTACGTTTTTTATTGCCTATCTCACTTTATTCATAATTGTTTTAACTCACAGAATGCTTTTAAAAAAATTGGATAACGCAACACCTCTTGTTTTTAAAATAAAAACAAACAGAGCAAGTCTCTTGATGAGATGAATAGATTAAGATGTTTACTGGTTTACAAAGTGCTCCTAAAGAATTTTTGTTTTTCTAAATACAAAAAAATTGTCAAGTCCGTATTTAAGCAAAAATTTGTTTTAGTCAGTGGCCTTACTTAAGGCACCCTTACACGATATGTTTTTTACTTAAATAAATTTAATTAATTAAAATACATAAGTTAATTTAATTTAATTTAAAATACATTATTTTTTTGTTGTGTTTGTCAAAATTAGTCAATTTACATAAGGTTTATAATTTTTACTCACAAACGTATATGTACAATTACATATGTAAATAAATAATAAATTTTTAGACACACAATTTATAAAAAAACTATTTTACAAATAATTCATTGCCGACTAATGTTTGTACAGGCATAGAAATTTAATATCATATGTGTGTACATACGAAATTAGAGCATGCTCTAATTGAAATTTTGTCATAAGACTTTCCTTGTGTTCTTTACACAAGCAATGTTTTAAAAGTCACACACGACATGTAACTGTTTACTCATGTAAAAGTTGACAGTAACAGTGTAAAAAACATGTCGTGTAAGGGTGCCTTTATGTTGACTTTTAAGGCATATTTTAATTGCCGCCTTTTCTTTGATATTGTTTTATTGTAATCGAAATTTTTTATTGTTGCTATAAAAGATATTTATTTTAAAAAGGAATATTTTCTTAAGATGAGAGAGAAAAATATGTGAAAGGTAAAATTTTTTGGTAGAAATGAAAACGCCATAAGTATGGTATAGAAATCCGATATCTGTTGCGAGTATTATATTGCTTTTAAAAAAGGATTCTCAATTAGCATGTACATTTTGTTTTAATATGAGTACCAGATTAATAGAGAGATTTCTATAGCTTTTTTCGAGCGCCGCAGAACTGACAAAAATTTCAAAACAATAAAGAAAACAATACTGACCATTACATTCACGGTAATAATTTTTTTTATGTATTTTTTGAACTTCAAAATTATGCCGATAGTTTCTTTAAAACTTACACAGGAGCTGTAGAATAATAATCCGGATGATAATTTCGCTTTTTGTTTCTAACGGATGTCAATTGACAAAAACACTTTAAGGCAGTCTCTTTCCTTTGTAGGAAAAGTATTGTATTTCATTTTATTTTAGAACTGGTGTGTATGTGCTTTCAAACATTTCTGTTTTTGTTTACTGTAGTTGATGTTACTCTATGTGTTTTTCTGTGATTCTATTTGTAAGCTTTTAGTTTATTTGCTTTTTCTATTCTTTGTCATTTGCTTAACTGGCTTTGATATTCAAGCAAAAATCAAAGACAGCCGTCACACAAACATTTAAAATTTGTTAAAAAGAGTTTTTAATATTTATTTCCTACTTCTTCTTTTCTTTATTTATCTATGTACATACATATTTAAGGTTTATTAAGTTTTATTTGAGAATAAGCAAGAAATACGAACAGGAAATAAAAGTCATTGCAAATATACAAATCTAAGACTTACTTTTGTGACTTCTATTAAATATAAGTATATTAACTGCGTTTAATAAATACAAAATTTTATCTTCTCATTTAAATACTTTCAAGCACTCTCTGCAGGGGGTAGATTAATTCTTTCCTGTTAAACGTTTAAAGGTAAACCACACCGAATTCGAGTATAACAAGTAAATGCTATTAAAAAGTCTCAAAAAAAGTTTTACAAAAAGTTTACTTTTAAAAATTATGAAGAAGAAATAAGAAAGAGATTAAAACAAAAATAAAAATCTCTTTTCAATATCCTATTATTCTTATGTTTTTACTATATTATGTGTTTACGTTTATGGCACTTTAAATACGTTGTTACCTTTATTGACAGAAATAAATAATTTCGAGGAAAAAATTTGATTTATGAATTACATATTGATAAAAAATAAATTTAAAACAACCCATATAATTAATATTACATAAATTGCTTTTTATTATCTTTGGGGTTTATAGGCTAATATTTTCTATTGGATTTTTTTTTTTTTTTTTTGATATAAAAAACATACTAGTCCAGTAGTTATACCAACCTATAATTAAAGGAATAAACTATGTATGCTCGCTTGTCCAGTTTTTTTTTTTTTTGATATAAAAAACATACTAGTCCAGTAGTTATACCAACCTATAATTAAAGGAATAAACTATGTATGCTCGCTTGTCCAGTTTGCATTGGACATTAAAAAAAGTAGCAGTAAAACCATTTAGCTATTGGGGTAACATTATGTTTTCGATTGAATGTCATTCAATATGACACCACACCATGGCAATGCAGTAAACAGCAAAAGTCATTTTAAATTTTATTTCATTTTCTCTCTGCTGCATTATGATGTGTGATAATTGGAAAATTGAGTAAATATATACTGTTTAAGTCATATGTCATTACGACCATGGCCATGACAGATAAATTAATTTGTTTTTGCGACAAATAAACAGTAAAAACAATTAAAGACTTGTGGTTATTACCTTTAATGGTGTGCAGGCTAACGATTTAAAGTAATTAAAAAAGAATTATAAAACACAAGATTGAAAGAAAATTTCAGACTACAGATTGTAATAAGCTATCTAAGAAATTAAGACGACCAAAGCGAACGAACTGCATTTTGAACAACAAAATATAAGTATACGGTAAAGAAATCAGCATATCACACCATTGAGTCCCACTAAACTAAAAAAATGTCTGTGGCATACTCTTTCATTTTTATAGTAAAGCAGCATTAAATATTTCAATTATTTTCAAATTAATATACTATTATTAACGAACTAATAAATTGTACAAGAAATTTAAAACACCAATATATAAAGATCAATGCCAGTGAGTAACAAAAGACTTGATAGCAACTTAAAATCTATTCTAATCGTTCACAATTAAAAATTCTTTACACTGTTTTTAGTTGTCAAATTGAATGAATTTATAAGTCAGAGCTGGCAACTCTACTCACACCTTAACCTACACATACATAGTATATCTATATGCATGTCGTTTTAATTATTAAAATAATTAAAGAAAGTGAATTGATGATACAAAAAAACAAGACAGCTCACAAACAAAAACTTAACATACGAGTAACATATACGAGTACATATATTTTTGAAAGTATGTATAAATTTAATATACTCGTACATTCATGTATGGTGGCTTTGCGTTTCTTTTTATTTTAAAGAAAAATAAAAGTATGAATTAAAAAAGTATTTCCTTAAAAAGAATACAGAATGGATAAAAGGTGCAAACAAACATATTTATAATAAGTGCGAACTAAAACTGATGAGAGTACGAATATGATGTTTGTATACGCAACAAGTGTTGCCGTTTTTGTCCAATTGGACATAAATTTGTAGTTATTCGTTGTTTAATTCAATATCTGGAAGAAATACAAATTTTTAAGCCGTCATCAGAGCAGAGAGGCTGGTGTAATGGCCTGTGGGTGATATTACGTATTAAGGCGCTGCAAGTTTAGTTTACGTCAATAAGTAAATGAGGAGAATTAGAATTTGCGGACATTTTTGGCTTCCTTCCTTTTAATTTTGAACATGACAACGTACCCATCCATACTAATCGTGTTGAAATACAATCGTGACTATCATATTCTCCAGACTTAAACATTATTAAATTCGTTTGTTAAGGAAGAAGGAAGGCAGTTCTGTACAAAGGAGGGGTTAATAAATGCAACAAAATCGGCCGGGCATAAACATTTCGTTAAGTTACATAAAATCTTTTTACATTTCGATGCAAACTCGACTTTTTTGCTTTCTTTCAAACAAATGCTATTACACAAAGTGTATATAAAACATACATACATACATATGAACATACATAGAAAATATAATAGTAATAAATTGTCAGCAATGCTACGAATACTTTTGGGAGATTTTTCGAAATTTTTTGGTGGAAATAAGATTTTTTGCTGTGGCAACGCTGTTCGTAACGTTCTTTATTTTTCTTGTGGTCGTTACTTTTTTCTCTCAATGTCTCTCTATCTCTTTTTAATGTGTAAGTGTTTACGTGACTGTAAAATGAGACATTCGCAGTTTCCGTTTTTTTACTTTTTTCCATTTGTATGACATTGACTGAAGAGTGTCGCAATCATTTATACAAAAGTGGTAAACAAAATGTATTTAAAATTAATTGAAAAATAATGATTTTATTCAATATTGAAAATTGAAAAGCACACAAAAAACAGTAAGCTTTTGCAAAATTAATAAATTTTGGAAATTGTTAAATAAAATGAGTGATATTATAGAAAAAATAATTAAAAAAGTGCGTAAAGATTACTAAATTGTAAAATATAAATTCAATTCTTCGCAAAAACTCTCATAAACTTAATTTTTAGTAGATTTACAAACAAGAAATGTAAAAATAATAAAGGACAGTTCGTGAAGATGCGGCTGTCGTTTTAATTTTGGGCATGTTTTCTCTAAGAGTCGTTTTTGTCTGAAGCTGCGGTCGTATTCTGTTTAATCATTATTATTTATCACCCGTTATAGACTGATATTATTAAAACTTTATATACTCTCTATTTCATAAGTAGTCAGATAATCAAAAAAATTAAATACCTTCTACCTTTAAGTAAGAATTCCCACGTATTGGACTGACAAACTTAGCCACTGTGCACAACGACCTGCTAATTTTTTATTATATATAATGCTGTAAGTGTATACGTAAAAAATTTATGTTTTCTTCAATTGTGAAAATATTTTATTGACACATATACTGTGTATTTTAAAGCTCTTATTATTTATGTATGTTATTTAAGTTGTTTTTATTTTATGATTTTATTATTTTTATATAATTAATAACAACAGAATCATTTTATATGAAAACTTTTTTTTAATAAAATTCAGTCTTGTTTTTTCATGTTTTGTTTGTATTAAAGTCAAAAAAGCAATATGCAGAGTTGGAAGTATGCAAACCCGATTGCCATGAATTTATAATTAAATACAGCAATACAACAATACAACTCGCTTTATTAAACATATTTATACAGCATGGCAGTGAAAGCAAAAATATATTCAACCCCTGTACATATATGCATGAGTATAAGTGTTGGCATATGATACATCACTCATACGCATCGGCAACTTTAAATTGAAAACACGACTGGGGACTATTAAAATCAGTGAATATGGATAGATAATATTTATTTTTGTTACAAAGAAAATGAGTAAAAATTTACTACCAGCACGATACTTGATAAATAGAAGGCTTTAATTACATTTAATTAGATATAGAGAGACCCAAGATCAACTAAAATTGTGTTAATTATTTGGTTGCAGCAACAATAAAAGTTGCTATTAACATCCGGCTACTAAAACAAACACTTCGATTTTAACTTGCTCAAGGTGTAAGAATTGAAACTTAAGTAAATATAAACGAAAAGATTAGCAAAAGCTTGAGGTTGAATACACCAACTAAGCACAGAATAGAACAAAATGCAAAAAAAAAAGACAAAGTTATCACTTAAAATACTCATCTTTGTGCTACCTTTTTATTAAATTTATTATTTTATTTTAAAAATATATTTACTTATTTATTTATTTACTGCCAATGTTACACAAAGTAAAAACGAAATATGGCAAATATTTATTTGAAAACGACTTTAAACTCAAACTATTTAATCATTTGGTGATAATAAAACGATTTTCTTGCTTTAAAGATGTATTTTAAAGTTCTTTATTTTAATATTAAAATAATTGGTAATTACGTATAATAAACTATCGAATAGTATGTAGGCATAAAACTATTCCACTAACATACATACATACATAATTGGCCATTACAACCCTGTGTCAAGGTTACGGCCTAGCTTCTCGCAGCACTCATGTTGTGTGTGTTAATTTTTATCCATGAGTACCGGGACTTACAGTTTAAAGTCGACTCAGAACGACAGACTTGAGAAACTTGTTCATGGCAATAAATTACTCTCAGAGCTTTTGCTAGAAGACTGCTGAAAGGTAGTCGCCGAAAGAAATAATTTTTTCATATTTTTTTTTCAAGATGTCAGAGCTGAGATTTGAACCCAGCGCTATCGTCTTAGTAAGCCAACACACTAACCAATAGACCACGGCGACCACCATACACTACTAACATATGTAGCAAATGATTTAAAATAAATAAAGATCTGGGGGCAAATCCTGTCATTCGATTACGATCGAATTCTTACTCGTATGTACGAGTTTTTTTTACTTTTGGGATTCTATGAGTCGTTATCGAATAACATGTATCGAAATTTCTAATGATGCCACTCGATAACGAATGTTTGTTCAAATGCAGTCTTGCGATTTTTACTCGCAAACAAAAAGCCATTCGAATTAACGTTTTTCTATGTATATACATAAGTAAAGACAAAAAATAAACACGTAAGTTAAATTTTTTTTTAATTTCTTCAAATTATGAAATATATTTCAGGTCAAAAATAAATTATGCACAAAGAAATTCTAGGAAATTTCATGGCATAACTTACGGACTTGGTAAAGAACATATTGCCGAATACTTAACAAGAAAAGGCAAAACTTTACCATCTTTGGAAACAAATAGCGTTAAAATTGAATGCTTCTAGTCCACCAATACGAATTTAAATAAAAAAAATGTGAATTTAAATCAATTTTTAGTTCCTACATAAAATTATTTTAATATTTTCGCGGATTTTTTTCCAATATTTGTTGTGTTCGTTTCAGCGTCATACTCTGTTTAATTTATTATTTCTAGTGGTGTTTGATATATATTCTCGTAATGAGGAACTTTGGAGATACATAATACATATTCAAAATGTTTATATCAAGATTTACGCATTGCTTGGCAGACTTAAGGGATCACTGGTACTCCGCATTTTTGCCGAACAAGATTCATATTTAAATTCTCATCAGTATCGGAAGATGATGAGTAAAAAAATAATGATGGATTCATTGTAAACTTGCTTTATTTGCTTTTTTTTAATTTGATTTAATTTTTTTTTTCCTTTTTAAATTTTTTTACATATGTATGTATGTATATATGTACATACATAAGTTTTTTGTTTACTATTTGTTGAATTTTTGTCAGTATTGTAAAATGACTTTTTTTTTGCATCTTTTACAACACTAAACAAAAATTCGTTTCGTATCGTATCGAATAACAGAATTAAGAAATTGTTCGTTGTCGAAATTATTCTTTATTGGAATGAAATTTCGATCACGACTGCCAGAATTAGCCCCCTGAATTAAACCCAAGTGGTATATCCTAAGTCAACTAGTTTGTGTAAATTTTACAACATTACCTCTCTAATACAGAAGATGAATAATGAATAAGAAGATATGTAACTGAAGACGTTGAATTAATAATTCTACATGATGCTCTTTGCAAAATTTAAATAAATTTTTAAAATTACTTTATAAAAACAATACATCTGTTTGAACAGATTAGAGGCTACAGGCATTTTTAACGAGCTTTTTTTTCGTAATTATACATCACAAAATAAGCTCATTAACAAAAATCAAATACATTTTATAAAGTTTGAAGTATTTTTTCTATACAATTTCTACTATTTCTCTCACAAATATTGTCATTTATATTGTAGTGAAATTTATTTAATATTTCCAATTAATACTTTATTATAAATTTATTCTCGGAATTTTTATTTTACAATTTAAATACAAACACAATCTGTTTAATTTAATATAATCAAAAATAAAATATAATTCACATTTAAACTTCTCACCTACATAATATTTCTAATTTAAACAAATTAAATCAAATAAATTGAAGTCTAATAAGCTGCAAATAAAATTTTAGTTGACAACAAACAGAATTTTATATTTTTATTTTTGTTTTTGATATGAAACATTAGCATTTAAAGTAGCATTATAATTATAATAAAAACAACAACATGAAAAATAATAACAAGGATATCTAGAATAAGAAGAAAAAAAAAAACACACACAAAAGTTATGACGATGATGACAATCACAACTTTTATAACGACAAACAGAGTTTAAAGCCCCTTAAGAACACAGCCATTGGCGTTGGCAACAACAACGATAACGATGACGGCAACTTTTGCCAAGATAAGGAGACAAATGTCTGGCATAAATGACTAAATTAACAAAAAAAGAAAAACACTTAAAGGAAGCACAACCATAAGGCAACAAATAGGCCTAAACGAAACCATCAAAAACAGTTGCTTAACAAATAACCTTGAAAATGGGTCAATAGAGCAAAAATTAAAAGAAAAAGTGTAAAGAAACGTAGCGATACAAGAAAAAAATTAACTGTAAAAGTTTTCCCATTGACTAAACGAGACCAGCACAACAACTATTTACATTTGCTCTACAATATATCGTCGCAAGAATTAAAGAACGCTATAACTGACAAAAAAATCGAAAATACTTTATTTTTTGTATCATTTTTATCAGAAAGAAAACAAAAAAAAAACAAAAATACGCGTCGATGATGAAAAGAAATTCACTTACGCAGACTGCGTTTTGAAAATACCAGTGTCTTCTTTCTACTTTCATACAGGTTTTTTGACTCTGGTGAACATTAAATGTTTTGTCTATTACAGCGTTCTTAAAATCTTGCGACGATATGGTCTAAATTGAAAATATTTGCATTTAAATTAAAAGGAAATAGAAATACCAAAATGTCTCTCTTTTTCGCACCCACACATATGTATGTATGTATGGATTAGCAAGCACGACAAACTATAACGTGCCAAAAAAAAAGCAGTTAAAAAGCATAAAAGGGAGCAAAAAATTGTCGTTATATTCTAAATGTAGAAGCTTTTAAATTTAATTTGAAAAAAAAACAACAATTTTTGTCGCATAAAAAAAATTGGACACATTTTAGAAATAATTTTACCCACCAGCAACATTAATAACAGCAATAAAAAAATAATCAAATATTCCTTTTAGAAAAACGGATGTCAGCCAAAATACACGCAAAAACAACAACCGGATATGTAAAGACAGTTTGTTTGTTTTTTTGCATGTTTTTATAACAAAAAAAAACAAAAAATTTAATAACCACAAAAATATTTTGGTTTAAAACAAAAATCTGCACAACGAACCGAATGTTTGTTGGGGGTAATTTCACCATCTCCCTTAAAATTGTTTTCGGAAAGTGTAAAACAACAACTTGATTTTCCATCTTTTTATATATCCCTAAATACTTTTTTTTGACGCTTGCAATGGAATTTTAGTTCGAGTTTCCATAATTGAAAAATTTTATTTAAAAATAAAAAAAAATATAACAAATAAGGTATGGTATGATGGTAAGAGCGCTCGCACAAAAACTCAAACGGCTCGGGTAAAAATGCGGTTTTGCGGTTTTTTTTTTCAAAATTATAATAAAAAAAAAAATAAAAATTAAAGGTTCCACCCCTCTCCTCTCCAAGAAGTTAATCTTCAAAAAACAGCTCCCTGGAATTCCACCTTAACTATTGCCAACAAAAACGAATGATCAGAAGAAAAGCGCCACCTATTGGGAAGTTGCAGATAACAATTAAACCAACTTAGCGAAGACACTCACCACACCACAATCAACATGCAACTATAAGGCTGTTGATCATTTCAAGGGTGAAGGTATAAAACTGGCCTTTGAATGATCAATTTACAATTCCCAAGGCGCTTAATAATTATATAAGAAAAAATATGTATATATACTGTCCTTTCCAAAAAATTTCAATACAATGCACAGCATCAGTAGGGGTTTACCCCTGAGCATTGGTCCCAATATAAAAAAAAAAAAAAAAACATACGTTGCCAATTAATTGTTGCAATTGTCCTTTAGTCGCCTTAACTGTTTATATTCTTACTCACAGCAATTTTTTTTAATGTGATTAGAGAATGTGAAATTGGTAAATGCTTGGAAAATTGAAATGCTCAAGCAAATTTCAGGCATACTAAGGTGATGGTCTATCCACAATTTGGGCATAAATCTGAAATAGCGATCACAGATGAAGATGAAAACTATGCTCAAGGGCATCAGAAACAGCAGTACACATGTTATGTGAATGTGTGGCTTTCGATAGACTTAGATGGATGTTTCTATTGAAGCGTATGGTCTCACTGGACTAAAGTTTCAGTCCCGCTGGTGTAATGTTCATAAGGAAGGCAGTTGGTCTGCTAAACTAACAGTACACTCAAATGGACACAATAGTTCTTATAGATCGCAGTGTCTTGCAATTCTGCTGGGTCTTAATCAAATAATAATAATAGGTATTTTTAGACCAGTTGTTGTGATGTAGTAATCCAGAGAAACAAATAGGAAGAGACTTCTAAGATATTCGTAAGTAAGAACTAAGAAAAAAATTTTAATCATATATTCAACTGTGAGGAAGACTAAATATCCTTAACAGGCTTGTGGTAGTCAAAACTTTTTTAGTTCAATCAGCCTCTTAAAAGACAACTTGACTATTGAAACTAAAATTGTATATGCAACAAACATTAGAAGAGATTGGGAATTGTTTTAAGCCCTATGTGTAGATGACTCAATGGCATTACTGCGTTTTTAAAGAAGTACTTATGAATTAGTAGCTCAAGAGTTGTTATCACCAATAACAATCAATAAATAAGATTATATAGCAGTAAAGTTAAAAACGAGAAGCTAGGCCGTAATCCTGACACAGGGTTGTAAAGGCCAGTTATGTATGTATGTATGTATGTATGCATGTATGTATGTAAAGTTAAAGACGATATTAGGCGAGCATACAAAACAATAGGTCAAAAGTTTATCAAAAACAGTGTTATTACAATATGTTTTCAAAAATTCAAACGTGTTTTTGTTTGTTGTGTCCTGTAAGAAATTAACAAAAAAGATTAGAACTTGAAAAACACTTTTACTATCATTAGGATCTTTCATTAGTGTCTAAGCTTTAAACCTATAATTTTCAACAAAAAACATCGATTCAAGTGTTGCAGTATAGGTGTGTCTTGTCTTGTTTTAACGAAAATTTATTATTTTCCCATCCACAATGCACACATTATTTATTACTCTAGGGTGCAACCAGAATTTATAAAAATAATGAAACTAAACAGAAGCATATTCTGCAAAAATTTTTAGTAATTTAAAAAATTTTTCTTTTCAGGAATGAAAAGAATTATGAGTCTTTTTATATTAAAGTAAGAAAAAAATTAAAAAAAAAACGCGAAATATGAAATTCCACAATAATTTCATTAACAATTAAAATTTTATTTCCAAAACTTATACTGGCATGTGTATTTTGAAACTTGAAATAACCCATAAATGCAATTATACGAGTATAAAGCAGTATGAAATATTTTTTACAATTTAAACAATTCCATACTATTGTTATTTGTTTCTATTTGTTTTGTTTTTAAGGATTATTTTTAATAGAAATAAATGTTTAATTTTAAGAACAAAAATAACGTTGTTACTGTTCTTTTTTTGTTTTTTTTTTTCTTCATTTTTAACGGCTGTAAAGAAACAAAGAAAAGAAAAAAGAACTCAAAAATCCTTTTAACGACACTGCAACAATATCATATTAAGGTGTTGGCAGGCAGGCAGGCATACAGTTTTGTTAGTGGGTGTTTGGAAAGAGTTGTTAAGAAAAATGTAAGAAAAAAAAAAATAATAATAAAGTTTTTAAAACAATAGCGCTCTCCACTTGAAGAAACATGAGTATTTTTGTAGAAATAATAACAAAACCTAAATAATAACCAGTAGAGTATTTCTGGAGAACAATTATATTATTTTTTATTATTATTTTATAGTGCTCACTGAAGTATGTATTTCTATAAATATATTGCTATTTATTTTCTAAGGAAAAATAATTTGTATTATTTTAACATATTTTACAAATATAATGACTTGTAATGGTCCATTTTATCAATTTTTTTTATCAGTAATATAATAAATAGAAACACTATGGATTAGAACACAATTTATAATTGAATACGTATTGAATCGTATGTAAAGTTTTAGCTTATAGTAAAATAAAATATATAATTTTTTTAATTTTCGTAATTCGATTAGACAAAAGACAATTTTATCATTGAAACGGCTTCAAACTGCTAACATAGTATATGTGTAATTGATTGGTAAGTGTGAAACCAAAATAGTTGGTGTAAAGATGCCATCACGACAAGAGCAAATGCTTAAGTGTTTTTTTTATAATGCACGTTGAGAAAATTAAACAGTTAAAGAAAGTGCAAAATTGGTATTATGGAAAAAGCAAAATTCCCAACGCTAGATGAAAGAACAGGTGCTGCCGATGTCACTAAACTTTAGCAAGAGTGGAGAACACTGCGGAAGAATGTAAAAATCTAATCCAAAAACATCGCCAAGAAAAGCGACTTTAACCTGTCCAAAATGCAAACCACATTTAAACAAATTTTAATTTATTTGGCGGCAGTGCATGAAATAACATGTGACTTTCCTGTTTTCAAATAATACGTAAAAACTTAAACAAACAGTTTATATTCAATCAAAAGAATATACTTATATTTAGTTTTCGTGCTGTAGACATTTAAAGATATTGCTTAAAGCAGCACGATATAGCCTGTATGACACTGTATATCGACGACAAATAATTCAATTCTTTTAACCGATTTTAGTATTCTTGTTACTACAATTCATGTTACTATATGACGCTTAAGTGTGAAAATTTTAGAAAATAGAAAAGGAAGATACTTTGTGTAAATTTGCAACTCCCTACGTTTCCAGAGAGTATAGTAATTAAACGAATTACTAGCAGTACGAGATGTACGGAGTGGTAAACGAATCAAAACACAATGCTTGCACCCGCACCTACAATTTAAAGTCGACTCCGAACGATAGACTTGAGAAGTTTTTAATGGCAATCAGTAACTCTCAGAGCTTTTTCCAGAAGACTGCTAAGAGGTAGTCTCCGAAAGGAAATATTTTTTTCACTACACTAAGAAGACGAGAATTAGAAAAGGAATGTAAATGTAAAAACTTTTGTTCAATTTATATAGGGGGCTAATTCTGGCAGTCGTGATCGAAATTACATTCGAATAGAGAATAATTTCGACACCGAACAATTTTCTAATTCTGTTACTCGATACGATACGAATCGAATTTTTGTTTAGTGTTGTAAAACATGCAAAAAAAGTCATTTTACAATACTGACAAAAATTCAACAAATAGTAAACAAAAAACTTATGTATGTACATATACACATACATACATACAGTAAGGGACAAAATTGTTCACAAAATTACAAAAATTTATAATAAATCCAAAAAAGTATGTTTTATTCAAATATATTTTAATTTTTTTTACCTATATAGAATAATGTACATCTAAAAAACTTTAAAAGAAAAAAATTTTAAAAGAATGTGTGTTAAGAGTAAAAAAAATAAATATTAATTTAAAAATTCACAAGTGAACAATTATGACCGTTGTTGAATATTCCATTGATTTTAGGTCCTAAAAATCAACAGCCCCAAGCCATTAATGAGCCACCTCCAAATTTCATTTAAGACGCCTAGAGTTCGCGAAAAAATATGAAAAATTCACTTTTGAAGTTGGATGAGTGTAACATGGTCCGATGAAACAAAAATTAATAGAATCGGGTCAGACGGACGACAATGGACATGGGTGGATAAAAGTCTTGGTGTAAAAGAAAGAAGTATTTGCCAAACACTTAAATTTGGAGGTGGCTCATTAATGGCTTGGGGCTGTTTTCGCGGGAATCAGCTTGAAGTACTTCGCCGAATTAGAGGCAAAATGTGTGCTAAAGATTATATAGACATTTTAGAAGACTCATACATTCCAAGTCCCGACATATTTGGTTTAGATCCGGGACAGAATAGCATCTTTATGCAGGACAACGATCCTAAGCATACCGCGAAGATAACAAAACGTTGGTTTGAAGAAAATGGGATCAAGCTTTTGGATTGGCCTCCTCAGTCGCCGGATCTAAACCCATTAGAACACCTGTGGTCCATATTAAAGAGAAAAATTTTTGTTCAAAAAGACCCTCCAAAGACCGTAGACGAACTCTGGGAGCGTGCTGTTGAAGCTTGGGAAAGTATTGACCCTAATGTCTTGACGAATTTAGTGAAAAGTATGCCAAAAAGTATTAAGGCAGTTAAAAAAGCAAATGGTGTACATACCAAATATTAGGACCTAAAATCAATGGAATATTCAACAACGGTCATAATTGTTCACTTGTGAATTTTTAAATTAATATTTATTTTTTTACTCTTAACACACATTCTTTTAAAATTTTTTTCTTTTAAAGTTTTTTAGATGTACATTATTCTATATAGGTAAAAAAAATTAAAATATATTTGAATAAAACATACTTTTTTGGATTTATTATAAATTTTAGTAATTTTGTGAACAATTTTGTCCCTTACTGTATGTAAAAAAAATTAAACAAGGAAAAAAAATTAAAAAAGAAAAAAAAAATGTAAATCAAATTAAAAAAAAAAATAAAGCAAGTTTACAATGAATCCATCATTATTTTTTTACTCATCATCTTCCGATACTGATGAGAATTTAAATATGAATCTTGTTCGGCAAAAATGCGGAGTACCAGTGATCCCTTAAGTCTGCCAAGCAATGCGTAAATCTTGATATAAGCATTTTGAATATGTATTATGTATCTCCAAAGTTCCTCATTACGAGAATGTATATCAAACACCACTAGAAATAATAAATTAAACAGAGTATGACGCTGAAACCAACACAACAAATATTGGAAAAAAAATCCTCGAAAATATTAAAATAAGTGTATGTAGGAACTGAAAATTGATTTAAATCATATTTTTTTATTTAAATTCATATTGGTGGACTAGAAGCATTAAATTTTAACGCTATTTGTTCCCATGGATGGTAAAGTCTTGCCTTTCCCTGCTAAGTATTCGGCAATATGTTTTTTGCCAAGTCCGTAAGTTATGCCATGAAATTTCCTAGAATTTCTTTGTGTATAATTTATTTTTGACCTGAAATATATTTTATAATTTGAAGAAATTAAAAAAAATTTAACTTACATGTTTATTTTTTGTCTTTACTTATGTATGTATATAGAAAAACGTTAATTCGAATGGCTTTTTGTTTTCGAGTAAAAACTCGCAAGACTGCATTCAAACAACCATTCGTTATCGAATGGCATCATTAGAAATTTCGATACATGTTATTCGATAACGACTCATTGTTTCCCAAAAGTAAAAAAACTCGTGCATACGAGTAAGAATTCGATCGTAATCGAATAACCCTTTCAGACCGTGATGCATCGATTGTGGGGGTGGGTTTAGGTCTCACTATTTTCGTTTATATTTGATCAACATCAAAAAGACCGACATGCATCGATTGCGCTGATTGTTCTTTAAATTTGTTTCCCACACTATTCTGCTATTCGATTTACCGTTATTTAAATTATTTCGAAAATCTTGCATCAGATTTCAGTTTTGTCAAAATGAGCGTAAGGAACAATTTGTGTTTACAACTACAGAAGAACTACTGGCTAATAAATAGTGAATTGGGGCATATTTTAAAAAATTATAAATTTTAATGTTTCAAACCATTTGAAGTCATTTGATGCAATAAATATGCGTTTCAGTTGAAAAGATTAACGAGTGCATCAATTGTGCGTATCCTGAAAATCCTTGCAGGATATAAAAATGGTAAAATCTAAACATTGATTATATTTTCGTACGATATGGAGATCATATATTCCAAAAATCAGTAAAAAATTCCCATTAATTTAGTGGCAGGTCTGAAAGGGATAACAGAATTAGCCCCCAGGTTTTTTAAATTTTCTGAAAAGAAGCGTCTTTGAAATTTGACTGTTGTTAGCAACTATTTTCTGGAAATAACATCTGACTACTTAGTTTGAATTTCCAAATCATCATGAATATCTATTACGGTCAACTACATGTGCAAATAAAAAATATATTTCACCGTAATGTGTAGGAATTCTTCCAAACTTTTATAAAAGAAATCACATTTATAGATAAAGCAAATTACTGTATTAAATGTGAAAAGAGATCAGTACATATGAGCACCAAAACAGATTGTGGGAATTTGGGTTGGGGAAATTATTGGTCCTAATACTTTTGAGAAGCTGTAAGAAGCTAGGCCGTAACCATGAAACAGGGTTGTAATTGTCAATTATGTATGTATACTTTTGAGATGGACATTGAACCGGTAATCATTTTCAACTATTATTGCACGTTGTTATATTTCATGCAAATGCATATTTTCAAAAAAAAAAAAAAAAACAAAAGAAATAAAAGACCCCTATTAATATCCCTATTAATAAAATGCCTTTTAATTAAAATCTCTTTATTAACTTTTTCATAAAATCGTACACATATAACAAGTTTGTAATAATCACTCATTTATTTTTGTGTTTAATGGAAAATAATAAATATAATTGCATAACATCATTGGGTGACGAAAGAGTTCTTTTCTTACAGAAATTATGGCTAGACGACTAAAAGTATAACAAAATTTGGTAATAAAATTGAGAAATATAATTAAAATTATAAAAAATTTAGCCATAACCTTGTTAATGCAAAAGTAAAATCACTTCGTGAAATGTTTAAGGTTTTGTATTAAGAAAATGCTTTATAAATAAATGAGTAATTTAAAAACTTTTCACATATTTCAATTTTATAAAATTTAATAAAAATTAAACAAAAAGAATTTAACTATTAAATAACAGGTTTATAAAACTTCGCTCTTCATATTATATTTCATTTTGAGTTTTCACAAAAAAAAAAGAAAAAGGAAAAAAAAAACAGTTTTAAATTCTCATAAAAATTAACAAATTTATTGTGGCCACCAACATAAACAGTTTTGTTAAAAAAAAAAAATACTATAGTCGTACAGCAAATGTGTAAAAATTTGATTTAAATAATTGATATTCGTGAAAATTGCACTCTCTTTATTGTTTTTTTTTTTTATTATTTTTTTATTTATTAATTTTTTTTTTTGTATTATAAAAGCAAAAAATTACTTAATTTGTTGGCACATGTCGGATATGTATGATGTGATGATTTATTATGTTGGCCACCTGGTCGCATGAACGATTTATTTACGATAAAATTTAATATAAACACTCATACGCTGGCGTGGTTAAAATAATTGTTAAAGAGTTGGACACAAGGCAGCTTCTATGCTATATAACACAATTTTGTAGAATTTGATAAATGTTAAAAGTCTTTATACAACAATTTAAACTAAATTTGTAACAATGATATTTAAAACATATTGGTTTACTTTTATAAGTGATACAATATGTGTCCATTCATACAGCTGCTTACCAACAATACTTTAAATTTAAAAATCAACTTTTTTTTGCCAAAATTATTTTTATACTTTACAAAAAACCAACAAATTTATTAAAAAAGAAAAAGTTAACATATTCAAACGTGCCCTCAAGGTAGAGTAATATCTTCATCGTTGTAAGTGGTTGTAGTTGATGGATTGTTGCTAATCGAGTTGGCGTACAGAGGCGCCAGTGTGACTGGTTACGCTGTCCTTATCATAACGGCACGTGGGAAATTTGAGAGTACACTCTGAAAGATACGTCGAGTCTCATCAGAGAATCATTCTAAGACACTTGTTATACTTTTATAAGGAACTACAAGTAAATGTTTTCAGCAAAAGGTCTCAAAATTTATGAGAGAGTTTGGCCATTCGTCACAACGTGGTCAGGAACTCGATTTAGTCTCTACTTTGGTGCACTCATATGTGACGACATCAACGTGCACAATGATCTTAAGGGTAAAACATATAGCTATTCTCAGACAGCTAAGCTATCATAAGGACACTTGCCACTGATCGTATGAGATCTAAATTTATCACATGTGCTTGAATATGCTGGAAAAAAATAGCACTTGGAAATAGAATTCAGTTGTATTGGATATACTAGAATTAGCTTTTCACTATTATCTCTCGGATTAGAAATTGGGATGTTGATAAATGCTTGAAACACTGAAACTCTGAAGTCGATTTTAGACACGCTAAGTCGGTGACTACTCAATCATATAAACGCAGTTTCGGTTGTGGTGTAAGATCACAGAAAATGGCGATTATAGACGTAGATGTTTGTAGATTGTACCTACAGGCATCAGAAACATCACATATTGTGTAAATGTAGTTTTCTGGATAGGTTTAGATGGATGTGTTCAGTAAAGAACATGATGTGTATGGAGGACACATCCACCTCTAAAGTTCCAGACTTCTTAATATCTGCATGGTGCAGAGGACACTAACTGTGATGGCTATATAAGCTTATTTCGTTTCCATATATGTACCAATCGGTGATTTAATTTTGAAAAATAAAAAGAACAATTACGAAGTTTAAACCATCGTTTGACATCTACCCTAGTTTAAAGTCTTTTGTAGGCACTCTTTTAAGATATTAAAAGTATTTTACTTTATATATTCTGTATTTATAATATTTTATAAAAAACTGGGCTTTTCTTGGTCACCAAAATTAAATTAAACTAATTATTATTTTATTTATTTTTCATTCGACGTTTCGTTGGAAGATCCCAACTTCTTCAGGTATGTTTGTAATACAGCGTACATTGTAGGCCGTTGAAAAGAAAAACAAAGAACTGACACATGTTCAGGTTCATAATTAAATTCCTTTTTTTTTGTTATAAAACCACAATTTGGATGGCCATGCAATATTTCTTTTTCATGCATTTGAAATATAAATTTAAAACTTACCAATGAAACTTTTTCTTTTATTAATGGTGGCTGTTATTTGTGCTGATACACCAAAATCAGCCAATTTCACATCACCGTACTCTGTCAGCAATATGTTAGCCCCCTTTATATCACGATGCATTTTACCCATGGAATGCAGGTACTCAAGTCCTTTTAATGTTTCACGGCACATGTAGGCAATTTGTTGTTCACTGAGTGGTCCAGTTACTTGATAAATATCCTGTAGACTGCCACCACCACAATATTCCATGCAAATCCATAATTTGTCACGTCTCAAATAGGAGCCGTAGTAGGCAATTATGTTTGGATGACGACAGTCACGCATCATAATAATCTCCTGTTGGATAATTTGAATATCATCTGTGGGTTCTAATTTTATCACTTTTATGGCGGCTAATTCATTGCTCTGTATACGTTTGGCCTGAAAATAAAAAAAAATATTTTTAATTGATTTTACTGCCATAAATTTCATAGCAACAATTTCAAAACGTTTTCCAGGGCGCAATTACATAAAGTGATACAAACTTTGTTAACAGCAAAGCAAACTAAATAGCAACAATTTAGTTTTTAATTAATAAACAGTAAACCATTAGTTTTCAATAAAAATATACTCAAACATATCTTCTAGGTAGTATAAAAAAATAAATGTGTGCCTGTTTGTCTGTACTTGATAGATTTAAAAACCATACATCTAATCGCCTTGAATATTTGAGAAGATTCTGAACAATTCTGAACAAATGGCATGGTACCTCCGCTACAAACGAAAGACTGATTTTTGTATATCGTCCATGGAATTAAAGAACGCTGTAACTGACAAAAAAACGAAAATACGTTTTTTTTGCATCATTTTTATCAGAAAAAAAAAATACGCGTCGATTGGTTCCGGTCCCAGATTTCTACGATTAAAATAAATTCTCTTACGCCGTCTGCGTTTTGAAAAATACCAGTATCTTTGTTCTACTTTCATACAGGTTTTTTGGCTCTGGTGAAAATTTAAGGTTTTGTCAGTTACAGCGTTCTTTAATTAACGGTTTGAAATGCTGATTAAAAAAGGAAATTTTGCATTATATTCTTTCAAAAGTTAACTGCAATTTGAAGGAAAATTTTAGAATCCAATATACGAGGTTTGTGGAATATAAAAAATGAATTTTGACATTTCACGGGCTACGTCCATTTGATTTTAGTATTTTTTATGTTGGAACACTTGTCTCGAGTTAACACAGTTAAGTTCGTTTGTAAGAGGCATAACATCTGTTACGCCTGTTTTTTGCTGGATTATCTTGAAGTCTTGCACCGTTTGGGAGAAGCAATAAGAAAAAAAAAAACATCAGAAATCATGGAAAAATAATAAACGATAATGCAGCTGCACACTCGTCAATGCTGGTTCAAAATTTTGCTAAAAAATATTACCGCAAACATGCCTCAGCCAAGATATTAAAAGCAGATTTGGGCCGTAGAATTATGGTGAAATGAAATAAAAACGTAATCTCAGAAAAGATCGCATAATTTTAACACTCTTTTTTTATTTCCTACCCCATATTTATAACACCACTAAAATATTTTCCATTAATTTTTATTCGATTGCTGGAGAAAAATTCATATACCTAAGATTGAGTGAAATTTATATTTTGTTTGCAAAAAAAGGATTAGAAACTAAAAATTAAATCCTCGTTTATTATTTCCTTGATAAGATACTGATAAAATAAACCGAGCGAAAAAGTGACAAAGAGAAGAATTGAAACACAAAGAGAAAAAAACAGAATAAAAGTGAGTAGAATACAAAGATGTATTGCTATCACATCTGCATATAACAATTGGATTTTTAAACAAAAATGAAAATAACAGAGATGGGTAAGGAGAAGTAACAAAAATTGAAAATTGTTTGAATTATGAAGTTTATAATGGACGTTTATCAACTCTATAAAGGGATAAAGGTAATTTCATGTATAAAAAAAACTGACTGATGACTTCAAGGCCATACATGAGTTCTGATATGAAATTATATATTTGGGCATCGCTATCCTATTTGTAGGTTGAGAGAGCCCATCTATATATATTTTTTAATAACAAAATATGAGAAGTAAACTATAATAGAAAAGCACATTCATCGAAATCGCACAGAAAAAAACAGAAAATTAATTTTAATTAATAATTTTGTACTATGTTTGCACGACAAATTAAATCGTGTACTGGCTGGCTTAAAAATATCAATTAGAAAATTCGTAACTTCGATGTGTCTCTGATGGATGTTGTTCCCCATCAACAAATTCTTTGCATATTTTTTTGTTCACTGACATACTAACAAATTACAATTCATCAATTAATTTAACAGTTGACGTTGATTAGTTCTAGATATTACATTTGTGTGCTAAAAAACGCAAACACAATATGTAGATGTCATATACATAATTTAAAAAGTACCTCTAAGGTAAGACAAAAGTCAGTATTTAAAGAAAAAAAAGGAAAAGAAATGTTTTTTTTTTAAATATCTTTGGCCAGCCCTGCATTACATACATATGTATATAGTTATACAACGTTATTTAGTTTAAAATGAATTTTTAAATAACAGCGACTTTGAGTTTGTATTGCCTTTGATTCATTGTGGTTTAGAGGAGAATACAAAACACAAGCACTAGAAAAGAGACAATAATCCAACAAACTACAATACTAATGCACTTGTGCACTTAAAGAGAGAGCGAGAGAAAAAAATGAAAAAAAAACAATACACAAAAAACGTTATAGTATATTTAAAGAATGCAGTGTTGCCAGAATTCAAATTGAATTTTAAACAGACAAAGCTTCAGGCTTAACCAAAATTTATATACATACGAGTATTACACAAATAGATTTTTTACTTGGAATATAATTCTTTTTATTTATGTACCAGTATATGCATATTATTTTAATACATAAATATTTTTATACACGTAAGTTTACTAATTACTCTGTTAGAGATGAAGCGTTTATTGTCTTTAAGTTACTGAAGACTAGTATATACTTAAATTAGTTAAGATGGCAGATGGAAGGAATATTTAGGCAAAGAAACAAGTAATTACCACTAATTACACTGGTCTGCCGCAAATATTACCTTTTGATGAAAACATGTATACACTCTAAACCACTTTTGCTGAAAATTAGGTCGATAATAGTAGGCAACACTTTACAGACTGTTTTCGACCTAAAATTAGGCATCTAGTTTTTTTAGACATTTGGTTAGTTTTTAAGCAAAATATGTCTAAAATTAAACAAAAAATGTTTAAATATTTTAGGCAATTTGTGTTTAATTTTCCCCCCTTTGATATATTTATTTTCAACACTCCTTAAATAAAAATGCCTAAAATACATATTGTCAATAAAATTATTTAATTTATTATAAATTATATATCTTACAAACTATCTATATATACTTATAAATAGATATAAAATACAAATATGTATATACATATGTTTTGTCAGTTACAGCGATCTTTAATTCTTACGACGAAATATAGATGATAAACTTTAAAACTTTGTCATTTTTTTCTGTAAATTTTGCAACAAACACTTTTTTTAAAATAATTAATATACATTTTAATATATTTGATAAACTAGTTATAAATTAAAATAAACATCACCAGCTGAATACAAAACACTTTTTTTTTAAATACATATATATATATAAATGATGCAGCCACTGCAAATTTAATATTTAAAAAATTTTCAGAATACGACGCGACCCTTTTAAACTTTTTATTTCAAATAAATGCTTCTTCTTTTTTTCGTAGCTTTCCAACTTTTTTTACTTAAATGTTCTCAATATTACACATTTATAACTATTTTTAGGCAAAAGTGTTTAATTTTACAAATTTTTTACTGATTTCAAGCAAATGTGCTTAATATTAAACATTATTTAGTAAATTTAAGCATAACTTGTTTAAACATAAACAGTTTTAATAGCAAATTTATTTTTTTGTGTAAATTTTTTATTTTTTTTAAAATTAAGACGGAAATTTATATAATTTTAGACAACAACAAATTTTCAACACCAATTTAGACATAATATGAACCTAAATTTTGGGAAAAAATTTAGAGTGTAGGAATACATGGATTTTTAAGCAATTATTGAACGAGTTTGAACCCGTTTTCAGTCTCAGACTTTTTATGGGTTATCCTAATACATTCCATCAATTGCGAGTGTCTTGACCTATTGTGAACAAAGCACCAAGAGTTATTCAGAAATTATTGGAGATAGCATAAGTTAGTGCTATTTTTGTTTTCAAAAATTAAAAAAAAAATCATTTATATTTTTATCAAGGTTGGCAACCGTTACCGTTATTAATACCGATACCGTTTAAATACCGTTTGAAATTTGGTATCATACTGATACCAAAATTTTTTTTTGCGTAAAATGCCGGTATCTGTATATCGTTTCCGTCAATACTGGTATAATACCGATACAATATAGGTTTAATACCGATATAATATCGGTACATAAATATGTCTAAAATTTACATACTGGCGACATTTATGTTTATAAAAAATTTGCCCGTATTTGATTTTTTCCAATTTAACGTTTGCGCGTTCATTGGCCGCTCCACTGGTGACTGGTTGGCACACTTCTCTGAGAAGTGGATTGGGTATGTACACCGCTTTGGTAAAAGCAAAGTTATTGCTCTAGATATGTATCTCAAAGGTGTTTGATAGTCTGGTACGAGGCTCACATTTCCAAACTAGCTGCCTTTGGTGTCGGTGACAATTTTTGTAGTTTTATAAAGAGCTTTCTCAGAGACCGCGGTTGTAGACAATGGTTATAGAGAGTGACACTTCCAACCAGCTTAAGTTTTAATTCGGGAGTACCGAAAGTATCTTTTCTGTCTACACAAAATTGTTTATTGCCCCAAAATATGTAATTCAGGAAAAAAATTATAGTCCTACAAAGTATTTGAGATCTCTGACAGAATGTATTGTGTATAGAAACTATTATTGTTATATTCTTTCTCTTCATTCTCTTTTGTTGTAGAAAAAAAAACAGTTTTGGTTTCTTTTTAAAAGCCTGTTATTATCAGATTATATGCATGCAAACGAAAGTGGCTATGTATGCATAGATGTGTGTGTTCCTGTGTACATTTATATTTGTGCATTGTTATAATCGTGTAATGACTTTAAATTTATTCTTTCGTTGTAGTTTGTATTTTTTGTTTTTAGGTTTTTTCTTTTGCTCATCATCGCTTTAATCACTATTTTTCTTTGTGTCTGTGCATATGCCTCTATGAGTGGCTGTATGCTTGCGAGCGTGCAGCGTTGCCAGAACAATGGTATTATCAGATTTTCTATGATTTTTTTTTATCAAGTAATAATTTGATGATTTTTTATTTTGTTTGTACGTATCAACAGTCAATTTTTGAAAGAATAAAGATTTGTTAGTGTTCTTATGCATCATTCGATGTACAAAAATAACTAAAAAAGAATTCAACACCGATTACATGTTAATTTTTAGAGTATTAATATTACATTAATTTTTAAAAAGGAAAACATTTGATTTTATATTATATTTTTTTAATTATATTAATATTTTTTAAACTCAATAGTTAATCCGATTTACATATTATATAAAATAAAATTTGTTCATTCCAAATATTAATACATTAATTAAACTGTAATATGCGTTTAAAAATATTTTTATGAAAGCCTAAAAATATACTAATTTTATAACAAAAATTCTCATTAACTAATGTAGTTTTACATGATATACATTGGGGTGGGTCAATTTGTTCGGGACCGAAAAACATAACAAAGCGTATAGCAAGGAGGTTTATGTCACAATAATAATAGTTTTAGGTTTTTAACAGTTTGACTCGTAAAAAACCGGAAGCTCGATTTTGATTTTAGAACCATGGTTTCTTTGGGAAAAGTTCTTAGAATTTCCCGTAGATTACGATTTTGCTATACGCTTAGTAGGCAAAAAATTGACCCACCCTAATATACATATTTGTCGGAAAGAGAAGCATATATAATAATAAAACCACACATGTACTTATACAAACATGACAAGGTTTAGAAATTTGGTGGAATTTGTAGGAAGTATATGGTATCACTTGTCATTGTAAAATAAAAATTAAGGACAAGTTTATTTTTGTCAACCCTCTTATATCAAAATCATACAAACGAACATACATACATACATACATAATTGGCCATTACAACCCTGTGTCAGGATTACGGCCTAGCTTCTCTACAAAGGAAACCCTGTAAAAAAGAGTTAGGTGTACGAAGTAAATAATATCCTATTTTTATTTCATGTCCTCCTATTTTGATTTAACTTGTTACGAAAAAGCTAAAATTGTGAAAATTATATCTACAAAATATGATTTTATTTTTCCCAAAATTATTTTCTTCCTAAAGTTTCTGGCTACGCTGTGTGTTTGACTCGCATACATGATTAATGTGACCCACTATTTCATATTCAAACTCTAAATTTAAGGATGTGCTGAGGAATTATAAATAAAAGAGGAAATAAGTGATAAAGGGAGGAATGTGTATAGAGTGTAACACTGATAAAAAGCATAGTTAAAAAAATAAAAAAGAAGCCACAAATTAATTTTATTAAAATTTAAAATTTTTAAACGTTGCTATATCATAAATTTAAAAAAAAAAAAAATAAATAAATAAAATGACATTCTTTAAGTTTGTGAATCTTTTTAGTACATACTAATAAACTCAAATCAATTAATATAAACGATTAACTCCTCAGTTTTTTAACTCTAAGATCTTCTAAAATAGCCGTACTTTTTATTTTTTGCTATTATATTTTTATAGATTTACTAGTTAACTCGGCAAACGTTGTTTTGCCATATACTTAAATTTGCCTTAGGAAACATTTTTTTAGTTCAAATATACTCTCTTCTCTTCAGCGACCGCAAAACTTAACATTGATATGAGCAATCAATGCCTACGTTACTAATAATTTTTAATACATGATTATCCGCCATTTTCGGTACTTCAGTTTGATAGTTGTTGATAGGGAGAAATATCCCCTCTATTGTTTCTCTGAGTACTCCTTAAAAAAAAACCCCTAAACCATATATGTTCTACGGTACCCAGATATACATATATATCTAGTTTCAAATTTCATCGACGTCGGTACGTTATTTTGGTGAGGCACAAATTTCCCCTTGGGGCGGGTACATCAAAATTAAGGGGATAAAAATTGATGTGAAAATTGACTTTTGTTAACCTAAAGTTGTGTTATGACACCAACAAAATTTTGTCAAATTCAGTTTGTTAGTTGGGGATAGGAAGAAAGAGCCCTTGTACCGCCCCCTCTGAGTACATAAAAAAAGTAAACCATATATGCTCTACGCTACATATATAGTTTAAAATTTCATCAACGTCTGTACGTTATTTAGGTGAGGCATAAATTTTCCCTTGGGGCGGGTCACCTTAACATTTAGAGGTATAAAAAATAGATGTTGATCGATTCTCAGACCTACCCTATATGCACACAAAATTTCATGAAAATTGGTCTAGCCGTTTCGGAGGAGTTTGGCAACAAACACCGCGACACGAGAATTTTATATATTAAGAGATTTATTTATTGATTTTAATAAAAATATTCATATATGACAACAAATTAACATTTTCATAACGATCATATCACAAGTAATTAAAATCATATATGATTCAAAAAGTATGGAGTTAAGAATGAAATTAACAAGAAAATTATATTAACAAGTGAAAAATAAATAAAAATTGAAAAGCTTGTTATATTTATATGTACATTATAAAAAATTTAGCTAAAATACTTTAGAAGGTCATTTTGAGACTGGTTTGCATTGATTAATACTTGAATCTGATATGGATGTTGGTTCCAAAGGCAAATGTTATAAATAAAACACTGACGTTCAGAGAAGGCTCCACCTATCAATTCTCAAGATCTTTAAGAAATAATTCGGTTCGTTACTAGTTAATATTCGCTATATAGGCATACCCAGCAGAAATTTTATCAAATTTGGAAGCAATAAAAAAAATTGTAAGCAATAATGGAATCATTATATTGTTTTTTATACATTAAAGCTTCCAAATATGCTACAAAATAAGGTATTATTTTTGATTTTATGTACTATTTGCTTACTGGTTGCAATAAATGTGCATTTCTATTGCATTAAAAATCATGCATTATTGATGCGCATGTGTAAGTGATTGTTCACAATTTCTCCCTTACAAAATAGCTTATTGGTAAGCACTAAATTCTGCTGGGTATAAGCATCCTAAATTTCGGTAATTTCATTTGGTAAATCCGATAAGAAAAAGAGAAACCTATGTTATCCACATACCTAGCAATGTTATTATAAGTTATGTCTTAAAGAAATGCTTGTTAAACATCTCAGATACAAAATATTTTTCTTATATTACGTTGATTTGACAAAAAAAAAGTGCCAATCCATTGCAATGACCGTTTACATGTCATTTTTTATTCCCTCTTCAAGGCTAAAAAGAAAAAACCCTTTTTTAGTGAAAAACTAGTGGTAGAAAGTGTATTAAATAAAGTCATTTATAACTCCTATGGCAAATAGAATATCACCGTTCCCTCACATTCAATTACAAAACGGTGTGTGTTTACAGTATTCATTTATAGTTTTATGGTACACACACTCTTTCTCTCTCTCTTTCTCTTTTCATACAACTGCTTGAATTCTATTTAAACAAACACACAAATACAACTGAGATATATTAAAATTATCCTTTTGGATATGAGCAAACGAACGTGCAGAACTATTAGAGTAAATAATAGCTGTTCATCAGATTTGCTGTATGTGTGCTATATTTGAAAGTATTTGTTTAAGAAATATATAGTCTCTGTAGTGTGATGGCAACATCCGTTTCTGTCATGCTGGTAAACAACCTTCAATCTTGTAAAATAGAGTTTTTTAAACACTTCTAATGAATTTCTTCATTTTGTTGAGTAGTTGGTTTCCAGAATACGGGACGTTAAGAGGACAAATTTGTGTAGAAAGATTATTGATAATAATGAAGATGAATGATGATGATGAAGATTATGATGAATACAGATAAAATGGCCAATTGATGTTGAAGCCAAGTGTGTGTGTGTGTTTGTTTAGGTAGCAACACGATATACGTTAACATATTGCGGTTAAATAGAAAAAAATTTTTATCATATTATATTGTAATAACAGTTTTGTTTTATTGTCTACGCTTTACAGTGGGACATTTTGGGAAAAGGTAGTCAAATTTAGTAATTTTTGACAAAAATTTGAATTTTAAAATAAAGTTGGTTTTTGGACAGGAAATACCATGGGCTAGAATTTAAAAAATGGAAAGTAAGTAAATAAAAATTTAATAATATCTGGTATGTGATAGTAATCGATTTGGATCGAAATTGAAATCGAATGAAATATTAAGTGGCTATAACTTCCAAATCCTTTAATATTTGGAATTCCTTTTTTACTTGTTATTGCCACTACATTAAAATTTTAAAATAATTAAAACAGATAAGTTTTATATGACTTTGAAAATACAGACGATTTCAATTTAGGTCGTAAAAATATGGGTATGATTTAAGTGGTATCACGAAGTTTTTGGTAAAAAAAAGTTGCGTTTCTCTATGTAAGTATTTAAATTTGGAATTATTTTTGCACTTTTTTTAATTTTTAGATGAAAAGTTTCAAAATTCAAAATGCAATTTTTTTAACAAAAGTCCAATTAAAAAAACTCTCTTCAAAGATTATATAAAAATAAAATTTAAACACTTGTAAAATGCAGTTCCATTGCCTCATCATGGTGTTAGAAAATAAAAATAATTGAAATTAAAGACTCGAATTTTTTGCTCTCGAAGTTCTCCAGTGTTTACTTAATAATTATAAAGCATCTTAAAAGTACCTATTTACACATATATTTTTTTTATTTTAATTCCGCTTTTATATCAAAGAAATGTCTTAATTACACTTTGCATCCTTTTTTTTAAATTGGAACCTTCATATGCAGCACTCTATTTTCCTAAACGTTCACACAATATACACTTGGTTTAGTTTTTCAATTTCTGCAAATTTATTTGTTTTTGTTTGTTTGTTTGTATGAGTAGCATTAGAGAGAGAGAAAAAAAATATTCTTTTGTGGTTTTAAAAAAGAATTTAAACCATCAATTATACTTTTTTTCTAAAGCTTATCAATTGAATAATAAAATTTTCTTTTCTTTCTTCTTTATCATTCTTTTGAAATCCAATATTGATTGTTTGCCTTAAATAATAAGTATAAAAAAAATTATAATAAACTATTGTTTGTCGAACGATTATTTAACCAAAAAAATCAATCAAATTAAATAATAGAAAACTAAAATATATTTTAATTGAAAAAAACAAATAAAATTTACAAATGCTTAGAGAATAGATTAAAAAAATCAAAATATCACCACAATTTAAATAATCAATTGATAGTTTAGGGTCGATTAAAATAATTTAAATTTTTCTAAATTGATAAAAGTGTAATATTGATTTCTACAAGAGTTCTATTTCAAACCTCTTTAAGGGTGGTATAAAGGTATTGGTTTCCATAAAACTCGCAAACTCACGAGTTTGGTAAAAACTTGTTAAAATTCAATTTAAATTTAACATTTAAGTGAGTAATTTCACAATTTTTGTAGAAATACAAAAATTTTTAAATAAAACTCGCGAGTTTCACAAAAATCCTCACCACATCTCCTCGTCATACCAAATAATTTCTGATTAGTAATATGGAAATTTGGACTAAGCTGTCTTTGTTATGTAGTGTGGACTTACGTCTTTTAGCAGCCCTATATCATAAGAAATAAGAGGTTCCCCCCCTCCAAGGAGTCCAGCTTCATGAAACCGGTCCCTGACATTTCCAGTCTATTCCACCAGAAACGAATGATCAGGAGTACTGCGACACCGTCTGCGAAGATAACAGCTAACCTACTGAAGACGCTCACTACTCACATTTAATATCCACCGACAGTTGAGGCAATTGCTGTTGACCATTCATGGGTGATCAAATTGAGAGCAACTTGTCTCATAAACAAAAAGGCGCATAATATAAAAAAAATGTTTTTCTCTATCTTCAAATTCCGATACAAAATGCACTGCATGAGTAGGGGTTTACCCCAGAGTATTGGTCTTAAGAGAAAAAAAAATCGCCTTGGCGTTTTAAAACGGTGCAAGAAATACTCCGCTCCATTTAACCTAATTAATATTAACAAGACCTTGATTTTACCGAAGATGGAATACAACTCTCCTGTATGGTTCAGTTCTTTAAAGCCTATTTAAGGACGTCTCGACCGAATACAAGACGGTAAAGTATCTAACTCTATCGACTTATAGCCTCAAGCGCGGGACGTACTCTGCCAAAATAAAAACATTAATTTCTAGTAATCACTTATTCTTACGTAGTACTCGTACGTCTCATAAAACACATTCTTCAGTAGTTGATTGTCGAGTGAATCCAAACATGGATTATTGAAAGAATTCGTCCTTTTACCGCCCGGTTCGTTTATGTAGTATCCTTCTCGCGAAAGTGTTTTTGTCTATTATGATTTTAATTGGTTTGATTCAAATCTCTTTCTCCCTACCCATGAAATATTTTCCTAGACCACCCCAATCTACCATCTCTGTAGCATTATTGTGACTCCATATAAACCGTAGAATACCAAACTCCAAACAATGCTTCCATTATTTAACCCTTAAATGCCTTACGTTTCAAATTTGATATCGAACTAAATCGAATTGTGCGCTTAAAACATTTTAACATTCAACTGTTATGTGAGAGTATGCAAGAAAATTTCTTCTATTAAATGCTAAATAAAATGAAAAAACTTATATACTTTAGATTTAATGTGGAAAGTTAGGGTTGTAAGATTAGCTCTACGTATACAATTCAGCTTGCATTTCTAAGCCGCCATATGTATAAAATATTTAATATCTTTTATTTTAGAATTTCAAGAATTAGCTTTTAACATCGTATTTAGAGCATTTATGATACAATGTGAGTCCATAAAATAAATAATGGAATACACATGGTTCCCTTGTCTATATACATACATTCTTATATAGATATTTTCTACACACACGACCACTCACAAATTTATTTAAATGCTATTGTCTGAGTATAAAATAACTTTTAATTTTAATATTTATGTCAGTGTTGAAAATGTGTGCCATTTTTCAAAACTTCTGCAATAACCAAGAGAAAAAACAAAACAAAAACGGATGTTAAATTTATGAACATAAATTTTATTACATGTTATACTATATTCCAAACTTCCGTAACACTAAAAACAAATGAAAAAAAAAAAAAAGAAATTAAAACAAATTAATCAAACCTTTACAAAAAAAAAAAAAAAAACGAAACAAAGAGTCAGAAAATAAATTAATTGCCAATGTCAGGACAATGTTTTTAGTCTTTTGCAAAAGCAATTAAGTTCTAACAATGGAAAATAATATAAAATATTTTGAAACATTAATTTTTTAATAAAACGTTTTTTTTTAATAAAGAGTTCAGTTTATCACAGAAAATTTCTAAAATTTAAGTTAAACTTAAAATTCTTAAAAAAAGAAAATCCGCTGCTTTAAATTCAACATCATAAAGTTCTTGATTTTCAACATATACATTAAACATGTTGTTTGCTTTAAAGTAGAAACATTTTGTTGTTTCTGAATAGCATATTACCACTCCATTAAAGAGACTGTTAAAAAAAATATTGTCAATGTGATAAAAAGAAGACAGCAATTACACACCAAACACACTGAAATGAAATCCTCTTGACAGATGGTCTAATGCCTTTAATCAAGATAAGATTAACGAAATGAAGAGAATTTTTAAAATACACCCCGGAGTAAATAATAGTATGCGAACGAAATTTGATGTATACTCTTAATACGATATGATATACTACGTAATATTTTTGAAAACAACTTAAATATGTTGTTTAAGTAAGTATAAGAACTGAACAAAAAAAAAAAATAATAATTTTTGGACAGTTAAAACATTTATGATATCATAACAGGTACAGTGGCAGGCAAATCAAATTAAACACCACATATAGAGAAAAATAATTCAAATTGTGAGGCTATGGAAGAATGAAAGATGAGCTCATTTTAACCAAGTCAAAGGGTACAGAGGGCAAAAGATAGCCATACTGTCTGATAGATACCATCTGCCACCATCTGAGCACTTGACTCCTATGCAATTGAATCGAAGGTAGTATAGGTGTATGACTGTCTGGAAGCATTGTCAACTTTAAAATTTCAAAACACTCAAAAATGAAGAAAAAATTGCACCATGTTCAGAATTCTTTTTTTTATTTAGAATATAAATTAATTGTGTATTAAAAGTATAATAAATTTGTATTAATAATATAGCAATATTTCAGTTCAGTTCAGGGGTTTTAGAAAAAAAAATAAAGTAACAAAAATAAATAACTAAACAAATTTCTTAATTTCCTAAATTTTATACAAAATATTAAAAAAATATTAACGTTTAATAGTAACGTAATATTAACATTCAAATTATTCATTTTTTAAATATTTAAAAAAAATTTATTCTTTATTTTAGTGTAATATTTTCATATTAGATATGTAACAATTAATTAAGCCAAACAGCCTTTTACAATATAATTAAAAAAACTTAACAAAAAACACTTCACAAGTTTGTACATAAATTTGCATTCATTTGTATAAGGTGATCTAGTGTATCATTTTTGTATATTAATTTTATAAATTCTTTATACAACTTTTTAAAAAGAGATAAAAAAAACTTTTAATAATTATTCCAAATTAACAAATCAGTAGTATTTTTGTAAGAATTTTGCACTGTTAATTTTTTTTATTGAGACCAATACTCAACGGTAAACCCTTACTGATCCTCTGCATTGTATTGAAATTTTTGAAAAGAATAGTATATTTTTTTCTTATGTTCATTCAAAGGCCAGTGTTATACCTTCACCCTTGAACGATCAACAGCAATTGATTGATCGTTGCATGTTGATTGGGTGTGGTGAGTGCCTTCGCTAAGCAGGTTTAGCTGTTATTATCTCTGCTACTTCCCGATAGGTGGCGCTTTTTTCGTGATCATTCGTTTTTTGTTGTCAGTAGTTAAGGTGGAATAGAGTGGAATGTCAGGGAGCGGTTTCTTTGTAGATGAACTTCTTGGAGCAGGGAGAACTCTTATTTTTAAATTATAATTTTGAAAAAAAAAACGCAATCTAACTTTTTCATTTTTTTCACCTTCGCTGGGATTTGAACCTGGGCCAATTGAGTTTTTGTGGGAGCGCTCTTCTAATACAATGCACTACATGAAAAAGGGTTTACCCCTGAGTATTGGTTTTAAAAAATGATGCGTAATGCACCAATTTGACAACGCTCCTGTCTGGTGAAACTGACTACTGGTATGGGCAGGGACAATAGTGACAATCTATGCTGAGTACTGAGTCTTTTGGGTATTCAGAGAAATGAAATAGCGGATAAACTTGGTGTGACCAAAACTCTTTTGTGGAATGGAAAGGGAACTTACTGCAGAAAAAATAGGAGAAGAACAAGCGATTACTCTTCTTAGGCCAAACAGATCTTAATACTTTTGAAACTTTAGCTAGATAAAGGAAGATATTTGAGTCGTAAGTTAAATTTGATTTAGTTTTATATTTGACTCTATCTAATAAAAACAAAAATTTCATTAAGAAAATACAGTTGAATTAATACAGATTTCAATTTCACTTTCTTTACCTAACAAAAAAACAAATAATTTTGTACAAAATTTTTTTTTATTTCAATATAACACTTATTAATTTAAAGATCTTAACCTTCATGTAATAAATATTTTTTTTTTTTTGGTGAGAGGGGAAATGCATTTACGCACTTAGGTGGTTTTTGCCACCCGTCGTGCCGGACTCCACGCAGTTATTGCGTGCCTACCGGCTAAAACCCCTCTCTATATCACCCGGCTCCATCCTGGAACCGTCAATTTATGACATTACTTCAGGATGGAGCCTTATATTCCGGTCCATTTGGACCCTACGGTGCCACCGACCTTGCAAGGTCTCTCTCCTTCCGACGAAGGATCCCCCTCGCAAAAAAGGCGATCCTTCTCCATGCAGCAAGGTTTCCTAACATGACTCCCGTGATGGTATTGGGAGTCAAGATGCCGAGATCCCTCTCCAGTGCACGCCTCTCCAACATCCACTTCTCACACTCAAAGAAAGTGTGGAAAGCGGAGTCGGATTGTGCTCCACAGTAGACGCATGTGGGACTTACGGCCTTTCCTATTTTAAACAGGAAAGACCGAAAGTGCCCATGGCCCGTCAGCAACTGCGTGAGGTAGTAATCTACCTCACCGTGCTGACGATTTAGCCAAGCGTCCACTTGAGGGACAAGGGCGTAAGTCCACCTTCCGCGTGTCTCAGTATCCCACCGTAACTGCCAGTCACGGAGGGACTGAGACCTTGCCACAGATTGTGCGCCTTCTCTTCCAATTTCGTCCTTGTGTTGGTGGACGAATTGTCGCTCCCTGGCGAGAAGGTCGATGGGTATGACCCCGGCGACCACCAAGACAGCCGGCTCCGATACCGTGCGGTAGGAGCACGCTATGCGGAGCGCTGCTCTCCGTTGCACTGCCGCCATGCGCTTTCGGTACTTTTCGACCCTGAGCGCATCAGCCCAGACTTCAGCTCCATACAACATCACAGACTCGGCGGTGCTCAGCAGCAAACGTCTTTTACAGGGAAGAGGGCCCCCAATGTTGGCCATTACCCTGCTGAACAACGTCACTACTGAGGCCGCTTTGTCCGCTCTGCTGGATATTTCGCTCCAGAAGGTTAGTCTGTTATCCAAACTAACCCCCAGGTAGCGAACGGCGTTCTTCGTCTGGACTGTAACCTCTCCTACCTGCATGCTTCTAATGAGCGGGATGCGCTTCTTAGTAAGAAGCACTATCTCGGTCTTAGTCAGTGCCAACTCCAATCCGTGGTCACTCAGCCAGAGAGTAACTCGACGCATAACCTGGTTGAGTCGCAGTTGGGCCGCATCGACATCTTTGGCAATAATAACTGCCGCGATGTCATCCGCGTAACCAACCAGGAATGTCCCTTCGGGCATCTCCATACGTAGAATCCCGTCATAGGTATAGTTCCATATGTCGGGTCCCAGTATGGATCCCTGGGCCGCCCCTGCCGATAAGACTTTCGTCTCTCGGCCATCCTCCGTGTCATAGAGTATGGATCGATCTTTCAGGTAATCTCCCATGATACGCAGGAGGTACCCTGGGAGCCTGAAGTTTCTCTCCATCGCGCATAACGCGTCCTGCCAGCGGACAGAGTTAAACGCGTTTTTCACATCCAGTGTGACCAGCAAACATACGGGACGTGAAAAGTGGTTTCCACGTTCCGTGCTCCTACCTGCATTAACTACCTCCTGGATAGCCGCCACAGTCGACCTGCCCCTCCGAAAGCCGTACTGTCTTTCGGAGAGGTCGCCTGCCGCTACTACTGCAGCCTGCAGACGTGGGCGAAGAAGCCTCTCCAGGAGTTTCCCCGCGTTATCAAGCAGGCATAGTGGTCTGTATGACCCAGGAGCGCCGACTGGTCCCTTGCCCTTGTCAATAAGCACAAGTTTAGCCATCTTCCAGCGGGAGGGAAACACCCCGGCCTTTAGACAGGCGTTGTACATATTGAGCAAGAGCTCTGGATGACTCCGTGACACAGCTTTCAGCACCTCTGCTGGTAGACCATCAGGACCTGGTGCCTTCCCGCTGCGCAAACAACGAGAGGCACACTCCAGTTCCTCCAAGGTGAAAGGCGGTATTTCCGTTTCTTCCATGATCGATGTTCTATCGACCACTGGATGATCCGGAAAAAGGGCTTCCACTATGGGCCGAATAGTATCCGCATTCAGAGAAGCGTTTGGCTTAAACGCCCTCAATTTGCGGAGCACTATTTTATAGCCCAACCCCCATGGATCCCTATTTAGGTCCTCCGTTAAGTCCTTCCAGCATCGGCGCTTACTTCTTTGGAAGGCGCGGCGAAGATCTTTTTTCGCCGCCTTATACTCTTCGGCTTTACGGGCTGCGTCATCTGCGTTTCCATTAGCGCGTTGAGCCAGCCGTCTACGACGGAGACAAACACGCCTCAGATCCGCAATTTCGGTCGTCCACCAGTAAGCAGGACTTCTCCCTTCGTTCGGACCCCTCCTCGGTACAGCGCTTTGACAGGCCTGATGTATAAGACTCATGGTTGAGTTCACAAGTACATCAGCCCTCTCCACAGGCGGAAGATCATTACGGATCCCCTCTGTGGTCATACGTCCCCGTTCTAGGGCTAGAGACAAAGCTTCAACGTCCATCCTAGCGGCATTCCACCTAGCTGGTCCATGATGTTGGATGGACCTAGCTGGCGCAATATCACGCACACGGAATGTGATATACTGGTGATCGCTGGCCGTAAAGTCCTCGATCACCTGCCATTCCTGCACGAGTGCCGCCAGGTTTTCAGTTGCCAGAGTGAGATCGATAATGGTCCCCCTTTGGCCAGATCTTCGAAAGGTGGGCACGGAGCCGTTATTTAATACGACCAACCCCGTCCTGGACATAAAGTCCAAAATTCGCCCACCTCTCGAATCGGATCTAATCTCGCCCCACTCTACTGCTTTTGCATTGAAGTCTCCAGCCACTACCAGATGACCTCCCATGCTCCGTAAGACATCCTCCAAGTCGTCTAACTTGGTTTGGAAGTCCGAAATACTCTCGTTTGGAGTAAGATAGCAGCTAAAGTAAGTCACCAAGCCGCTTCTCACCCAAACGAAACCATCTCCAGAGCCATGGGCCGAAACACAGAAGCGTCTCGGGTCCGGGATCCATATTGCCGCTGTACCGAGGTTGTCCCTAAACCACGTAGGCGCACATCCGTCTCGGTACTGCTCACTGATCAAAATAAGATCAGCTTGTTTCTCGAGACGGATCTGCTCCATCAGGTCGTGAGCAGTTCTGCTGCGGTGCATGTTGGCCTGTAGGATGACCCTCATATTGTCCGCTTAGCATCTTCTAATGCCTTGCGGAATACTCCGCAAGCGCCCGAACCTGCAATATGTTTGCGGCCATTTTCCCCTATGTCGGAGCATAGGTAGCATATCGGCTGGGACTTGCAGTCCTTTGCCTTGTGCCCTTCTACCCCGCACAGGAAACACATATTGCCTCGGTCAGGTCCGCTGCAGTTTCCACTAAGGTGACCGTACCCCAGGCACCTAAAGCACCTGGAGACGTCCACTCTGCCGCGCATCCTGCAGTTGACCCAACCGATTTTCACTGTCCTCCTTTGGAGGAGAACCTTGGCAGCTTTCGCCTCCATCTTGGCAATAGCCATGTGTTGCCCTCTCATGTTGGGCTTGGCCAGAAACACCTCCAGAACACCCTTGTAGTCTACAAGAATATCTTGGAGAGCCACTTCCACTTCCTCCACAGAGGTGCACTCGTCGAGATCTCTGATCTCTACCTTACTCATAGGGACCAGTTCTCTGACTGCACTCGTCTCGCCCGCTGCCTTCTCTAACGCCTGTTTAAAGGCGTTTCTTCCTTCAGTGGAGGACTTCTTCAGCTCCACAAGAAGCTCTCCCGCCTTGGTCTTCCGTATTGACCTAACAGCCACTCCACAGGCTTCCGGTTTGACCTGCGATCGGACGGCACTAAGCACTTCTGCGTATGTCTTACCAGCTGCCGGTTTTAGAACAATCGCTTCTGGCTTCTCGCCACCACGCTTCCTCTTCTGCATATTGCCCCTCTTACCACTCGGTCCATCCTCATTAGATGGAGCAGTATCCTGAGGAGCACCTTTTCCCTGAGCGCGGTTGCGCTTTTTCCCGGCGGGGGTTTGGGCCACCTTTGAAGAGGCAGCATTTTGAGATGCTGCTCTTGTCGCGGGTGCACCGTTTTCAGTCTCCGATTTGGAGACGACCCCGCTGGCTTTCGCCTTTTTTGCGCTCTTCTGCGCCTCAACTAACGGTGGACTACCTGCCCTCCTCTTCCTACCTTCCTTGGTGAGACATCTAGGAGCCGCTACATAATCCGGACGTTGCGGTTTCGAATAGCTCATGGTGAGCCACTCCAATTTATCAACATTCTCCTCCAGTTTTGGAAGAGAGTCTTTGATTGACCTGCTGACGTTTGGCTGCTTTTTAACAGCTGCCCCCATCTCCTTAATAATGGACCTCATTCCTGACAGTCCCTCCTTCAGCTGGGCTAAGGCTTCCGCAAACCACCTTTCGGTGTTTCCGAAAGACCCAACTCCACCACTACGGCCTTCCAAGGTAGGCTCCATCGTCAAAGGGGTGCCACTTAAAGTGGGCACCGACCCTGACGTCTCCATCCGGAGGTAATAAGTTTCAGTGCTATCCACTTTCCACTTATTACAATTCACAAAACTAATATAAAAAAGAAACAAAAAATTCGTAATAGGTACCTATTACAAATATTCAAATTTCCCCTATCAAAAATCCACCTATTACTAATCACACTAATTATTATGCGGTCGCAAAAAAACACGTCTGTACTCGTTAAGAGATCACCAGAGAATCATCATGTAATAAATATTACGAGTATGACTGTGTTGGCCTTATAAAACATATAAGGTGTGCGTCACTATAAACTGTAACACATCAAAAGTCAAATAAAAACTGACTGGAGTAAGCTAGAGTTAAAAATAAAACAGTTTTATTTTGCATTTTTATTACAGATTTATATTCTGTATTATTTTATTTAAAAATTAATTTAATTTTATAAAATTTTTTATTTTATTCATTATGCCATCCATAAGCAATGTTATAGTGTTTTCGATGATTTTTTTTGGTACCAGCTGTCCATTTATATCGAAAACTAGTAATGATTTTGGGAACAGATGTACTCTTCTTTAGTTCTCTTTTGACCAGAGCCCAATATCTTTCAATAGGCCGCAGCTCTGGGCAGTTTGGTGGGTTAGCCTCTTTTGGAACAAAAATAACATTATTTTTATTATACCAGTCTATTGCGCTTTTACTGTAGTGACATGTTGCCAAATCTGGCCAGAAGAATGTTGATATGTTGTGCTGTCTTAGAAATGGGAGCAACCTCTTTTGAAGACACTCTTTGATATAAATATCTGAGTTTATTGATCCCAATGTAACAAACGATGCACTTCTGTTGCCGCAGCTACAAATAGCCTGCCAAACTAGGAACTTTTTGGGAAATTTTGATAGTTTTTTAGTTCGGAACTCTTCAGAAACATTGCCTCTACTATCGGCTACATAAAACTCTTGGCCAGGAAGCTGCGCAAAGTCTGCAAAAACGTAAGTTTCATCATCCATTACACAACATTCGAACTTTTGAAAAAATTCTTTTTTGAGGAGTTTTGCTCTTTTTTTTGCTTCAATATTCTTCTTAGCATTTCTATCCGGAACTTTTTGGACTTTAAATGTTTTAAGGCCAGCTTTAGCTTTAACTCGGCGCACAAAACTTTCCGAACATTGCACGCGCCGGGCCACTTCGCGACCAGAAATGTTTGGAAGAGCCAGCAAAAGCTTCTCAACCTTTTCGGCTTTCGCGTCGTTCGTTACCAGTTTTGCTTTACCTGTTCCAGGCTTTCTTTCAATTTATAGGTCTTTGTTGAACTTTTTGACCACTCTGGAAACACATTGCCTGGTCACGTGGACTTCCCTAGCAACTTTTGTATAACTCCAATATGGTTTTTTTGAATTATCTGAATAATTTTTGTATGCACTTGTCTTTGATTATCCATTGTGAACTAACTAACAAGTCAAATTTGACAAACTGATACATTTTAAAATCTGACACATTTTTCAAAGATATTGTGATTAAGAAAAATAATTTTGATTAAAGGTGAAAAAAGTTATTAAGAAAAATGGGTGTTACACTTTATAGTGACGCACACCTTATGTATACTCGTAGTAATAAAATAAGAGTACTTTTTTATTCAATAATTTTTAATTTGGTTCTAAACAAATATTTGCTTATGATTGAATACAACCATATACTAATACAATAAAATAAAAGAGAGGAAATAAATGATAAGAAAATAAAAACAAAACAAAAAAAGCAGGAAAAACCCAAACAACCTAACGAAAAATTTTATTTTTCTTTTTTTATAGCACCATAAACATGTCTACAAATGACACCCGAAATGTGTTTTTTATTGACTTTTCCAATCTAAAATACGAGTACTAGATACATATTTTACTGGGTCTTCTTAAAAAAAAGGACTTTTATTGCTACTGAAAAGTTAACCGAAAATTGTTATCTATTTATTAGAAATAATTTTTGTGAATATTGTTGCGGTTAAAACATAATTTTTTCAATAATATATTCATCAACTCAGGACAGCCAAACCCCGGTTTGCTTCAAAACCCCTATTTGAATAAAATAAAATGTTTAATATGAAACATATAGTACTCCTGTGTTTATTGATAAATTTTCTTAATCAAAACTTTTAAATTGAACTAGAAATTTAAAAAAATATATTTATTTTTTTAAATGAAAAATTCAATTAAAATAAACGAAGTTCCAAAGCAGAAGCAATTCATTAAGTTTTTATTTTATTTTTACATTTCCATTTAAAGCCTGAAGTGTGTGAACTTATGGCGTTTCGTGTATTAACTTTTGTATTCATTTTCATCTTTTGGTTTTTCTAATTACACTTGTAGTTCTAAAATATGTATATTTGTAAAATGTTACCAAACAATGAACATTTTCCTTAACAAAAGTCATGTAATTTTCTTTCGAAAACAAGCATTTACTGGGAAATTTTAACAACCTTTACCAAAACTTAGCAAACAAATAAAAAATATACATTCTTCTAGTGAAAAGCTACATAAAACATAAAAACCTAAAAGAAATAGCTGAGGCGGAAAATCACCAACGAAATAAACAAATCAAATCAGAAAAACAAACGTTCTTTAAATCGCAGTTTTTCTTTCCTATTTTTAGAGAGTGTATTACAGGTATAGTAATTCTCGTAAAGTGCTTGAAATACACTTACAATTGTATAAGCGTATGCATTTACAAAAATGAAAATAACATATGAGAAAAAGAAAAACACAAATTCACACATACACTCATACACACACACACACACACACACACACCTACACACCCAGATTTAGGAACAGAAATAGAAGGCACTTGCTTGTTATTTTATATAAAACAAGATTTTAAATATGAATGATTTTGCTTTAATACATGTGTGTATTGCTTTGAATGTGCAATTGTATGTATGAGTAGTACTTGGATTTGTGTGCATTTATTTCAACTAATTTAAGTGTGTTCTTTACTCGGCTAAAGCAGTTAAAGCTCTCAATAGCAGATTTTTGCTTTCCTCTTTTATTTCCTGCAATTCTTAATGTTTTCTCTTAAAAAGTTTGCATCTTTCATTTTTTAACAGAGTTATTTGCGAACCTCTGTTTTCTTTGTTATTCAAGAATGTTTTAATGAAATTTTAGAACAATTTTTTTCTGTGCGAAATAAAATGACTAATTTTTCTTTTTTCTTTATAAGGCTAAAAACTTTACAAAACTTGTTTTGATAGTTTTATTTTTCTTTTCTCTCTAGATTTCTGTATGTTTAAAAGAAGCATTCAATAATTATTCCAATAAAATATGTACAATAAACTGGCAGTATTGTGCACTTTCATTATGGTGAAATTTCTAACAATGTGAACACTCTATATAGTAAAGAAGGTTCAATGGCTAGAAATAGGGATTTGCAACGGTGGAAATTGTTCTGTATTCGAGGAAAATGGTTTGGATGACATACATATGTGTAGCATCGTTAGGATGAACAGTAGCAGTGAAACAGAGGTGAAAAATATATTAAACTTTTGTTTCAAAGAGACATCAAGCTTAAAATTAATTAAATAAAAAAAAAAAAAAAAACACCTTAAAATATGCCAGTTTTTTGAACTTTTTTTTATAAACATTAATAAAAAGTAACTAAGATAAAATGTATCTTTGTTTAACTAAGTAGGAATTGATTTTATAAAACAAATTTAATAATGGGCCGATTTTAACAAACTGTTCTTATGGCGTTTTCGTTTCTACAAAAATGTGTAACATTTTATTATTATATTACAATAAAATAGTATGTTATACATTCTTTTTTTAACTCGTTTTATCGAAAAAAAAAAGGAATATTTTTTTCAAAAATTTATGAAAGGCAACATTATTTGGTAGAAACGAAAACGCCATTAGCATATAAGGCAGAATGTTCAACTTAAGTGAACAATTTTACAACATTTGCCTGAAACATACATACATATTAAATATAAGAAATTTATTGAATCGATTGGTATAGGGCTTTTACGAACAGAAAAGGTTAAACGGTTTTTCTTTATTTAAAGGGCACTAATGAATATTAAACTATTCATTTAAAAAATGTAGTTAGAATATATCTTTGGGTCTATAAAAATACTTTAAAATTTCAATTTATTCATTTATTTTCATACTCAAAAGTATTTATTTTATTGCATATCATAAAAGAAACAAAACTTTTACACACTCGTCAAGATATTTTTTTTTTTTTTTAACATTTTTGCTTTTAATGCAAATTGAAATTCCTGTGCAAGCAATAAAAGAATCCTTTCAAAAATTATACGCAATAAAAAATCAAATAAACACAGAAAAAAAAAAAATAAAAATAAAAAATAAAAAAACAAAATGCAATAATGAGCTACATAATGGAAACTTTTACTGGTATTGTGTTTTCAACGAGTCAAGTCTAGTGTGTAATGCTTTAAATTATTTTTCAAACTATTCCTTCATAAACAGAAATTTATGAATGAAAGAGAAATTAAAGACGTTAAGTCTTAAAAAAATACAAAAATAAAAAAAAAAATATTTTTTCTTTATTAAGTTTTTATTGAAAATTTATATTGTAATTGTTTGAGATTAGTGAACAAATGTTCTTCTATAGATAAAAGAATTAAAGGCATTTGTTGCGGTAGTTCTGTCTACTTAACTTGGCATCCAATTTATGTAGATTGAGCACACAGAGTTTAGTCATATGAGAGTTTATTAACTTGATTTTTAATAATATATTTATTTAACATTGACAATTCAGTTTTAATTAAATTTAAAATAGTGACTAACTTTAGTGTTAAAATTCTTTTTTGTGTTTAACCAAGATGTGCTGACAAACATCGCCAATAAAATGGTGTTTTGACTATTTATAGGGCAACGTAAACAAAATGTATAGCCCGCGTGGAAATTTAAACGATATTAAAATCAATCGTTAGTTCGTTTAATCTAAATTTGTTTATTCTTTGATTTGGTCTTCGTTCGGTCGGTTTTGTGTTAAATAAGTGGGGCTTAATAAATCAAGTGCATTTTTGGTTAAGAGAATTTTATTTTTAAAATTATACTACAGATCATTAGTATACATTATTATTATTATTGCAATGGGATCTTATGATATTGTATGAAAAGTTCTTCATTAAAATTTATATTATGTATTCCAAAAGTAATAAATAAATAGTGTGAAAAATACGAGATATTTTTTATTATTAGATATTATTTACAAAAATGTTTTAATGAATCCTGGAATCAAAATAATAAAGGTTATTGTCACAAATGTACCTTGTAGAATTAAAAAAGAGTAAAAACAATTTAATAAAAGTACGTATTTACACTTTCAAGAAACGATGGACAATTTTGATTGAAAATAAACAAAACAGCAACACTGCATATCAGAAAAAAGCAACAAAACAAATTTTGAACGAACGACAAAGCCAAAAAAGAAATAAATTTAGATTGAACGACCGAACGAACGAACGACCTTAACAAAGAAAAAACCAACTTATATTGAACGACCGAACGAACAAAGTGAACGATCCGGATCACTTTTAATGACCGAACGAAAACACATTTATGTTTGACATTTAACTGAACGATTTGGCACAGCTCTACTGTTTATATTATTGTTTCAAATGATTATAACCTGAAAAATAAACCTTTCTATCCGATATTTGCTGCATACTATGTATTATTATTATATTGGTATGCATATACTGTTATTAATTATAGAGCTTTAGAATTATTTACAAATAACACTCGTAAATATGATGAGTGTCCTCAAAATATTCGGTAAATCTATTTTATTTTTTTCAAATGTACATTTTTTCAAGTTCATGATTCAACGACATTATGAAAATGAACTCTCGCTCACATGTATAAACAGACAAGCAAATAGCAAGAAATTTAAATATTTCGAATAGTTTTCTGTTACTAATCTACCTCTTGCTTATGTAACGGAGAGGTTAAATGTAGTTGTTGTTCTAAATAGTTGTTAAGGGTTCGATTTTATGTCAAAATTAATACAAAAATGAAAATATAAAATATTACGCACTATCATAAAATTATATTGGTTAAAAATTCAGTTGTTACATACAATGTACATATGTGTACGCATAATTTTTACCAATTTTGAATTGCTCATTATTGAGTTAGGTTTCAATTTTAAGTTTTATAAAAAAATTAGCGGACTTTGTGCCTGTTTTGCCAAGCAAAATAAAATTAGAAATATAAGGAATTAACTTTAACCGTCCTCAAAAATTTTCCAAATGCAAATTTTGTAATTTATAGTTAAAAAAAAAGGTATAAAATAATTTAAAGTAGTACTAAATTACACTTCTTCTTAACTAAAAGAAAATTTCTTGTAGTATATGAATAAAGAATATGCAGAATTATTTTAATAAAAAAATTCCATCAATCATCGACATCCTTGAAATATTGCATTTATTGCATTATTTATTTATAATAGCTCTTGTCTTTTCTCAAAAGTCTCTTTACAAATTTGTGTATTTCTTTAAAGCTTTCAAGTATTGAGAAGAATCGGCTTTAAAAAAACAAGATTTACTGTCATTGAAAATTTAAAATTTTTTTCCATTCAATTTTAAGCTTAAAATCAGTTGAAGAAAAATGAAATTGAGAAAATGGAAATCTTTTACTGTCTCAGTAACAAAAACTGAGATTTCCTTAAGGATTTTATTTATACATATTTTTTTAAAATTTTCTAACAATTTAGTTTGCAAGTAATCCTTTTCTTCTTCTTTTTCTCTCTATCCCTCTCTCTTCTTATTACACTCCCTGCTTAAGGCAATGAAAAGTGCACAGGGAGTGTAAAAATTGCAAATTAAGAAAAAAGAAAATAGGAAATCTATCTCATCATAATACCACTTTAAAGTTTTACAAGAAAAGAAAAGAAAAAAGAAATGCAAGAAATTCGTTGAAATTGATTTCTTACAAATTCTATTATTTTCATTCACTATTTCTGATACAAGAAGCACAAAACTAAACAAACATATCCCAGTAAAATTTGTGGTTTAAAGAAAATTTTAAAATTCCATATTATTTTAATACTCCACAATATTGTGCCTTATTTTTTTAACAGCATGTGAATTCCATTTGATTTTAAATATTTTATAATATTTCTAGATCTTCTGTCAGTAATACTGCTGAGGCTTAAATTGAAAAAGGTAAATCTAGGCTAAATAAGGACAATGGCACTTTTAGTTCACAGCAAAACTTTAATATTATTTTTCTTATTTTATATTATATTAGACGTATGCGCTTAGTTGACATTTAATTTTTATTTTTATTTTTTTTTTCTTATTTTGTTGGTTCAATAATAATAAACACATTTAGTCTCTCTTGGGAAAAGCAAAGTCAGGTATTCAAAAGAGTGCATTAAAGAAATATTGCAAGTGAATGTTGTAGAAGATCGAAACAAAAAAATTAAAAAAAAAACATTTTTAAAAATTTCAATTAGAAGTAACAATCGTTCTAATATAGACTGCATTCTTCTATTGCTTTTCAAGTACACAATAAGTACCCCTAAGGTTTTTTTAACACTGCGATTTTAAAAACACTCTTAATTCTCTTCTTACGCGATTGGATTTGGTACAATGCGGCCTTAAAAATGTGTATGTTTTGATCAGAAAATTGTATCATTAAGTTTAGTTGACCTTATTATTGATTAATATATAAACTTTTAACTAAGCTTTACGTCGATTAATATAATAAATATTTCCTGAAGAAGCTACACAGAGATTATTAATAATTATTTAATCGACCTAAAGCTTAATTAAAAGTTTAAATATTTGATCAGAAAATTTATATTAAATTTTTAAAATTTTAAATGTAATGCATTTATCGTTGGTAGCACTGCCAATCGGGTGGAACGAAAACTTACCACAATAAAAATTGGAATTTTCTTTGCCAGATTACATTGCAAATGGCAGCCTAGTCCATTGTAATATGATTTGGTATTCGACACGATAACAAGAGACTCACGATGTTGGAGCAGATATAGAGATAAGATTCTAAGTGATGATTTTGCGCTTATGACATCCGAAATTTTTCACGTGATTTGAAGATTTTAAAGGGCAATTAGTGTGAATTACATAACGGCGTTATAACATTTGGAAGTCAATGATGAATTATGAAATTTTTGACAAAAAGCACAAAACCAATATTAGCTACTCGAGACGATTCCAGGAATTAAAATTTTTTGTAAAAGAAAGCGATTGTCAAAAAATTGGGGTTCATTACAAATTTTCTTTTTTTATGTTTCAGAGTTTTGATTACTTTTTATAAATAAATATTTTATTCATAGTTTGCTACGGTTTTTTCAAGTCGAACTAATGCTCTCATTTTATACGCGTTTTCGAGGAACGATTCTATGGCGTAAAAAAAGGATTAGGTGTATAGTGTTTATAAGTTCCAACAATGAACTCTACTTAATGAGAATATACATTCATTTCTGTTGAAAAATTTTTTTGAAAATGCCATTAAACACAGTTCATATTAGCCGAAGTTGTTAGTACAGAAAAACAAAGAATTCAATTATTAAAACTTCACAAACGAATTTACTGTAAACATAGTAGTGTTTGTAGTGAACATACTCTACTATATGAACATTATATGAATACAATTGAACCTTGATTATCCGTACAATCGAAAAATCGACTAAGAGAGGGAACGTTTAAGGTTAGCACCAGCCGACTTTTTAACGAATCTTACTGAGAGATACTACAGAAACCCTAGTTTAGTTGAGGGCTGTACAAATGAATGAATTAAGAAAAGTGAAAAAAACGTATCTATCTGAAAAGGCCTATTTAATAACACAATTCTAAAACTCAAATAATTGTCACACGATCTTATTTTAATGATCAGTAAGAGGAAGAACTAATAGCTTAAACTCATATTTTCAAAATATTGTACTTTTAGGAGAACATAATTAGATCTAATGAATTTAGTATCTAGTTAAATAAAGAACAAAGTTAATTTCGCATACCGTACGACATAAAGTAAAAAGTAATTCCTAGGTGACATGCAATTCATTTCATACCTTTAAGAAATTTTTTGTTCAAAGCAAACGATTGGCAACAACATTCAAGTCACAACCACAGAAAATTGTAGCTACACTATATGTTATGTAAACAAGTGTGCGAAAGACACATACTCAATATTAAGAATGTATGTTATTCCACTTACACATGTAATCGTATAGTCTCTGTGTTCCTCTCACTCTATTCTCTTTGTTTGCCAATAAAGTTTAACTTTTGCTAAATTGAATTTTTATTGCATAAATATTGAAATTGCCAACAAAAGAAAAAAATATGTGTGTACACATACATATGTATGTATGCATATAGAAAAAGGAAATAAAAAACCAACACATAAACAGACATAATGGCCACAAATACTCTCCCGCATACACATTAAAACTCTGAACAATTTTATATGTTTTATATACATACGTTATAGATAAGTATTCAAAATAGCCTTTATTTAGTACTGCAAGAAATACCGGCGAGAAAGAGAAAGATAGAAAATGAAAAAAAACGGTAAATATTAGAAGAAAAAAAAATATGTTTTTTTTTCTTATTTTTCTGAAATTTATTTACATGAGTAGGTTTATATGTGTATTTATTTTTAAATGCATGTGTGCGGAAGAGCCTAAAGATTATATATGGACCATAAGTATGCAAATTTACATTTTTTTTTTAATTTAAATAAAAACAACAGCATGGTGTCGATTATTTAAATTTTATTTTTCATTCTTAATTGTCTTATTGTTGGTCTTTGTGTCTGTAGGGCACTTTATGGAGATTTGCTTGACAAATGATAACATTTTATATACATATTTTATCAGTTAAAAAAATTATGGATAAAAGTGTGTAAAAATATTTATTTGAAATTTTTAGGTACTTTTTTTATAACTTTTCATAACTGCATGATGTGTAAAAAATAAATCTGTTAAATTTTATGGTTTTAATTCGTATGCTCTAAACTGCCAAAAGTTGAGAGCTCTTATATTTTTGGAAATAATGCTATCAAGATTTTAAAGCAAAAAATAACCTACACATTAATTTAGCACTTCTACTTATTGAATCGGTTATGCTTGATTGAATTTTACTTAATTTGCAAGCGAATTACTATAAGAACGTAATTTTAATATAAAAAATTTGTGAAATTTACGAATTATCTTCCTTGTTTCTGATAATTATCGATCTTTGAATTCGGTTATCTTATGTCTGTTGCTTCTTTTACCTTTCGACCCATGTCACGCCCATTTCTTGATTTATTTTTTTAATATATATTTGCCGCTATGTTTGAATAAAATTATTGCAATTTTATTTACCGCAATAGAGAGATTTATTCATGAGTCCGGATAGTTTCATATGATGGCCAATTTATCCACCGAGCTGCTGTAAATGCTTGAGTTATTACAGTAGACTTATATGGTTGGATAGTTTTTGTGGTTATCCAACAATACAATTAGCCCTCTTCGGTTTTGATGCCACATCATTGCTACCAACTTGTTGAAAAGAAACATGCATACACCATATCTAGTGCGTGTTATTCAGAAACCTTATAAGTCGACTTCATTTTAACACAGAGGGGAAAAAAGCGTTCTAGAATTGTTAACTAATGGTACAATTGATTTTATTATCGTTTGTTCTTAATTTAATAAGAACAAATCGTGAACAATATTTCGTTAAATTTCGGTATCAAATCAAGTTTAATGCTTAATCAAAATAAGAACAAATGGCACAAAATACCATAAGTTAATAAATCAAGTAGAACCGGTAATAAAATCGTGCTCAAATTGTATATAAATACGACAAATTAATAAATCAAGAGCGATCTGCTATTACATTAGGAACGACCTGTTATCGAATCATGACCGAGTACGGATAGAGTGTCAAAGTAAGAACAGGGCGCTATTAAAATATGAAAAATTGGAAACAAGAAGGGAACAGTGTGTTATCAAAACAATAACGGTTGGTAATAAAGTGATATCGACCTGTTATTGAAATATTGATACCAACTGTTAACGAAGTAAGCACAAACGAACTTGACTCAATATCAATACCAAATACTGTTAATTTCAGTAGTTTACTACCGCTTTTTTCCCTAAGTGTATATATAAAGTATATGTAAAAAATGAAATTGAATAGGCAGTCAAAATAAATCAAAGTATAACAAAATTTTACGAGATGTAAACTGGTAACACCCTGATTTCCGTACCTTCCAGAAATGGCTTTAAATTCTTAATTACTGCAGATGGAAATACAGATTAATTATTTGTGCTAATACTGACATTTAGCTGGAAAGAACTCAATTACTTTAAATTTAAAAGTGTCTGCCTCCGGCCTATTGGAGTATATGTGACAAAATAGTGCACAGCCGAACCGAATGAAGCTAAAATCAAATAAATCTTAAGTTATCATCATCGAAACTATAACTATATTTGCCGTTACGTTATAATATCTTCGTAGACTAGTCGTTAGTGTATTGGCTTAATAGGCATATTAAAAAAAAAACATATTTCTTTCAGCGACTATTTGTTAGCAGTCTTCTGGCAAAAGCTCTGAGCGTAATTGATTGCCATGAACAAGCTTTTCAAGTCTGGATAAAAATTGACAAACACAACATGGATGATGCGAGCAGCTAGCCTGTAACCCTGAAACAGGGTTGTAACGGCCAATTATGTACTTATGTATGTATGTTATCAAAAAAATTTAAAAAGGAAAGATTAAATCAGAAAGAACAACACATATGTAATTCTTATTATGACTTCACAATTTGAGAGGGTCAGTAAATTCACAGCCGAACTCTAAGCATGGCCCAACGAGCATTTTTCATTTGAAAAACATATAATGAGTGTAGGATTATGCAATAATCAATTTATAGCAGTATAGGTATATTAATAAATTTGATCGCTTCAATCCTTTTTACAATATTTAGGTTTTAAATGAAAATTTATTTTTCAATTTTAAGTAGTTTTAGTACAGATTTATTAAAAGAAAACATAAATGGTTACGTGTTTTATAGGTTTTAAGGGTATACTTGATATATTTGCTTACATATAAGTAGTAAAAATAATAAATTTAAATTTATTGAAAATATCATTATTTTTTTTTTTTTTTTTTGTTTGTTTATATAGGTCATACAATCTGTAGTGGTTTTAATTTGCTTTACTGAAGCAACCAACTTTCTTCTTAAACATTTTTCCTTGCCTTATATGAATATTCCCAATATTTTCTAATCCATCTACTAATATAATCAAAAAACTTTATAAATTTTTAATGTTTTCAAACTATAAAAAAACAAAAATTTATATTTAAACTTTATCTTGTGTTTTTATTAAATAATACTTCTAATAATCCGAAAATATTGCTTTTAATACAAAAACTTTATTTCGGTTTTTCTCTTTTATCTATCTTTATAATAATAAGAAGAAAAGCATAAATATATAAAAAAAAATTCTAGTTAAAAAAGTTACTTAAAATTGGTCATAAAAATATATTTATAGTGAGTGAAAGAGAAAGAGAGAGTTATGTGCATGGTAAAATGGCTAAATGGTTGACTTTTTTGTGAAGCCAGTAAATCATAGATTTAAACAAAAAAGAAGTGAAAGACAAGCAGGAGTTAGCGTAGGATTCAAACTATAAAATCATGCATACGTACTATATGTATGCATATGAATTTATAATAAATTTAAATCATATATTTATGATGCATAGCAACGTTAAAAACTGTAAAAAAAGGAAAGCATTTTTATAGACGAAATAAAAACCCATAAGAATATGTTAAAAATTTTAAAAGGATTTTTTTTAAACATACGAGTACAATACTTATATATTTATTAGAAATATAAAGAAAAACAAATTGAAGTTTGTAATAAAATTGGCATCGTTAAAACATATAAAATAAGAAATAAGAATGCTAATCCCTGTTAATATGCTTTAAAAAATTCAAAGCGTAAAGTTGTTTATAATTTAACCATTTTACATCATTAAAAGAAGACCAAAAACCAAGATTAGACTTTAATAATTTAAAAAAATATTCGGTTGTTACTCAAGAAAATCGGTAAACATTAGAACAAGAGCCTGTGCTGATTTCGTTAAAAAGCTATAAAAATAAATATAAAAGAGTCTTACTTCCTGTAACGTTTTTAAAGTTTCAAATTCAACAAGAATATAAGTACAGGTAAACCTCTTACAACGCGGTTCCTAAAATGCGGACTACTCTTAAAACGCGATTTTTACTAAAATTTTTTCAACTATTTACAATTTTAATTCGAAAAAGGTTTTCTTGCCTAATAAAATTTTTTGCATTTAGTCCAACGATTTATGCTACTTTCAATCTAAAGCGTGTAAAAAATTGCGAAAAAATATTCAGTCTAATTCCAGTTAAATTATAAAAAAATTTGTGAAACAGTTCTTGTTTTTTCGTAAAAGAGTTTTGATAAAATTATTTTAAGATTAATAAGTAAGTTGGAAGAATACATTTTGGAGAACGACCCGTTAAGTGACAGCAGAAATATTTAAACGAAATCTTCCAAACAATTTAGTTCCCTATCAAGAAATTTATAAAAATTTGCGAAATAAGCGCAAACAAACTTCAATGCATGATTTTTTCAAATCAATAGTCGTCGAAAGGATGCCTGAATCTGATAGTGTATTAAGCTCAGATTTTGAACTAGTACGAACAAAACGTTCGAAATAAATCATACTAAGTGATGAGTAGAAAGTTGACGTTCTATTTTGGCTTTAATTTATTAAATCTTTCAACTTGAATATTTCATTTTAATTTGTTTTGTTTAGTTTTTGTTTAAATAAATGAAGTGTTATTAAATCACATAATATATCGTCGGTTGACAAGTAAAACTCACTAACTGTAGTCATATCACATAGCACTTAGTGAGTTTTACCTGTCAACCGACGATATATGTTCTTATGACTCAAAAAATATATACACAAAATTATATTACGCACATATTTTTACTATACAAATTCCAATATTTTATTAAAAATTTTTTTACTTGGAACCAAACTCTGATATTTGTATGGAGTTAGAGTCTTCTACAACGCGATTTCCTATAACGCGGAGTTTTTCAGAAACCTATTCACCGCGTTGTAGGAGGTTTACCTGTATACTATATATAACGTCCGTCATATAGTATACTTATTTTTATAGTATACAAAGAGGAATGATCAGGAGACAAGCGTCATCTATTGGGAAGTAGCAGATGACAGCTAATCCTACTTAGCGAGGGCACTCACCACAGATTCAACATGCAACGCTGAGACAATTGATGTTATAACACTGTCATTAGAATGATTAATTCACAGCAATTTCACTTACGCCGTCTGCGTTTTGAAAAATACCAGTGTCTTTGTTCTACTTTAATACAGGTTTTTTGGCTCTGGTGAGAATTTAAGGTTTTGTCAGTTACAGCGTTTTTTAATTCCATCAACAATATTTACTTTCCGTTCGATAAATTCCAAAACAATGCACAGCATCAGTAGGGGTTTACCCCTGAGTTTTAGTCTCAATAAAAAAATGGAATGCTAGCAAGTGTGAAAGAAATATTTCTCAAAATCTACATGAGAAATCTTACCATTTAATTTGTTTAAATATACGTACATATATAAACTATAATATTTTAATAATCTCCTTCAATAAAAACATTTCAAGTTATCAAAAAAAAAAAAAAAAAAAAAAAAAAAAAAAAAATAAAAAATTACTAAAAATTTCATAATTACACTTTATTAAAATTGGATAACTTTTAAAAATCCATTTTAAATAAATCTGAAAGCCAATTTCTATGTAGTTTATGTGATAAAATTCTAGACACCAAAAAAACACCCGTTAGAAATATTGAACAAATGCTTTTAAACCGCATGAATACTCTTCTTCTCATAAAAAATATTCTAAAAATTTGTTACAACTACTCAAGCTTTCCTTGTATTAAAATAAAACTTAAAATAAAATTCAAAACGTAACAAAGGACCTGAGCAAATAAATGTCCAAACGACAACAGCACAAAAATGGCAACATTCTCAAATATTTGCATAAAATATTTAAAAAATGAGCAAAAAATAAAAAAGGATATCCAAGCATAAGGAGACCTATATTCAAAGACAAATGAATAACGAATACAAGCCAAAGAAGCAACAACAACAAAAAGAAAAAAAAAGAAATGAAAAAAAAAACTTTTCTATTTCATGTCTAACAACGAGAAATAATTAAGGAACATAAAGAACATAAAGAAAAAAAACCTATAAATGGCTAATAATTTCCTTTTAAAACGTAAAAAATAGATGAAAACTTTGTAATAATTTTTCATAAACTCAAGTAGGGCAATAAATTACACATATACACAAAGCCTAAAAGTAGGCTAGCTATATTAATAACAAAAAAAAAGGTAAACAAGAGCAACACCAAAGCAGTAGGAAATGTTCTATAAATAAAAGTATTTATTCAGGGAAGTAATTATTAAAAGAAATAAAAATTTAAAACAATCCTTAAAGCATAACAAGCTAGCATTTGGAAAATTGTTTCTTTTTTTTTCAAAAATTACATTGTTGAGCCTTTTTCGAGTGCTTTTAGTGATCCTACTCGTTTATAAAAGAAATCGACAACGAATCATGCAATAACAAGTATTGCTAGAAATTTGTCAAATAATTCCTTAATAAAAGATTCAGACTTTTTCTTAGATTATGCCAATTTAGTGTATTAACGTCCAGAATCAAATTTTGATAATGAACAATAATTAGCAATACTTGCCATATAAGCCTTTAATAAACCTACATTTTCTATGAAACCTACTTTAACTACACTAAATGGAGAGTCAAATGCAACTGATGAATTACTCAAAAAAAACTCACACTGAATGATTAAAAATTATATTTTTAATATTATTATAGTATCGTTAGTGTTTTAAGATTTTATTTTGAATCTTTGAAATATTATGTATGTGTATCTCAGCACTCAGTAATATTACTGCCCTCCACAAATTACAACTGGGTGTGTGCGAAATGTTAAGATACGAATATAATTATTTTGTTTCACATTTATAAGTACGATTATACTTAGTAATGCCACAACTCTTTTTTCAAAATTTTCGTTTTATTTTTTTTTTAAAATATTTTCAAAAACACATTTTCTCTGGGCTTTTACTTTTGCAATTGCTGTAAAAATAAAAAAAAAATAAAATTAAAAAAATCGGAAAGATTTTTTTACACACATGAGTGGTTGGCATAGGGAAGATATGTAAAGTAGCACCAAGCCGTCAGTCTGGCTGACTGGCAGTCTGGCAAACAATGCGACTGTGTGTGCAACAATTTGAGTGGTTTCCTTTAAATGGTTTGTAAAAAGGTTTTGCATAAGACCCACCTCATACATACGAGTATTTTCCAGCCAAGAGAAAGAAAGAGTATGTGTTTGCAGAGAGTGAAGTATGCCAACAAATATGTTGTAAGTTGTGGTTTATAATCTCATCATCACTTATGGAATTTTATAAAAAAAAAACTAGCACTCCACCCTCTCGAACTCTATAGCTCTTAATTCTTTCGTCTTCATAAAAAAAAAACGAAACACAAAAAATTCCTGCAGTTGATATCTGCCGGATTTAAAATAATAAAAAAAGATCTCCATCCCTTTCTACATAAATGCTTCCTCCTTCCGCCAGAGTGACAGTAGTCCCTTAAAGTATTACAAAGTAACACAGTGTTCTCATGTCACACACATATGTACTTTCTGGGTAAATATTGGTTTTATTTTTATAAAATTTACGCAGTGCGTGCAAAAACCATATCTCGTATCTCATAAAATACACCGTTGTCAGTGGTGGCTTCCCTATCTCTGGGTAACGGCTTGTTGTGTGTCTTTTTGTATTTTTACACAGATTTTGCTACAAAATGTTTATTCTGTTTTTCTTTTTTGTAAATTTTTTTTATAGGTCTGGCTGCCATAATATTGTATTATTATTTCTGGCGTATACAAATATGTGGTATTTGAAGGGAATTATTTTTGTAAAGCGCGCATATAAATTTGAAAAGATAAAACTATTTATAGTCTTTAAATAGGCCAATTTTTTTGTAAAAATTTCGAATATATTGGGTATGTGTCTTGTATTGTGCACCAAAAATGTTTAATAATGAACTTAGACAACTAAAAAGAGATATAATTGTGAAGTACTATATTGGTAAAACCGAAACTTTGCATGTAGCGTAAAATGAATAAAAAAAAAAATATGGGTAACCTGTATTAATGCAAAATAACAAGAGAAGTAATATTTAAGAAACCTGCTAGCATTTGAAAGATAGTTTTTCAAAAAAATCATTTTGCAGAGTATTTTTGGTGATTAAAAACTAATTACTCGTTCATTAAGTAAGTCGAAAACTAGTCCCGCTTATGTTTAAAAAGTGTTTAATATTCAAAATGCAATAACAAATTCTATAGTAAACTTAAATTAATCATCCAAATCTTTAAAATGTAAGTTTTTATTCTGTTTTTGATTATATTTGTTTAGATGACTGAAAACAGCCATGATCTCGTGGTTAGTGTCTTGGCTTACTAAGACATGATACCAGGGTTCAAACTCCAGCTCTTACATCTTGAATTCTAATATAATAGAAGCATCCTTCGCTCTTCCATTGTATCCAATATTAACATATATAAAGTTATATATACCGCATACACTATACTGTAGAATTATTTACAATTGACGAAAAATTCAGAGTAACAAAATAGAGAGTAACACATTCCAATATCTTACCCTTTTTAAGCATTTTCTTACAATTGAGTTTAGAATGCTGGAAAGCATTAAAATTTTATATAATGGATGTATGTACATACCTGCAAGAAAAAGAAAGAGAAAAAAATCAAAATTAATTTACAATTTTATTTTAAAACAAATGTTTGTTATTTTTACTTCCGCCAATACAATTAAAGTTCAGCCCTAAACAATTATTTCTAACAAATTAAATGAAAAATTCTTTAAAAAACTAAAGGGAATAAATAAAAAAATAAAATTTTGTCGGAATCAAACCAATAAAAAATTAAAAAAAAAAATCGGAAACACATATTAATTGCTCTAGTTTTAGTTACACAAACTGCCCTATACGAAAAGCAAAAGATAAAAAAGAAAATTTCTAAAATGAATTAAATTGTCTATCGAAGATTAGCACTTAGCACATAAAAATATAAGAGAGAAACAAAAATATAATTTAATATGAAATTTAAATTTCACAGGTTGCTGCTCAAGGTCCTTTCTTTTTCTTACTTTATTAAATTTTTTTTCATGTTTAGGATGTTCTGGCAAAGAAGAATAAAAAATACTTTGTGTCAAAGACACACACAGTTGTACTTAAATGTTAAGCTTTACACACAAGTGTGTGACAATTTTAATGAAAAAGGATGACACGAAGGTCTCATAAGGACAACAACTTTAGTAACAAAGTTTGTTTTAACAAACAAAAAAATTTCGTTCATATTTTTTTTTTATTTTTGGCAATTTTTATACCCTACATTTTTGTTAAGGGGCCATTAAAATCATGACAAAAACACACATTCACTTACTTTTGCAAGTAAGCCTTATTAATGAAATACGGAAGTTAGCGTTTAAAACATAATTTTGAACAAATTGGCTGAAACATAAACGAAAAATTTTATTTTTTTCTTTAAGTAGAAAGCGCTTTGTTTTTTTTTTCTTTTTTTTTTAATAAAAATAAAACAAAGTTTGTTTGAAGTGTCGTTCTGATTTCTTACTCGTTTGCAGAGCCTATCAATTCGAATGTTTATAAAATAAAAATATGATGGTCGCTTCGTTGGATGTAGCGCGTGTTAAATGTTAAATGTCGAGTGCATACATCAGTTTAGTATTTTTGGTTTTGAGAGCCGCTTTGTTTTAAGGCTTATTTTCATAGACATGGGTCTAAAGAAAATAATACAAAATAAATCGGTCGATTATGGATGGCAACCGAATTCCAGTTGCGTTGCTGGCAACTAAAAATTTCTAGTTGCCGAAAACTTTTTTTTTTTACAATTATAGTTTTAAAATATTTGTTGCCAGTTGCCGTCTGTAATACCATTTTGGGTATTATACTCCACAAATTTCGGCCCCTCCTCATAAGCGATGAGAAAGTTAATTAGCATTATAGATTCGCATAAGTTTTTCAAAACTTTTAAAACAATTGTTGAATATTGGTTCACAATGACTACAAAAAATGGGTAGAACAAAATGTGGAACTATGTTTAGATCCATAAAATTTTTCAGTACATAAATATTTTCAGAATTTTTTTTTTTTTTTTTTTTTTTTTTTTTTTTTTTTTTTTTGCTGTAGGATATCTTTTTTATCGTACATGACCAATTATAAACTTCTATACTTGTTCTGTTATGGTTTTTTTCTCTATCAAAATCTCTATAGAATTGACAAAAAACGGTAATACGAGTAGTATGAAGCAAAAAAATGAAGGTAGATGTGTGTGGTTTTTCGTCTCATACATAGGTTGTAAGAACTACAAACGTGAAATAGATATAAAAACTCATATGATATATGTGTATATATATACAGTATGTTTAAAAAGAAAGTATACATTCTAAAGCAAACAATTTGATTTACGATTTATTTTAAGCTTTAGATATGTTCAGACAATCAACCCTTACGATAACATAGAGTTTAAAAATGTACCCTCTTTGTCAAGTTCGGTAAAAAATCGGCTTGCTACGTTTGCGGGACTTGCAGGGAAGAGTGATTACTGCAACCATTTCCAACAGCTTAGCAAACTAACACCTGAAAATAACAAATAGGTAGAGACGAAATCTAAAAGACTAGATATATAAATTGTAAAATCGTGCGTGGTATAGTGGTTAGAGCGCTCGCACAAAAACTCAAAGGACCCAGGTTCAAATCCCAGAAGAGGTGAAAAATGAAAAAGTTAGTTTGCGGTTTTTCAAAATTATAAATTAAAATTTAAAAATAAGAAAGAAAGAAAGAAAAGAAACCGCTGCCCGACATTCCACTCTATTCCACCTTAACCACTGACAACACAAAACGAATGATCAGGAGAAAAGCGCCACCTATTGGGAAGTAGCAGAGATAACAGCTAAAACCGACTTAGCCCACCACACAATCAATATGCAACGATGAGGCAATTGCTGTTGATCATTCAAGGGTGAAAGTATAACACTGAATGAATGAATGATGATGATTGAATGATCAATTCACAGCAATTTGTCTCATTCATAAGGCGCTTAATAATACATAATAATATAATTAATAATAATATATGTACTGTCCTTTCCAAAATTCCAATACAATACACAGCATTTAGTAGGGGTTTACCCTTGAGTATTGGTCTCAAATAAAAAAAAATAGTAATTAAATTTTTATTAATTTTTTTTTTTCGACAAACGGAAAACAAAAATGTTGCAGTTAATAGCAAATTTGGTCTAATTTCTTTTTAGACGATTAGTTTTTATTTTTTGTTTTTTTTTTTTTTTTTTTAATTGTCAAACTTAGTTGAAGTATTTTCATTAACATAATTGTCGTCGAATATTCAGAAGATGCTTGCGAAACTAGTGAGCAGGCGAAAACTCATGCTTGATTAAAACTTATCAGCTCTGCGAATGAAGTCGAGTAAGTGCCCATAAAAACAGATATAATCCCCACCGAATCCATCTGATAACGGTTGAAGATCTGTAACTTCGTTCTGTGCTCTCTTCCTCCTCATTACACAGACTGCACTCAGTCTTATCCAGTAGATGTAACTTATTGAGATGATATCCCGATATTAAACCTACTATAAGTATTCTAATATTACTCGACTTTTGTAGTCTTTTAAGCCCTTTTCCATTCGAGAAACGATCTACAAAATTTAAGTTTTTTCATTTTAAGTTTGTTATAATTTCCTCACAAAATTGTACTTTTCGTTTAAAAATAAAAACTTAAAAAGAACTTAATATAAGCAAAAAATATAAAAAAGTAAGTTAGGGAAACTGATTTTGATTGGAAATTATTTCATAAAATAATGGTTGACTGTGTTTTCTACTTCAAGAACGTAAATATCAAGTGTTATAATATTTACAGATATTCTCTTTCTCTCTATCTCTCCTTCTTTTTTTTTTTGTTTTGCATATTCATTGAGGACATTTACCAAAATAAAGTTTTAGTTGTTTTATAAATTAAAATCGATACTAATAAATAAATTTGTTCCAAAAAAAAAAAAAAAAAAAAAAAAAAAATATTAAGCGTTTTTTTAAACTTTGAATTTAATTGTCGTATATGGGTTAAACCATATCAACTCAACTTAAAATATGCCGTTTTTGAAATGACTGTCTCCGAATTTGCTAATTTTTGGTATGAATAAAGTATATCATAACACTAAGACAAATATAAAATTTAAGGGCACTGACACTTCTGGATCCGGAAATATGAGGTCTTGAAAATCGGAAAACAGTACAAAAATGCACAAAGTTACACCTACTTAATTGTAATTTTCTTGAAAAGTATTATAGCTACGCATCTTGTAAAAGTCGCATTTGGAAGGGTATTAAATTACCTTTGATTTAATATGCGACATGATTTTTTCTTTGAAAAAGTCAAAGGTCAATTTTCTTTATCTATAAGTCGGAAGCCTATATCTCCGAAAGCGACCTTTTTAAAAATTTGAAAAAAAATTATGCCAAAGATAGTTTCGTTCTCTACGGCTGTGAAAAATTTCAGAGTGGAGGTATTTCTGGATCGAGAAATAAAAATCAAATCGCAAAAGAATGTGATTAAACTAGTCTAATAGTGGTGGGACGGTATACGATTTTTCGATTTTGATTAGCTAGAATCGCTTATTTTGTGAGTTTCAACAAAAAAATACATAAGTCAAAAAGAAGGGATGTGGGATGGAGGCAAATGGCTCTTCATCGGGGTCAAAGGTTGGGTTGAAGGAGTAAAAGTCCACAAAAAGCTCCACAACTTCCCTGGATTAGCCCCTAGAGGGATAAAATGTAAGACCGACACTTACTAATATTTTACCCCCCAACTTTTTTCCGAACATAGCTACCCCCTATCTCCAGTCCCTAAGGGGGCTCCAGTTCAAAGTTTATAAAATTTGGTCCTACCACTCTAGAGAGTGGGAATAGCGGTTAGGTATGTTCGGAAAAAAAGTTGGGGGTAAATACCTACCCCTACCTATATACCTATCCCCTATCTCTGCTCTCTAAGGGGGCTCCATTACAAAGTTACATTTTTATATAAAATTTGCTCCTACCACTCTAGGGAGTAGAGATAAGTGTTAGGTATGATCAGAAAAAAAGTTGGGGGTAAATACCTAACCCTACCTAACCTCTACCTACATACCTACCCCCTATTTCCACTCCCTAAGGAGGCTCCATTACAAAGTTTATAAAATATGCTCCTACCACTCTAGGGAGTGGAGATAGGGGGTAGGTATGTTCGAAAAAAAGTTCGAGGTAAAATATTAGTAAGGGTCGGTCTTACATTTTATCCCTCTAGGGGCTACTCCAGGGCAGTTGTGAAGCTTTTTGTAGATTTTTATTCCTTTAACCCAACCTTTGACCCCGATGACGAACTATTTGCCCCCATCCCACATCCCCCGTTTTTGTTTCATGTATTTTTTGTAGAAACTTACAAAATAAGCGGTTCCAGCTAATATAAATCGAAAAATCGTCTACCATTCCAGCACTATTAGACTAGTTTTAATCACATTCTTTTGCGATTTGATTTTTATATCTTGATCCAAAAATACCTCCACTCTGAAATTTTTCACAACTGTAGAGAACGAAACTATCTTAGGCATAATTTTTTTTCAAATTTTTAAAAAGGTCGCTTTCGGAGATATAGGCTTCCGACTTATAGATAAAGAAAATTGACCTTTGACTTTTTCAAAGAAAAAATCATGTCGCATATTAAATCAAAGGTAATTTAATACCCTTCCAAATGCGACGTTTACGAGATGCGTACCTATAATAATTTTCAAGAAAATTACAATTAAGTAAGTGTAACTTTGTGCATTTTTGTACTGTTTTCCGATTTTCAAGACCTCATATTTCCGGATCCAGATGTATCAGTGCTTCCAAACTTTGTATTTAATTTAGTTCTATGATATACTATATTTCTACAAAAAATCATAAAATTCGGAGGGGGTAGGTTAAAACCATTGGTTGATTTGACTTGGAATATCCCATATGTACTGTTTTGTATATGTATGTATGTCACTTGTCACCTTTAATGAGTTTATTATTCTACAATTTTTTACATTTTTGTCAACAATTTATTTGTTTCTTTCTCTTGCTATTCACTTGGATTATTTACCACATCCTTCGCAGACAGCATATCCCTTCTTAAAAATTAATTTCATCCGGCCAGAAAACTAATAGTTTTTTGTATAAATTTTTGTTTTAGATTTTCCAAATGTGGTGTCATAATTAAATGCGAATTGTACAGAAATACTGCTTCTGTTTCCTTTTTTTTACGTTTGAAGTGAAGTTGATGAACAAAAACAATGGAATGGAAAAAGGAGAAACAAGAAATGGCTGTCAGGTGTTAATAATTTTTTAATGTTTTTCTTAAACCAGCTATGATTACCGTCTAGTAGTGAGCGACTCTGGAGTTTTTTTTATGAAAAGCAAATGACCTTTTAACAGGTCATAGAAGAATTAAAATGCAATGTAAAGCTACAGTCTCATGCCTTGTGTAGAAAAATTGCAGGCTCTTTTGACTTGGCTATTCAGCCTATAAAGAACTATAAAAATTAAAATACAAACTCACATCTAAAGTAGACGGAATATAAAAATAAAAAAATCGCCAAATTGTTGGATACAAAGATCACGTAATTTTTAACATGAATATCGAACTAATTTGAGTAAAATAGAATAGACTGAATTGCATGTGCATTATCAACTGCATTATATTAGGGGTAATCAGTCTTTGTTGCAAATGACTTTGCAAGTATTACAAACATAGCAAACAATGTCAAACAATTACAAAATATAGGCATACATTTGTATATTAAGTAGAAAATAATTTTAATAAGGTAAGAATGTAATAGAAACTTTAATATACAAAATGTAAAATTTTTTCAAAGGCAGGTTTTAATGAAAAACAAAATCAAATTTTAAATTCAAATTTTTTTTCTTACGGCGACGAGGTGTATTTGTCTAAAATGTATTGGAATCACTGAAAAACTCCATTTCTTAAAAATATGAGTTAGAGCCGATACTTTTAAATTAATTTTGATGGAAAAAACCCGGTTTTTTTATCCTTCATAATACCTGACAATGGTATTAATTTTCTGGTATTTCTATTTTTTTTGTGGTCACACCCTAAAGTTTAATCGAAAACTTCACAAAATTAAGTACTTACATATATGCCAATTGCAAACTTTCTTCTTTAAATCTTATTTTGAACTTTCAAACAAGCATTTAATGAAAATTTTTTTTTGAGTTCGATAGTATTTTTTTGTATTACCATGCATTGTCAAAGGATGACTGACCATACCTTTCAATGCACTCGTAATACTATGTATCTGTCTTGTGTGTATAAATTTTTCTTATTAAAATCTTAATCTGCATATTTTTTAAAATAAATGCTACTAAATGTGCATTGCTGAGTCTGTCTTTGACTCTGTTTGGATGTGTTTTACAATAAAAAATATATAAATTTTCATTGTCTTTGTCTGCTATTCTTATAAAATTTTTGATTTATTAAGTGACAGTTTTCATAATTCAAAGACTGCCCTTAACCTCTCTTCTAGCAATCTTTAAGTGATAAAAACAAAGACTAATAAAGACATGCAGAGATAATTTAAATGTTAAATAGTTTTTTTATAAAGACATTTTGGGAGTGTGACATGACAATTGCACCGATAAATACTGTGCAACAAAGACAAATATGTGTTTTCGACTACAGAATTTTTTTTTATTGAGACTTAAGTCTTATATTCAGTATGAAACTGAGCATATGCATATTACAATAAGCATAGAACTTAAAATTTAATTTCAAATAATCAAAACTTTAACTGTCGTATTCACAACAATTATTAAATTACTTGAAAAGTAAAGTAGTACTTAAAAATTTGTCATATGAGTCCTCAATAAGCCTATAATATTAGCTTTTATAAATGCAGCAGTAAAGTTATTGAAATATAAAATTAGGTAAATATAATTTCATAAAATTAAGTAAATCTAAAAAAATCATAAAAAAAAATTGTAAATTCCCAAAATCTCGGACGTCTTTAGCTATTTCAACATCGTAGTTTTTAATTTATTTTTTAAAAAGATATATGGTTTTTATTCAAAGCTTTATGTAATCAGGGTTGTCAGATACATAGTTTTCAATTTTTATCCCCAATTTCGAAATGTATATCCCCAAAACCTACAATAGTTCGTCCTCAAAAATCCCCACATAAACTACATCAATAATTTTGCATGTACATATGTTTTATTTGATATGTAAATATATATCTTATTTAATATGTATTTATGCATTCAATTATAAACTAAATAATATAAAAAACACAAAACTTCTCAAGATCAAAATTAAAAAACATCATATATTCAATTATATTGTTAAGATTTAAAAAAAAATAATTCACCAAACTTTATGGACTAAAACATAATTTTTTTTATTAATTAAAACAAATTATTCCTTTCAATTACCATGTATTTACTTCTGTACCTAGTGCAATTACCAATATTTTTTATAAGATCCAACAACGTTTCTTATTAGAAGGGGTTTTTCCTCGAAGTGCCGCTTTGCTAATTTGCCATAAATTTTCAAAAGGATTTAAATTAGAGACTGTGCAGATCAACTTAAAATCTTGAGACCATTATTTTTAAACCAACCTCTTGCTTGCATCGATGTGTGTTTCGGGTCGTTATTTTATGAGTTTTAAACAATCAAGTCCTGAAAATTGAAATTCTTTCATCGTGTGATCCGAATGTAAGAAGTCTATAAACAAACAAATTTTAAAAATCGCCGAAAACTTGTCGATCATCCCCAATAAAATCCCCATCCCCAAATGAATTTTTTCATCCCCATTTCAGAAAAAAAATCCCCATTTTGGGGATAAATCCCCTAATCTGACAACACTGTATGTAATACTGAGTGCTAAAAGTGCGGGTGCGGTTTATCCTTTCTCATGTCGACTTTTGTGACGATGACATTTGATTCGAATATGACTAAACAACTAAACACGTATTGGAAATGGTCTACTGCTGTAAGCAACCGCTGCTGTTGTCACAAGTATATCTTTTTTATCCGCTGGTCTTTATGAAAACGATATCGTCGGTGTGTTCATATAAACGTGTGTATTCTAATTTTGATGACTTGCTGTTTGCTGTCGTCTATGTGTTAATAGCATAGGTTGGAAGAATTTGACGCAGAAAATCCTAAAAGACTTTCGCGATCTTATCTACAAAATAATACTCTGGGTATGGGTTCCTCACATTTTACAATATGCCGTTAAAGATGTCTTAAAAAATTCTTACACAAAACATTTAAGTTTGTTATTATGCTTTCTCTGTTATTTTATAAACACGAGGTAATAATAATAATAATTTAAAAAGAATATTTTTAAATCTCTTTAACCTTTACAAGTGTACGTATTTAAAAGATTTTATTTCATTTCTTCTAAACATTTAACGGTCATCAAGCTTTAATGACTTTGACATTTTAAATACAATAGGTGTGTGGTGTGGTGTATGTGTGTCCTTTTAATGGCAGCAGAACTTTTTTATGATTTAAGAAAAAAAAAATAATTAAAAAGTAAAAGAAATAAATGAATTGAATAAAGCAGAAAACAAAAAAGAGGAGAAGAAAAAATATAATTTCCATTATTAAAACAAGCCAAAGAGTCAATGTTGTCATTCATTGAGTTTTCATCGTCTCTATCCTTCCTTTAACTGTCTATGGTATAGGATGTTGTTTGAGTTTTTATATCTGGCATTTAAGCATCACATTGAAAAGAAATATTTTCTGTTTCCGTTGTTTTAAGAGCTCGTGGGTGGTGGTGGTGTTGGTGTTAATGAACTCTTTAAACACTCTTTTCAAAGCATATTACTAACGTTTATCTCCAGTATTTGTATTCATTCATCTTCCACTACTAGTAATTTGTGACAGAGGTTTTAGTTTGGAAACCGTTTTTAAAGTGTCATTTCCTGTGTTCTTCGTTTGAACTTCTATGCGGGAGTTGAGTTTTTTCTTTCTATTTATACCTTTAGATAATAGTTTTGAAATTAATGTTTGTTAAAAAGTTTTTTGTTTTTTTTTTTTTTTTTTTTGTTTTTCGTTTTATCTTTATTTATTAAGCTAATGAAACTGTTGGTCCCCATTTGCAATCTCCATGTATTTTCTGAGTTTTTTGCCTGGCCATCAGCATATAAATTTAATATTAAGTTTTGCATAAAATAAAAGTTTAAATTTTCATTTAAGTTTAGACAGAATTATTATTATGGTTTTTGAAAAAAAAAAATAAAACAAAGAAGTTAAAGGATAAAGTATTTAAAGCGAAAGTGTATAAAATCAACAACCCTGAGCTTAATTTTACCAAAAGCTACCTCAGATCATTTATGGTACATGTCAAGTATGCCAGACCTGATATCCATATTTCTCTTGTCAAACCGATTGGTGTTTGAAAGAAGAAATTACAGGTTAAATTTTTAGATGAGTTGGTGGCTTTGTGATTTGTAACTGAAGATTAAACAATAGGTAAAATATAAAAGTTAATTAGCCATTTCTTGCTTTTTTTTTAAGTAAAAGTGAATGTCAGAATCAAAAGTGGTTTGTTCTATTTTGATGGAAACTTCGATTTAAAAAAATCAATACAATTTAATAAAATTTAAAGAACTTTTATATAAGACCAAATAAAATTTTCAAAAAGAAGATAGCGGAATCTCTAGCTACTAACAGATATACTATGGAGAGGAGGCACTAGAAAGAACACAAAAAAATTTTATTGCCTTAAAAAGGGTTGTGTTCAGTCAACAGAAAAGTTTCGTTGGATATACTATTTTAAAATTCGGATTCAAATCATCTGACTACAACAAATCAAATCATCTAAAGCTTAGGCTTTTGACACAAATAGTAAACAAAGGCGAACAACAACTGTTTATTAGAAACAGTACTGCCACTAAGCATTTTTTGTATCCAACATCTGTATAAAAATCACTAAACGAGAATGGTTATACGATTATATGATTATGTACATATGTACAATAACAGAATACTTGGGTTATTAGGTTATTGTACATCGCTGGATAGGTTATTTTGTCAGCTTTCTACTGGTACCATAAATGGTTCATGGTATGCCGTTTGGTCATATTTTAAAAAATAATGGCAAAAAGTCGGCTTCTTTACGGCTATTTTATACGCTATCTTACACTCAGGAATTGTAGGAAAATTAAAATGCATGGTTTATAATAGAAAGTTATATATCACCATTTAGCTTTGAATCTTAGCTTTCCATTAGTAACATGCGCATTGAAATCCGCTTAGCCAGGGTTAATTAAAGCATGGTAAATATATTCCAAATTAAACTCAAATATTATTAGATTTTTGTTATAGCTGTAAGTAAAAGGAAAGGAGCCGTTAAACTGGAGGATCAAACTATTTTGAACTGAAAAGAGCGCACACTTAAATGAACTATTAAGTACAGGGTATTCGCTGGGAAGGTATACTACTTTGTTTTGCCGCAATTTTGGTAAACAGTAGTCTTGACGGTTTATATTTGGCCGTCGTGAAGTAGAGACCTGGCAAATTTGTTATGGAAAAATATTCAGTAAACCAACATATTTTAATCGTTAAAACATTTTATCAAAATCAATCATCGATTACTGTGACAATGATTGAAAAAATCATAATGAGTAACGAGAATGAATATGTGAATTAACAGAATAGTCGGTTCTGGGCAATGGAGTACCCTCAAATTATGTATCCACTAAAAGTTACATTCTGGTGCGCAATTTAGTCAGGAGGACCTTACTTCTTTGAAACTAAAAATGGATTAACGGTAACTGTCAATTGGGGGCGATATCGTGATATGATTGAAAACTTTTTAACGCCACAACTGTATGCTTTGAGCTTGACTAACATGTGGTATCAACAAGACGGTGCCACATTGCATACATCCAGGATTACAATGGAATTACTGGGAGCCCTCTTTTCACAACAAGCCGCCTGATTTGACTGCTCCGGACTTCTTTTTGTGGGGATATCTAAAAACAAGATTTATGCAAAAAAAAAAAAAAAACAGAAAGGCTGGAGCAACTCAAACAAAATATTCGTGATGAAATTAATGAAATACCGCGTGAAATGTGAGAGAATGTAATAAAAAATGTACATATTCAAAAAGACTTGCATTTGTAAGGCTAACAGAGGTGGAAATATTGTATTCCATAGATAACTGCCCACATTAAATAAAACATATATCAATACAAGATATATCGTTGGTCTCAGGTAGAAAGGCCCTAACTCGCATTTTTTCAAAACTTACTTTTTTTCAGTAAATCCAATGCATTTTAGAAATATTCCGCTCCTCACAAAGAATGTTTACACAATATTATTAAAAATAACGTTATTACAAGCAATTGTACAGCATTTAATAAAAAGTTATATACATATTAGTAATTACAGTCTCTGTTGTATTTTTACCGCCTCCTGTAAATTTTAAATTATTTGAGTTAGGGCCTTTCTACCTGAGACCAACGATATACAAAACATTTAATCAAAAATTATAAACAAACAAAGTAGTATAGCGTACACCCTGCTTATATCGTCATTAAAATTTTATACTGTGCTTACTACAGCACACCATTGTTTTATTATATTTCATTGTGATATTTTCGAAACGCATTTTAAATGATACAGTGCATTTTGGTACAAATCATAAGTAGATAATTTTTGATTTTACTAACTAAACTGGAAAAAAAACCTGTGATTTATTATATGTGAATTATAATTAGAAGTTTGTGGGCGACATTCTCTACAAAAATTTTATCCAAGTGGTATAACGACAGCTGAACTATACAAAAGAATTGTTTTAAATTCTTCTTAGTTAGAACCTATATTGCACTACATAACAGCGACTATTACGGGCTTTTAAATCGTTAAAGCATATTAATTAAGCACAAATGGCGTTGGGAACCTCACAGCTATACTACTTGTTTCAGCAATTGAAAAACAATTTCAAAATATTGCCAAAACATTTTCACAATCAGTACTTCATAACGGTTATATAGTCTACTTGAAAACTAATATACTACAGAACAAGAAAGAACAACTTGAAAAGGTAAACGATCTTTAAAGTAGCTTTTAATAAATATCAATAATAAAAGTAATTGAACAACTTCAATAAAATGCAAAAGAAAACAAGTAGAGTAAAAAAATATCTATAAAAAAATATCTAATAAAAATTTAATTCAAAAGTTAAACTCTAACCAATGCCAACCAACCAACGAACCTTTTACAATTGGCAAAAAAAAAAAATAAAAAACACCCACATTTAAAAAAACAAATTGTTTTTTTAAACAGCTTTTTTTTAGAAAGAATGAAAAAAAGACGACAAAAAATGAAAAAGGTAATAAATGAAATAAAAAACAAACAAAAAATTCAGAAGAAAATCATGGAATCAGAAGTAAGTTGCGAGGACACTCTAAGTTCCACAGATGAAATTCAATTTTATCAAATGTCATGCCGAAGTACAAAAAAGGAACAACAATTTAAAGTGTTATCAATCACTTTAAGAAATAAAAAAAGAATGGTTAAAAACACAGAAGACAAGAAATTAGTTTTCATTTCTGCTTTTGAGTTGAAGCAAAAATTTACTTTTTTTATTTTTTATTAATTAATTAATACGTTTTACAGTCAACGCTAAAAGTTTTTAGTATCAACAGTAAAATAAATTAATTGTGATGTTCCTAAAAGGAAATAAAAATTTTGTTTAACAAGTTTAATACTCACTTATAATTATTAAATATATAAAAATATTCACATACCTGTAAGAAAGAAAAAATTCAAATTAATAAAACTTACTAAAACTGGTGCAAAAATTAAGTGGAAATTTTAAAAAACTAAATGGTGTTAATTGTTATTACTCGAATATTTTATTAAATGACGATCACAATATTGGGTGGTTTATGCATTCTTCTTGTCAATATACGAAAAGATTTCATCCTTTAAATACTTTTTAATTTTTGATGTATAAAGCAAAAAAATTAACACTTTGTTGTTGGCTGGAAGAGCCTTTTCGTTGTGAAGTTGAAACAGGTGGTAGATAGTCATTGATAAGATAACAAAATTGGGAACACACTTTTTAATACCACTGTACTTTGAATTCTTTAGTTAGAAGACGAACACCTAATCTATTGTTAAATTCAATTATTAACAGACTTTTGATACTAAAATGCTTAAGAATAAATTTACAATTTCTAACTGCGCTATACCAAAAAACTCGATCAAAGTCCAAAAATAATAAGAAATTATTTAAGAAATCTCTAGAATACTGCAAAAGATACAAAGGAAACATTCGGTGTTAGACGCAAAATTTTCCAAATAACTTAAAATGCATTAAATTAAATTGGAACTGCTGCCGAAATCACAATAAATAAATCACGATTTCTAATATTATAAAAGGTTAGAAACACATTGAAAATGAAAACCATGCATCAGTAGGAGAGGTTAAAATTTGGAAAAGACTACATACTTGACACGGATATTGCAAAAAGGTCACCATATAAACGATTGATAGTCCAAATCGATATAATTATTATTTTCGAGGCACAATTTTTAAACAGTCAGCATAGCAGAGAGGTGACGTAATGGTTTGCAGTGCTGTAACGTATTATGGCGCTGTCAGTTAGTTTATGTCCATGATGAGAGTTGTTTTCAAAAACCGCGTTTGTGGAATTTACGGACATTAGAAGCAGAATTTACGAGAATTTAAGGCCTCAGGAGCAGATAGTTGAACTACTGTCGTACCCACCATATTCTTCTGACAACGTTTAGGGATGGTTAAGGCGCAGCAAAGTTTATGAAGGAGCATAAGGCAGTTTTTTACAAAGGAGGAGCTATTAGATGTAATAAAACCGGCCTGGCATAAAATTTCATTAAATTACATTCTAGCGTTCGATTGAAACCCAAATTTTTTAAGTTATTTAAAACACAGGAGTGTATAAAGGTTTGCCAAATTTGAGAATAGAAAGTAAATTGGCTTAAAACAGATTTTTTTTTTTTTGGCAAATTCAACTTTATTGTAGAAATATGGGAATTAATTATAAAAAATTATGTCTGGCAAATGTCCAGCTCCAGAGCAAAATTTTGATCCACATTTTGCAACGAAATTTCGTTAATCTTGTCAATGAAGCGCCGAATTTTATCTCTCAGATCGTCAGTTGTTTGTTCACTCAAACCCGGTCTTTCAAATGGCCCCAGATAAAATAATCTAGCGGCTTTAAATTAAATTAAATTAAAGGCATCGTCATATCGCAACCAGGAAATTTTTTTTTGAAACCAAAGGTCACTGATGTCAACAGCAGCTAATTGTGGGCACAAAAAATATTGTGGTCTCAACCCTAAAGACGATTTTGTTGAAAAATGCGTTGTTTTTGTTTTTTTTTATTGGAGACCAATACTCAGGGGTAATCCCGTACTAAATGCTGTACAGTACATATAAATTTTTTCTTTTATTATTATTAAGCGCCTTAGGTAGGAAAAAAATTGCTGTGAATTGAGGACCAGTGTTATACCTTCACCCTTGAATGATCAACAGCAATTGCCTCATCGTTGCATGTTGATTGTGTGGTGAGTGCCTTCGCTAAGTAGGCTTAGCTGTTATCTGCAACTTTCCAATAGGTGGCGCTTATCTCCTGATCGTTCGTTTTTTGTTGACATTGGTTAAGGTGGAATAGAGTGGAATGTTGGGAAACGATTTCTTTGGATATGGTCTTCTTAGAGAGAGGAGGAGGGGAACCTCTTATTTTTAAATCATAATTTTGAAAAAATCTCAAACTAACTTTTTCATTTTTCACCTTTGCTGGGATTTGAACTTGGGTCGTTGGAGTTTTTGTGCGAGCGCTCTAACCACCATATGTTTTCCTTCACTTTGGTTAAAATTTCCTAATTTTTTACTTAATAAATATCACGAATTGAGCTTGAGCCTGCACATTAAACGTTAAAAAAGCCACTTACTTATTTTCACAAGCAAGTATTAAATTTAACTGGCAGTTTAGGTCTTTCTAGCAATTTGTAAATACAGAATAGACTGTCTTGCAACATTTTCATATTTTTAAATGTACACAGGGAATGCTCGATGTTTAATAACTTTATTCGATGCGTATGCGTGTTATCCTGTGTTATTTGAGCGTATTTTTAATTTGATTATTCGCAATTCTTTAGATTTTTCCTACTCAAGATTTTTTTTGTTTTGTTTCATAATTATTTTTTTAACATAAATCCTCAATGAATATTGAAAGATGAGAAATGCAAAAAGAAAAAAGAGAAATAATAAATAATTTATTTTTAAAAGACAACATTTTTTTATACTTTTGAACTTCTTTCAATTAAATAAATTGAAAGTCACAATTCATTGACTGTTAAGTAAGTTTATCCCAAAAGGATTTGTTTATAAATAAAAGAAAATCTTGTTTGCTTTGATAACTTATTGGATAGCTTAAGAGTAGATAAAAAATAGATGTATATTTTCCTTTTATATAAATAAATACAACAATGCAGTATGTATGTATGTACATGCTATACAGTTGTATACAAAAATAAAGTACTACTACAGAAAAAAAGAGAGGTGCATAAATTTATGAATATTTCAGGCAAAAAGAGTTTATTTGTACACACATCTAAATGTATTTTTTATTTATTTTAAAATTTATGAGCATAATTTATTACTTTATATACCAACAACAATTACAACAAGAGTAATAACAAAATATTGTCGTACCATAAAAATGTCAATTGCAACAAATGACAAGAGAAATATAGTAAAAATCTTGTGTGGTAAAAGCCCTTTGTACAGTGTTGCCGTTTTGGTATTTCTAATAAAAATCGGTGATTTTTTGCACTTCAGTTTACTTTTTCAATAACTGTCAACGTCAATTAAAAAAAAAGAATAATTATTAAAATAAAACAAATTATATTAATTAATTAATTATTTAATTAGAGAAAATTTTTCAAATTGAATTATTACAAATTACAAACTATATAGCACATGTGCCCCAAAATTTATTTTTGCTTTTAAAATTTGTATTTAAAAAATACTTTTTTTTTATAATTATATTATGATACAACGAATTTACACGTATGTACTTCCCTCAGAGCACATCCTTTTGTAGTTGATTGTCGTCCAGTAAATTGGACAATACATTATAGAGAGAATTCATTCTTTAGCCGCACTGGAAGGATTTAGGTGTGAAGCCTTTCAAAATACAGACGGTGCAAGAATTGAAGCCGAACGACCTACAGCAACGTAGAATTTTTGGTGAATGGGCTCTTGGAAAGTTGGCCGAAGATCCACTTTCTTATCGAAAAATTGTGTTCAGCGACGAAGCTCATTTTTGGCTCAATGGGTAGGTAAATAAGCAGAATTGTCGATTTTGGAGTGAAGACCAGCCAGAAGAATTGCAAGAGCTACCAATGCATCCAGAAAAAGGTACAGTTTGGTGCGGTTTATGGGCTTTTGGAATCATTGGACCGTACTTCTTCAAAGATGATGCGAATCGTAACGTAACTGTGAATGGTGAGCGCTACCGTAAGATGTTCGGTGAACATTTTATTTCACGTTCGGGACCGGTCAATTGGCCACCTAGATCGTGCAATTTGATGCCTTTAGACTATTTTTGTGGGGCTATGTTAAAGCTCATGTCTATACAGCCAAGCCCGCTTCAATTGACGCATTGAAAAACAACATTGAAGCATTTATTCGTGAGATACCGGCCGAAATGTTGGAAATAGTATGCCAAAGTTGAACTAAGCGGATGGAGCATTTGAGGCGTAGTCACGATCAACATTTGCATGAAATAATCTTTAAACATTAAATTATATGGACCGTACTATCGATTCAATTTCATTAATTTTACTGAATTTTTTTTTTTTAAACTTTTCTATAGCTCTTAAAAATCACACTTTATTTAAAAAAAAATCTAATCATTTTTATTCTATTTTTAGTAACATTTTCATTGAAACTTAAAGTTAAACAAAAATTAAAGGGAATGGCAACACTGCCCAGTATTAAAATAAATATAAATTTATTTTAATTTTTTTGTGTTGTTTTTATTCATTTATTATAAGTTTAATAAATATACATTCACAAACAAAACCTAAAATAAAACTAATTGAGTTAGCCAATCAATATTCTCCTCTTAAATCTCACCAATACATACACACTTACATATGAAATCCTCTTGAAAAAACAATAATATAACTGGAATTAAAACTACAGAGATAAACTGAATTGTGTTGGATATTTATGTTATGTGTGCATGTACATGTGAACGGATTTGAATGGATTTTATATCTTATATCACATGGATTATGTTATCAAACCAAATCAAATCAAAGAAAAAAAAAAGAAAAAATCCATAAATAAAAATCACAGGGTATTCGTATTGCTTACAAAAACTGCTAGTTAACAAATTTTAATCAAAATTATTTTTCTTTAATTATTTCTAAGCTATTTACCTAATAATTATAACAAATTAAAATATAAGTAATTGTCATGTCAAGAATATTTTGAAAAGCCAACTAACTAATCAGAATTTATTTATTTCTTATAAATGTTATATAAAAAATGTGTTAAATATTCTACGCGTTCACGTGTCATAATGGTTTACAGAACAGTACTACAGTAACCACAGTATATTTTTCCCACGCATAATTGCTTTTCACGTTTATTTGCCTTAATTTCTAAATCCTCTTTTTTACGCTTCTTGTATTATTTTCTAATGAAAATCGAACGGATAATTAATTTTTGCTTATTTACGTTAACTGCTTAATTACTCGTACATTTAATATATTTTCGCTTAACATATCACATACATATGTATATCTATCGTTTATTTATTAGATTTTATGGGCTACAAAACTGCATCTACATACAAATATGTATATATAATATTAAAACTTTATTGACCTCATTTTACAAATAATAATAAATCCATTTTTTCAGCTTAAGGTCTTTTTTTATTTAATATTAAATATTTACTTTCGATATATCGCTGCCCCTTTGTGTAGCGTCTTCAGGAATTATTTTATTTAAGCTCAAAAAAGCGATTTATTATTACAAATATATATTATATTTTTTTATTATTTTTTAGGTCATTCATCCGTTTAAGTACCTACTAATATCATGAATGTAATCTTATATGTACTTACTTATTTCTATTTTTCACTTTAGAATAATGATTTTTATTTTCAAATATCAAGTAACATTTTTTATATAGTATAAAAAATGAATTTCTATATAAATATTGTATTCTGAACTTTTCTTTTTTATCACTACTGTGATATCTATAAAAGTACGATTTAGTTGACAATTCAGGGCTTTACTTAATAGATGTACTACCCAATCACTACTCATTGTAGCGAAAAGAAAAAGAACTGAAGCATAATCATAGACAACCAAATCATATTCTTCTTAATACTTAACACCTTAAACTAAATTTTCTTACTTTCACTTGCAATATTTATTTTCCAAACCTAAAGCGTGCCCTACTTACGAAAAATATACAGGCTTTAATAACACTGTGCGCAAATTTGATACTTTTTTTAACAAGCTGGGCACCTTACTGGTAAGGCTAATTCGAGTACGCTAAATTCAATGGCATTATCCGTTTTTAAAAGTTAGAGCTCGTATTCGCAATATTCGCGATTTAAAATTTATGCGCTAAAGTACAAAATAAAATGATATTTTTATACTTTTGGAATAATTTTGAAATTTAAATCAATTAGACTCTCTTGAATAAACACAAGATTACATGACATTCTTATTTTTTTTTCTCCAAAAATCAAATCAAATTTTTCGCGAAAAATCAATACAATATTATAAAAACACAGTAATTTTTATTTGCGCAAATATGTATTGTTAACACAAGTGATAACTTGGGAAAACATCTAGCGCGACTAATTTCGGCGTATTTGAATTAATTTCAAACTCGAAACAAAAAAAAAATTGCAAAAAAAAAAAAGTTACAAAAAGAATTCGCTAAAATTTAATATTTATTGAGGTGCATATTTAATCAAAATTTCTAAATTTAAAATTAAAAAATTGTCAAAAAAGTATAAAAATATCGTTTTTGTCTAGCCTTTACACATTTTTTTCTTTTACACAGACAAACTAAAAAACGTTGATATTGATATTTAAATGTTTATTTATTCTACAGAATATTTATTGAAATTAATTAAATTTGATTTTTGATTTTACCTGCATTTTCCACAATTTTAAATTTTGTATGTCGACTACAAAAAGTTTGCAAAACCTTATTTCTACCTGCGAAGGTTGAGAAGCAAATTTGGTTTCTCTAACATATTCCATATTCCTAGAATAGGTTCGTTCGAATTCCAATTTTTGATTGTTCTACTTTTTAACATATTTAAAGCCTTTTTAATTTTTTAAATATATTTAAAGTTTAAATTCTGATATTTGAAAGTTTTACTTCTTTAAATCCTAAGGATTTGTTGGCAAATTTAATTTTTCTTTGACAGTTTAAAAGTAAAAAAGAAAATTTATTATTACAAAATACCAAGTAATAAGAGAAAAAATAGAAAAAAAATCGACAGAATACGTTACAAGTTGACTTGCCAAGTTTTTTTTTCATGTTTTTTTTTTTTGCTATCAAATAAACAAATAGCCTTTCAATAGTTTTCTTGTTGTGAGGAATGTTTTTTATGGGTATTAAATTTACGAATTATTAGGTTAGGGGAAAACGTATTTTATTTTATTTTGTTTTAGACATATTTAGACCACAGATGTAGCTACTAATCAGACACTCTAGGGGCTCTCAATGCCGCCGCACTAAAAATAAACCTGCAAACAGATTTCGCAGTAGTCATATATTTGTGAATAATATGGTAGTGTTTTTAAAACAGAATTCTATACATAGTTTTTTTCCATAAAGTCTTGATAACACAAATAACACGAAGTTATTTGGATTAAATTTAGAAACTTCTGTCATTAATTTTTGTTTCGTCAGAAACGCTTTTAATTAGATCAAAGTTAACGGCAATGAATATTTTTGGTAATTATTTAATATATCTAATTAAAAGCGTTTCTGACGAAACAAAAATTAAATTATAAAAATATTGATCAGAACTTTCCCGGGGCTCGAACCTAGAGCCTAAACACATTAAATCTGTCATTAATATTATTAAGAGATATAAAAATTCAAAACAGGCGGTACCAATTTTCCATTGATGGTTTGTATCTATCAACTATAAAGGTATTTGGACAAATTTAGATACCTCTAGTGGTAAGGTACATATAGAGAAATAAATAGTTACATTGTATGGGCGTGGCACCTCCCAATTTTTGAAATCTATATAGCCTATAGAAATACTTTAAAGAAATACTTTAAAAATGGGAAGCAAGTCGGTTTAGTTCTCAAATTAAAACACATTCATTTATACCATGTGTTTGAAAACATGTCTTTTCAATTCCTTTTGAATTTAAGGCAAAATGATAAATTTTAGGGATTTACCCCATTTGTAAACCGAGTTTTGAAATATTATTTCTAAGCTACGTCTACATCATAAAAGACATAATCGCTATAAATTTCAAAATTAATTTGGCTACGAATATCGTCTGTGCGATGTTTCGGCAGTCAGTCAGGACATGTCCTTTTTTATATAGAGAGGTGTAGGTAAGATATTAGGCCGTATTCCAATTGGCGACATCGTCGTCGTGTAACGACATTTTTGTAATAGATTAAAGGTAAATAAACATTTTTACTTTATTCTGCTACAAAAATGTCGTCAGACAACAACAGCAAAACATCAGATTTATTTTATCATGGCAATCAGTTACTCTTAGAGGTTTTGGCAGAAGTCTGCTAAGAGGTAGTAGCTGAAAGAAATATTTTTTTAATATATCTTTGATTCAAGATGTCAGAGCCTAGCCACTAGACCCCGGCGAGTACAGTGTACTTGCATCGATTTTATAAGTGGGTAAATTAAAACAAATATCACTGCCATTCCGAAAATTATTATATTCCATAGCAACCATGACACCAATTTTTTACTTTCCATGAAGTTTAGCGCAATGAATAAAGGGTTAATGACAAATCCCATTAAAGAAAAATATTTGAACATCAGCTTTAGTATTTTGAAAAACACGTACCTGTTAAAATTAACAAATCCTACTTCAGGATTCAAATCATAATTTAACCATTTACTCCAAGGACACCTATTAAATAGTTTTTGAATAATTATATCACATTAAATAACGTATAACAGCAACACCAATTACGGGCAGCAAATTAGCGATCCACAACATCCAGAGCCCATCAAAATAAATTCCATAAACATGTCCATTTAGTAAAACGTGTAAAATATTTTCATAAATACGAGTAGTAGAGAGGAATATCTTATTAAATGCTTACAATAGAAAAGCATTTTGCTTTTTGTATAAACCCACCTGCCTACCACCCTCTTCTTATTCATACAAAAATGGCACTGACAGAGCTGAATATTACATTCTATTGTTGAGAAATTTTTGCGAAGCATTAAAAGCAAAAATTAAATTTTATTTTTTTTTCTTTAAAAATAGTATTGGCATGTGGGGGATTTTATTTGCATTGTATTCTACAACAAATCAGCAGGAATTTTTCGATGCCAAATGAAAAATACAAAAACAAAATGATTTCTCAGAGAATTTGACAGAATGTTTCAAAACAAGAAAATTATTAATTTTTAAGTTTAGGAAAATATGACAAAAATAATTCCCCCATTTTTAAATTATAACTAGGGGGGGTCGTGGTATAGTGGTAGAGCGCTCGCACAGAAACTCACACGACCAAGGTTCAATCCCAGCGAAGGACAAAATTATAAAAAAAAAATTTGCGGTTTTCTAAAAATTACAATTTAAATTAAAAATTAAATTTAAGAAAATAAGAGGTTCCCCCCCCCTTCCAGCAAGACCATCTGCAAGAAACCGCCCCCTGAGATTTCTAATCCATTCCACCAGAAACCAATGATCAGGAGTACAGCGCCACCTTCTGGGAAGATAACAGCTAATCTACTGAAGACGCTCACCATTCACATTAAAAAAAAACATCCACCGACAGATGAGGCAATTGCTGTTTGATCATTCGAGGGTGAAGGTATAACACTGGCTCTTGACTGGACAAATTTACAGCAACTTGTTTCATCAACAATAAAAAGCGCAAAATATACAAACATCTATGAAAAAAAAAAAAAAAAAAACCTATCAACCATCTTCACATTCCAATACAATGCACTGCATGAGTAGGGGTTTACCCCTGAGTATTGGTCTTAAAAAAAAAAAAAAATTATAACTAGACTGGCTACTGCTTGTCATGTATGTATAGGTATATTGAGCGGCTTTAAATTTTCTCTACAAGCTTAGAAGTGTTTCTACGCAAAATATAAGTGGAATGAAAACTGAATGATGTAACATATCAATCAAATATAAATTATTGATTGCTTTGTGAGGTTTGAGGCCTATTTTCTTTATTATTAACAAACAAAATTGCTGGCAAGACGATTTTTTACAAAATTACAAATCTTGTTACTACATTGAACAAATTTTTAAAATAGTCCGGAGAAAAAACACTCTTTGTTTTGCTTTGTTGTACTATTTGTACATTTTCGTACTAAACAATAAAACTTCTCAAGTGTTTACAACACTCTTCAAATCGTTTATGTAATTTGAATTTAGACATTCCTTATGCAAAACATTTTAGAAAATTATTTAAAAATTACTGTTTAAAGTGAAAAAGAAAGGGAAGCATGAAAATATAAAAAGTATTAAAGAAAGAAATCATCTAATAGTAGCAGATATGTATTGCAAGATGCAGTCAAATAAGTGCAGAGCAATTTATTTAGTGGTTTCAAAACCACTGGATTTGCAAGACTGTCAGCCGTTAAAAGTGTGTCATATGTGTTCGAAACATTTGTGATCTACAAATATCGATCGTTTAACTATCGAAAAACTCTTAAAAATAAATAAAAATTACTACAAAAGTAGTGATTTAAACGTGACCACTCTTCGAGCATTACAAGGTGACTTTGGTTGTCGCAATTGACCCACTGAAATATAATTGCGAAATAACGATTTGTTTTCTTCGAAATTTGTGGTCATCGACATGTACGCACTTACGAAATTATCGATTCTGTTTGTGAAAGTGTGACGCATAATACAAACTTGTCGTTTTAACGACGATTTCAGCAAGCAGATCTAGCTTACTGCTCATTTTGACGAATTTTGCATTTGGATTTGCACATCTCTACATATAAAATTTAATTCAATCAAGAATGAAAGTCGGCTGACTACAATACTATAGATATGGTGATTTGGTGCTAAGGCAAAAGGGTTTCAATTTTGATCATTCGAACGTAATTTTATTCATTTCTTACTCCATTGATTCATCAATATGCTAACTTGTCATATAAGACTAGAAGAACCGAATGTGTATTGATTGCTGCGTATTATAAGCCGTTATGACCAGAATTATATACAAAAGAACTAAGAGTTCAAGTTAGCTTTTTGTTCACTTTTAATATAATAAAAATTAAAAAAATACGTAGTATTGAGTACCCAAATGAAAAGTATTCAATCCAAAGGAGTGATGAAAAATAATTGAATTTGCCAGCACAACATTATATTTTTTAATAAAAAAGCATTAAGAAGGTACATATATTTGGTTGAACAAAATAAATCACAGCAGAAAAAAAATTATTAAGAATTAGTAATTTTTTTTATAATTTCTTTTTCAACATTTTCCAGATTTTTGAGGGCTATCATTATATTAAAATTGTTAAAATTTTAATGTTCTAAGTATAATTTCCAAAATGCCCTAAAAATAATTCAATTATGTGTACTTACTTTCACTTGGGGCCAGAAACATTTTTTTTTTCTTAAACTTTATCTAGAGACCACTCAAACAAACCAACACTTTTTTTTATTTATTGCGTATTAAATACTTGCCCTTTAATGCCTCAATTTTTTATTCATTCTGTCCATTTAACAATATATAAAACCAACTGGTGTCTTTCTTATTAAAAACTTTAAATCAGTTTAATTGTCTATGGAGTTGCGTTTTATGCCATAATTTGTTGATGAACTTCGTTTTAAGGAAAATACTTTGGCCAATTGAAAGTTCTATCCTTTTTTTCTGTTTTTTAAGCTAATAAATTATGCTGGCAAATCAAATGAACTGAAAAAAAAGAAGGACGACTTACAACAATCTTAACCAAAAACATAAAACAGTAATTCAGTTATATGTATATTATTAAGGCGACCAGATAAAAAGGCGAAAAAAAAATTTAGTTTAATATCAAATTATTTAATCCCTTTTTTTCAGTAGTTCGCATAAAGATGTTATTGCTGGAAACATTTTAAATACTGCGCCAGTCAAACTCATATTGTTTTGTTCTTGTCATGAGAAGTCGTTTATCTTTGTTCGTAATTTAAAAAGAATTAAATTCCACAAAGCTTCTATTATCCAAGACACATCAATAAACGCATGTGCTCAAAGTACTCATCTGCCCTGTAAAGTTGTATCATGACGCTCTCAAGGTAAGATGTGTTTGCAATGAGTATACCAAAGTTCCAGAAGATTAAGCTATAAAAGTCCTCAAAACATTTAGGCAAACATTTTCTATGGGACTCAAACATGTTGTTCATTTGACATAAAGCGATCTTCAATGGACAAACAGTACTTTTTTTAGTTCGGTTACTTTGTCATAGAGAAATGCTTCTTAGTATTGATTACATCGAAACATCAGAAATGTAATATCAATGACATCAATTAAAACAAAAGTAACATTAATTGATATCACAAAATTTTGCTTCGTCTCTGCTACAATAACAGTGAATCATTTCGATATCACATTTTATGTAGTATTAACAAGTAAATTACGTTTTATTAAAGGTACGAGTATGGCGTAGTTGGAGTGTTGGCGTACAATTCAAAGCTTCCTTGTGTACTGACTTATTTTTTGCATTGACATTGAATTTTTGCATTGGCAATTCTTATATTGTTTGGAGTTGCCACTTCTCATTGAACGTATTTTACACAGGGTTGCAGTTGAAACTTTACACAATTAGTGGTGCAATTAAGTACTCATTATGAAAGCTCTTGAATTATAAATTAAGCTCAATTAGGTCCTTAATAGCGTAAATTCCTTAATCTAACATATAAAAATTAATGTACGTTTTCATGTCACCACTAACCGCGGAAACAGATGGATCGATTTCAGCCAAAATTTCATTCAGGGTACGTTGGGGATAGTCTCTAGATTGTTTATGTGAAGTTTTCGCGAAATCGGCTTATTGGTTCCGGAGATATGGCGTTTAGATTTTCGTATATGTATATTCCCATACAAATTCAATGTAAAATGTTTTCATATTATGCTTAACTTATATCTTGAGAGCTGTTAAAGCTAAATTTTCTAAATTTGGTCTAAACAACTTGATGGCCAAGGAAAATTATCAATCAGAAAGTAGGCGTGGTGCCTCCCATGCAAGTTAAATATTAATTTATTTATGTATTGAGAAGTGTTAAAGCTGAAGTTTCTGAGTTTGGTGTTATTGATTTCGTAGTCATTAAAAATCATCAGTCGAAAAATGTGTACAAATGCTAGCGGTAGGTGTAGCGAAGCATGCCGGGTTTAGGCTAGTTATGTATAATTCTCGGTCCCCTGACAAAATTTAGTTAAGAAAAAATTGTTTGACACTTTGCTGATGCTCTTGATTTAGTAGATTGCTGCATATCTTTTAAAACTCAACATTAGCCGCTTTGCAATGGGCATTGAAAGTGTATAATAAATGAAGTGCAGGATGAGTTTCTACAATTAAACAAAAAATTGGATAATTTTTTTAATAACATGATTTGGGTAACTGTAATGGAAAAACATGCTAAGGCAGCTGGCCACCCTTTTACTAGATAATTACTCAAAATGAAAGTTTTAAATAACTTGGCCAACATCCCAAGCACAAAAAGAAAAAATATAATAGGGTTGGGAATAAAGTATTTAAAAGGGCTCCTTTTCGTTTTAAATCCAAATTAAATTGTATTTAAAGCTTAGGAAAAATAAATTTTGGTTTCATAACAAAAAAAAAGGGTAATAAAATTAGAAAAGAAAATCTCTGCTTCAATTCAAATTTTATAAAACATAATAGAGAAAAACAAACGACGCTCACGCTTACTCAAACAGGAAACGGAAGTGTCACTACTTTCATCAACTTGAATATATAACGTTTACGTAAAAAAATTAAATAAATTTTAGGCGACCACGAATATTAAGCAAAGAGGAATACGAAAATAAACTCAACACCAAATTGAACAAAAACGAGCAGCAGCAACTAAATTTTGTGAGGAAACTTAAAGTTTTGCAACGAAATTTTCATTTTTTGCGTGTAACTATGACTGTTTGGCGCTGCTTTTCTTTAGCAACTCATAGTCATAGACGAGGGTAGTTTTATAATTAAGAAAAGAAATATTCTTATTAAAGTATAACAAAACAAATATTTCGATGTAATAAAAATTAAGGATATAATCATTTAATAGACATTCAACACAGCTGTCACCACCTTCGTAGTTTTTCAAATAATTCAAGTTGATTTTTTTGTTATTTAACTTTTCTCAATTTTTTTCTTTAAACAGTAGACTTCTATTTTTATTATCATCGCTATTTATTTTTCGCGAAAAACAACACGAAAACAAAACTATAGGAAACAAATAAAGCAACGTCAAGAAAAAACAAAAAACGGTGACCGTAAGTAACAAATCATTCTGACGCAAAACAATTTCAATTGTGACGGTTTGAAGAGAATATGAAAGAAAATAATTGTCATCAACAGGACACCAGATCTTTTCTCTTGTACGAGTATAACATGTGAAGCTAAAACAAACTGATATATACGTACAGTGATGAAGGTAACAGTACACATTCCATATAGAAACAAAATGTTTTTATTTACAAGTCAGTGTACATTCATATTTAGAATATATTCAGCTTATATGAACTTCACATATGTTAAATGCCTTTTCAAAGAAAATTGTTATCATTAAGATAGAAAAGAAATTGTAATTAAAAATCCTATGGATAAGGAAAGAATATCAGTACCCGAATTGATAAAAAATTATTTTCCTATTTAAGATAAAGGTTGAAAGCAATATTGTCTTCCATTAAAGGTTTAACAGAGAAAAAGTCAAGCAGAAATAATTTCGCAATGGCAATCTATACAATAAAAAAAATCAGAAGAATAGAATACAGTGTAATCGCAATAGAATGAACACTTGGTAATATGAACTACTCGATATTACGAACTCCCGTTTTTTTTTCATTAGTTACTCTATAGAGTGAACAATGCCCAACTCAGTAGAGTGAACTTTTGTTTTTCTTATACAAAATTGACAAAGACACCAAAGTTATCGGTCACTTCAGCAACAACATCTGGAAGGACTAACCCCAATTTTAGATATGCTTCAAACTGCTAATCCAAACGTGAGTTTGTTTAGCATCCAATAAACCAAAATTTATGAAAAGTTTTATATTTGCAGGAAGTTTTTACTAATGATGACATTACGGAATGGAACAATGCTGTAAGTTCACTTCCAATTTCCGCTGAAGGCGTTCCCGATGCCATTTCTGAGACTGGCACTGGCATCGAGGAAGTACCAGTAGTACAACCAGACATTACAGCAACGCAGGCCGTGCAGGTTTTTGAAAAAGCTATTGACTGGGCAGAAAATAACACAAACAATTACGATATTTTAGTTTTGCAAAAATTCCGCGATCTAGCGGTGAAAAAAGCTAAAAATGCTTGAACAAAGCAAAAAACTCTTGAAAATTACTTTACTTCTTTATAATTAAATAATAACATTAAATAAGTATAGATTTTTTTATATAAAAATGTGTTTTTTATAGACTCTTTGGAGTGAACATTTCCAATAGAGTGAACTTGCCTTGCACGAATTAGTTCATTCTATTGCGATTCCACTGTATTAATCTCAAACGATTCTTTTGATGACCAAAGTGGTTCTAGTGATTTGTTAAGGCAAGAAGCTTAATAATTAAAAATATACTTTTTTATTTATCAAAAAAATTACACGTTGTGATGCCGTCAAAAGGTATTACGTTTAAAACACATCAAATTTTTTCTTATGGCTTTGGTCTTCACGACACATAAGCAGTTGTTTTGTCAGATGACTTTTAAAGAAACAATAGGCCGTATTCCAATTGGCATTGTCGTCGTCCGTTAACAACATTTTTGTTATAGGTCAAAGGCATGAGAAACAGTTTTTCTTTATTCTATTACAAAAATGTTGTCAGACGACAAAGACATCGCCAACTGGAATAAGGCCGAATGTTTAGATGCTTTACACGACATATTTTTATTTTGCACTGGGGAATTGCATGAAGCTTGTTCATGGCAGTCAGTTACTCTCAGAGCTTTTGTCAGAAGAGTCCTAAGATGTAGTCGCCGAACGATATATATTTTTTATATTTCGTTTTTTTTTCAAGATGTCAGATCTAGTGTTTGAACACGGAGCTCTTGTCTAGTAAGTCAACACACTAACCACTAGACTGCAGCAACAAATACATGTCATTAATCAGGCAATTGTACCCAGAGTGGGCAAATAAACAAAACATTTCGCAAAAGTTACAACAAAGTCATACACTTTTCAAAATTTTTTTAATGGTATTGTACATGAGCAAAAAGAAAAAAAATACTTTCTAAATGAGAAAGAGCGCAAATGAAACAATTAGCTTTTCGCTCCTGTGCTTGCTTTGTTATTCCACCACATTCGTATAATTTGCTCTTTTTTCTCTTCTTCTTTTCTTTTTCTCATCTTCTTTCCTTTTTCTTCTCATTCATTTTTTATTGTACCTACGCACATTTGAGTTAGTGTATTTGTACTACTCAAAACAAAAACAATATACAAAATTAAATGGAACAATCTTTCTCACTGTTTCTGTTTTATTTTTGTTTTACTCATTGTAAAGAACACAACAAAGTGAGATCAAACGTTCAGTTTTGTTTATTTTCCTACTCTGATTGTAACAGAGTTTAAAGAGAAACTTTCATCTATATTATTTTGGTAAGAACTTAAGCACGTTAACGATAGTTGGCTTTTTACTTATTTCTTAAAAAATATTTTTTCCAAAAATTTCATTGTTTCACTCACTATTCAAAAACAAAAAAGTTAGATTATCATTTCTATTTTTAGTCTGTAACCTGCTTTCCCCACATTCTGGTCTCTATGAAATTTATTTAAATAAAATGTCGATATTTTTCTTAAGCCTCCTTATTTTGGTGTTAAATTTTATTATCCATTCATTGTAATGTAACCAAATTTGTAAGACCAAAAAAATGAAATAAAATACAAACAAAAAAAAAAAAAAAAAAAAAATTCACGCACATGACCTTCAAGCCGCAGGCATATCACATGTTGTTTTTCTTTGTTCCCATTCCTGTATGCCTTATGGCTGTTGAAAAATGTAAAACTTAAAAAGCCTTGAAGAGATTTTTCGTTGGTTGACTTTCCAAAAAACCAAAAGACGAAATAAAACGAATATAAGTCTCACAACAATAATACTACACCAATATTGGCACACATTCATAGCCAAAACAATACCAAAAGATATGAATTAAACAGTTTTTAACTGTTTATTACTATTTTTTTTCCAAAAAGTGTACTGACTGCCAGTAGAATTGGCCTGTGGCATTTGATTTAAAACAACATCATGAGTAAAATACTATATTGCCATTTATACAAATCTGATGTGCGTATTGTTCCAACGTGCCATTAAATGTGGCAACTAGTCTTATTGTCAATGTCAAAGTTTATTCCTCGTTTCAATGCCCAAAAAGGTTTATAATGGCCTTTAATCGAAAAAGCAAAATATTAAGGAAAAATAAAAGCACAAGGGAAAAATTAAAATTAAAGTGCCCAATGCATCGTTTTATGTAGAACTCAAATAGAGTAAACGTTTAAAAACATGAATATCAGGACCGAATGATATTTACAATTGCACAGTAAGTTAAACAGAACTTGACAGACGTATCTCCCTCTGCCTGTGCTTATTTACATACCCCATATAAAATCATGCTCATTTTTAGTTGCCCATATATTTAAATTCTTCACGAAATAATACAAATATTTCAGGCCTGTAGTATAAGTAGTGTCCTAGTTGTACGTTATTATTAGGTGAGCGTTGTTAGCCGCCTATTTTTTTTTTTTTTAGAATAATCGAAACTATTTCAAGTTAAGCACCCCAATATATTTTAATTTATAATTATTGTTAGTCGACTAATTAGTTTAAGTTATTTACCACTCTCCTCCCTTTCCACTATGCTAAGTTTTTGCAACATACACGAAAAAATACATTATATGTACCAAATACCAGTACTAATTATACACGTACTAAATTATCTTCGTTTATGATAATCATTTACTAAGATATTAAGTTTTTATTAGTTATAAACCTTCCTTATATATCTGTGGACTTTTGACAAAACGTCTTCTCTCTAAATCAACAACTTTTCAGTAGAGCCAAAAAACAGTTAAAAAGGCTAATAGAAGTTATTGCTTAGAGAATTAAAGAAATTTTGAGGTTGGATATTATGCACAAACACTTAACGAACATTATGCGACATTTTTTTTCCTTCTAGAAGCAATAGTTTTCTTTAAAACGACAAAAAATTAATTTAAGACTTTTTGTTAAATAGATTTTAAATAAAAAAATTAGCTTCCACCATATAAGTCGTTTTGTCAAAATTTTGTTGATTAAATTTGAAAATTATTTTAGTCGCTTAAGTCAAGACAAGTTGTTTTGTTAAAATGGAATATGAAAAAAAAAGGATGAAAGAAGTTGATCTGGAAAATATATTTCGGTTTTATTAAAAAAAATACTTTCATTTTTCTCTACAATATGCAAATAATTAAAAAAATATTAATAAAAATTAAATAAAATTTTTAATAGACATTCAATTTTTCAAATTATTCTTAATTCTCTGAAAGAAGTCGTTTTGTCAAATTGAAATTGGGGGAAAGTCTGAAAGAGGTCGATTAGTCAATTGCATATCTTGCGTTCCAAAGGTCGTAGAAATACGGGGATTAGAGCAAAAGAAGGACAAGGAAATTCTATATTTACTATAAAAATATTGAAAAATTGTCTTATTTCGAGAGAAGACGTTTTTTCAAAATTCCACAGATATTATATATTATAAACCTTCCCCTCCCGTAGTCTCCGTGGTCTAGTGGTTATTGGGTGGGTTCAAATCTCAGCTCTTAAATCTTGAAAAAAAAAGAAACATGAAAAAATTATTTCTTTCAGCGATTACCTCTCAGCAGTCTTCTGGTAAAAACTCTGAGAGCAATTGATTGCCATGAAAAAGCTTCTCAAATTTGTCGTTCGGAGTCGACTTTAAACTGTAGGTCCCGGTACTCATGGATAAAAATTGACACACGCAACATGAGTGCTGCGAAAATGTTTTGCTCTTTTTTTTTTTTTTTCTTTTAAAGATGATGTTTTAATTTTTATAGAAACATGTTAACATCTTTGCAAATTAATGTCAAGCAGTGTAAAAAGAATTTAAACCATATTCATTCGGTTGTGTACTATTATATTTAAAAATTATTTTTTTGGGCGCTAAAGCGTCCACATGGCCAACAATGCCATATCAGTTGTTTATGAATTTTAATTTTTTTTTTCATTTAATTTTTTTGAACTCACTTTTTAAACAGAATAATTGGATATTAGACACTGAACATTCTAATGAAAACATACCTGAAAGTAGAAGAAGAATAGAATAACAAACAATCAAACAGATTTTAAAAATAAACAAATACAATACATATGTTAAAAAAAGTTTCTATTTTTTTTCAATATTTGTATTTACATTAATATGGAATAAAGTTCAATAAAAATTTATACAAAAAGAAAAACTTTTTGTTTATAAATAGAACAACTAACTTTTTCCTACTAAATGTAAACAATACAATACAATACAAAAAAACAACCTCTAAAACTAAGCACAATTAATAGAAGGGCACAAATTTTCGTACGGAAAAAGTATCAATACAAACTCATAAAAAGGGGACGTAAAAAAGAAAATTGTTTGAGCATTAGAAAGTCAAACGTTTTGATGTGAGAAAAATCAAAAATATAAATATGAGTTTAAAAAAATTTTTCTTTTTAAATAAAAGGTTATGAAACATGAATATACTGCCCAATTAGCACAATATCCTAAAACGACTTTGTTGTTTATATACATTTTAAAAATTTATATTGAAAGCAAATATTAAAATCGAAATTTGTCTTTTTTATATTCAGACAAATACTCAGTGGTGAACCCCTTGCTTATGCAGTGCATTGTTTTGGATTTTTTGAAAATAAATTTTTTATATATGCATAAATATATATCTGTGGAATTTTGAAAAAACGTCTTCTCTCGAAATAAGACAATTTTCCAAGATTTTTATAGTATATATAGAATTTCCTTGTCCTTCTTTTGCTCTAATCCCCGTATTTCTACGACCTTTGGAAGGCAAGATATGCAGTTGACTTATCGACCTCTTTCAGACTTTCCCCCAATTTCAATTTGACAAAACGACTTCTTTCAGAGAATTAAGAATAATTTAAAAAATTGAATGTCTATAAAAAATTTTATTTAATTTTTATTATTATTTTTTAATTATTTGCATATTGAAGGGAAAATAGAACCCAAATATATTTTCCAGATCAACTTCTTTCAACCTTTTTTTCATATTCAATTTTAACAAAACAACTTGTCTTGACTTAAGCTATTAAAATAATTTTCAAATTTAATCAAAAAAATTTTGACAAAACGACTTGTATGGTGGAAGCTAATTTTTTTCTTTAAAATTTAAACAAAAAAAATTTAACAAAAGGTCTTAAATTAATTTTTTGTCGTTTTAAAGAAAACTATTGCTTCTAGAGGGAAAAGGAATGTCGCATAATGTTCGTTAAGTATTTGTGTATAATATCCAAGTTCAAAATTTCTTTAATTTTCTAAGTAATAACTTCTATTAGCCTTTTTAACTGTTTTTTTGCTCTACTGAAAAGTTGTTGATTTAGAGAGAAGACGTTTTGTCAAATGTCCACAGATATACATATATGTACATACGAGTATATTATGCGCCTTTTTGTGTTGATGAGACAAGTAGATGTCAATTTGCTCACTCAAGGGCCTTGAATGATCAACAGCAATTGCCCCATCTGTCGGTGAATGTTGAATATGAGTGGCGAGAGATCTTTCCCGAAATACTTAGATTGAAAAATGTCAGGGAGTGTTTTCTCGAAGATGGCCTCCTTGGCGGGGAGACATTCTTATTTTTTCAATTATAATTTAGAAAAACTGCAAATTTTATTTTATAATTTTTGTTCTTCGCTGGGATTAAACCTTGGTCGTTTAAGTTTCTGTGGGAGCGCTCTTACCAATATACCACGACCCACCCAAATTTTTCAAATTAAAAAAACCTTCCTAACACATTATGTAGGTTCTATTATCTTTCGATATGCTACTTTGCTATTCGTAGTCGCCGTGGTCTAGTGATTCGTGCGTTCGCTTACTAAGACGACAGCTCCGGTTTAAGCCTCGGCTCTGACTTCTTGAAACAAAGAAATATTAAAAAGAAATATTTCTTTCGGCGACTACCTCTTAGCAGACTTCTCGCAAAATCTCTGAGGGTAACTGATTGCCATGAACAAGCTTCTCAATTTTGTCTTTCGGAGTCGACATTAAACTGTAGCTCCCGGTAATCACGGATAAAAATTAACACACACAACATTAGTACTGCGAGAAGCTAGGCCGTAATCCTGACAAAGGGTTGTAAAGGCCAGTTATGTATGTATGTTGTATGCTTAAAAGTCGTCAAAGCCAATACAACTTATGCCGCCGTTGCTAAATTTATTCCGGTTAATGCATCAGAGTCATGGAATATTGGATATTTTAAATAAAAGCCACCCACCACCCACATGACAGTCACATTTTATATACTGTTTGAAAATTATTTTTATATTTTACAAACCTTCTGTTTTATTTAATATTAAATGTAGGCATCCTTTTGCAAAACCGTGTAGTGGTAGAATGTATAATTTTTTTTCTTCTGTTAGTCAAATTATTGTTTTGGTTGTTGTTATTGTCATCGATTTTGTACAACTTCTTTTCCAGAGAATATCTTGTTATTATTTCTATTATTGTTTCAATTTGTTTGTTTTTATTTTCTTGTAATAGAGTGATCCAGAAACCAACACAAAGTGGTCATGAAGGGAATATAAATTTCTAACTGCACTTATTAACACCACAAAGCATACACTCATGTATACACCATATGTAACTGTAAAAGAAATGGGCGTAAGTATATACAATACATATATAATGGGTAGTAATTCGAAGTAGAATGTTCATTATGGGGCGAAGGATAACATAACCACTGAAAAATTGTCTTTTAAGCTATGGTGACATTAGGCAAATACAATTTGACGAAAAAGACGTAACCACTATTTTTTCGTTTGATCAATCAAGTATCTGCATAAACACGTTTTTCTTATTATTATAAGTTTTTAAATAATCTTTAAAGAAATGTTTACATACAAAGAAATTTTTGGCATAAAATATTCCCATAAAATAGTGGTTACACTGTTTTGATCAAATGTATGTCTAATGTAACCGTAGCTTATATCTCTCTTCCTCTCTCTCTCTGTTTCATTTTCTATCTCTTTTCTAACCAAATACTTGTATTCGTTTTGTAGGAGAAGTAGTTGCATTTTATTTAGAATTGGGTCAAAATTATCAAAAAACTGTTAAAGACAATAAAATACGACAACAATAACAACCTAAACATATAATAGTAAATTAGAAAAAATTAAATTGGTCAAAAGACCTTTACAAAATGGGAAAATATTATGGGGAAGGACTATCAAATCAAAACATAAAAACATAGTAATTTTTTTTTTAATTTTGTTGTATTTCTTTGAAAGGAAAAATGTTTTCTGCGAAAAATGAACTTAAACACGTACTTTAATCTACTACACACTAACACCCTATATTGATGGCAATTTGCCATTGTCTTTTGCACTCTCCAACCCTCTTTGCCATGTCCATTCCCCCAATCATTGAGCAAGCTTCCTGACAGTATATGTAGTTAGAAAATGTTCTCAACATAAGAAACACACACACCCCCATTCTCTTTAGACAAACATGATTTTGTTACAAGTATCTCTTGTAGACCCAGCGATTACTGTTTAAGAGAGGGCATATGCACATACATACATATATATTTAATGGGGGGTGGGTGGTGCAAGGTTTTGGTAAAAGTATGAAACAAAACATACAAATTTTGTAATTAAATCTACAACATGTCGTTCCAACATAAATTTCATACAAGTATTTTGCAAAATAAATAATTGAGTTCAAGTACTTTATTGGACTGAAATAATTATTATTGTCTTTGATAGGGCAAGCAAGTGGGCGGGGTTATTTAAGGCTATTTTATATATTAATTTAACATGCTCTTTCATGTGTATGCGTAAGATACCAGTATGTGGCAGTTCCAATAACCTACTGACTAAGTTATTAATTAGTAATCAGGGTGGGCCAAATAAGAAAGAAAAGTGGATATTAATACCAAATAACGATATAAATGAATTTTGTTAGCCTACAGCAGCAACCTATTTGGCAATTGAAGGCAATAAATTTTCTTTTGTGTCTTTGGGTGATGACTTTGAACTAACATTATGAATCAGAAAATTGTTAAAAAAAAACACATCCGAATTATTTTACAACACAAATCCGAATTAAGGCATTATTATGTCTTTATCATTATCGTTACTCTTCCGTTTGATAGATTTTTTGAAGAGTCTTCAACTGGTTATAACACAACTTGGTTTTTAGCCGTTTAAAAAAATTATAGAATTTTTGAACTGTTTTCTAAATTTCGTTGAATCTTTGAAACGCATAAAGTATAATTTTTACCTTAAATTTAATAATTTTACCAGAATTTCTTATACATGGTTTAAAGTATTTTATTGCCGTGCTCTTTGTTCACTTTTAGTCTGTCGTTTTTATCACACTTCTGTGTTACGCGTCTTGTTTTACTTTATTCTTTTATTTATATACTTCTGATTTCCCCCCATAACACTTAACTGTGAATGCATTTTTAATTAAAAAATTAAAATAAAAACACACAAAAAATAATCATGAAATCAACAGCGATAAAATAATTTTTTTTATCAGTTTTAAAGCGAATTTTGAACAAGTAATTTAGTTTTTAGATTTTTATGATTTAAAATTCAAGTGACATCGAAATATTCATATGAAGCACAAAAAGCTGCCTGCCAGGGCAGCGGAATTGGAAAAAATTAAAAGAATAAAAACACAATCAATTAAAAAGGCTGTAGAATTATTATCAAAATTGTTTCATTCACTATCAAATTTTTGCTTAAAATAGGGTATTAAAAATTTAACTGTTGTATTAAAAGTTAAATATAGGCATATAAGTATAAGTATATGCCTATATATATTATATTTATTTATCTAAATATATAAAATTGAATGTGTGTTTGTTTATTTGTTTGTTTGTGTGTTTGTTTGTTTGTTTGTACCTTATGAGACCAAACCTTTGGACCGATCTTCCTGAAATTTTCACAGCATTTAACTGGGACTCTGACATGATTAATAGGGTACTTTTTTTAGACCACGCCTACTTTTACGCCCACTTTTTTTTAATTATGTATTTGCACCCATATAGTTTTTAAAAGATTTACTTCAAATTGTATACACATTATACTCCAGGCGAAGTATAAATAATAATTTATTACTCCACGCCCTCTTTCACGCCCCTTTTCACGCCAAGTTTTGCTTTTTGTTCACCGCCCCCTTCTCTTTTAATTTAGATACTTACTTACACCTCTAATAATGTTTGCTATGCAAAATACTTTTTTTGTAATATGTATATAACTAGGGGGTAGCGAAGCACACCGGGTTCAGCTAGTATTATATATAAATATATTACTAAGAGCTTATTTGACAAGTATTGCATAGAAATTTGTCAAATAAATCTTTAATATTTTTATGAATACACGCCAGTGCGAAATTAGAGAATTATAAAATAAAAATAAAACGATAATTTTTTTACTATTAGCTTAACTCCAGCGTGCTTCGCTGTCCCTATTTAAATTAAAATTTTTATATCAACAAGATTATTGGAAATGTAGTTTTTTGCATAAATTTCGAAACTTTCACTATTCCCGATTTTAAGATATAAAAAAATCAACAGTTACTATCTGTTAGAAGTACCATACGCACTTGTCGAATTCCGTCGAATTGTGATTAATAATTTCTATTGACCATGAAGTCATTTAAAACAAATTTAGAAATTTTCGCCTCAATCATCCTCAGGATATATAAAAATTAATATTAACTCTGTATTAGAGGTACATTTTCATTTGTCCAATTCCGTTCATATTTGACGAATGATTTACATTAATCATAAAGCTATTTGGACCAAATTATGCAACTTCTGCTATTGCCGACCTCCAGAGATATGAAAATCAATATTTATTTCGTATAGGATGTACCGTTCTCACTTCAACCTGTATTTCAATATAAATTTGGATTGACTATGTGGTGAGTTAAGCTAAATTTATAGATTCCAACCTCTCTCAAGATATACCAATATTAACATTAGCTTTGCAGGAGATATACCATTCCCACTTTTGCACTTCCGTCAAATTTATTTTATATAGGAGGTACCACATTAAGTGCAGGCTCTGTCTTGAGGTGGAAGAGACGGCAGAGCACAGATCCTCGGCGGGGATCAGATAGATACGGTGGGGATCAGATCTAGTTCAATCAGGGTTTTACTTGATTTTATTGGGAGGGCGGAGAAGTCGTTGTTCGAACACGGCTTAAAGCCTGTTCATTTATATTATGAGTAACGATTGGGCTGGATGGCGTCGGTGGACGAAATAGTCAACCGGGCATCCTCTCCGATCGGCCAAATCGATCAACAAAATTAAATACTACAAACTGTTTAACCCTTGATTGCGTAATTTCCAATTAATTTCTTTATTACCCACAGATATCATTCTTGATTTACCATTTTCCATCCAAATGTGATCAATCAATACTATATGTATTTCAAAGATATCTCGAGAATAGTCTTTTCGAAAGAGTATATTTTCGCATACACTATGACGTCCAAAGATCTTTGTAACGAATAAAAAATTTCGCTGTTGGAATGGGAATTACTTAAAGAAATTTACTTTATAAAATTATCAGAAGGATACCCACAGAAAACTGTGGCGCACAGAATATTTAGACTAGCAAACCGAGTAACATTATAAACTAAAGGCAGGCCAATCAAAACAAAAGTGCTGGGAAATTTGTTCTTAGGCTACCCAAGCTCAGCAATAGGTTGAATAGCTACATTATGTAAGTAAATCAGATTATGCATTAATCCTTAAAAAGTTAATGATTGGTCTCTCGCTGCTATACTCACACATAGATTACCAACGGCAGATCAAACATTTTTACAGCACTTGTTACATAGAATTCATGGGACCCAATTTAATTCTTATATTCCTTAACATAAAAATATGAAATAACATTTAGTTTGTGGATTGGAGATAAAATTGGCAATTAGTGCGGTATTTCTGCCACAAAACTTGTCGCAACTGAAAAGGTAAATGGATATGCACAATAATATTGTAGCTACAACAATCGTATTCCGTCTGGATCTCCGCGAGATTTTCTATGTATGGCAGTAACGCCGTTTAAACCGAGTTTACTCTTCAATTTTTTAATTAAAAAAAAAGATATCAACACTTAGTCTTTTTTAAAACAGCAACACATATTTACAATTAAATTTCTGGCTTAAAGTGTTATGAGGCTTAAAGAAAATCCTTTATCAAAATAGAAAAATAAAAACAATAAAACAGTATAACGATAAAGTAAAAATGATAACATGTGATTTATATAACGGAAGAAATTAATAGTTTTCAACTAAAAATACGTCCAAGCCATATCTATCAGCTCAGACAACCGGCAACCATCATCTATCCATTCATCCATCTTTTATCTATCTAGAAAAGTATATACGAGTATACGTCCTTTAAATGGCCATTATTGCACCATGAATAACCAAACCTGTAGTTATAAAATAGAATAGAGAATTTTGCAAAATATGGCAAAATTAATGATGACCCAATTTATTTTTCTATATTTTCATTTTCTCTATTTGTTTTCTACCTTAAGAGTGCCATAAAAAGTTTTTTTTATTCTATTTGTTTTCCCTTCTAGTTTTTCAAATATTTTTTTTTTTAGAAAAAATTGTTTATGATATTTTTGTTTTTTTTTTATTTTTTATTATTGTGTTCTTGTTTTTTTTGTGTGTTATCCTCTCCGACATATGAGGTCATCTCTTGTAGGGTCAATTCTAAGTTAATGCTGGCTGACTGACTGACTGACTGACTGACTGACTGACTGACTGACTGACTGACTGACTGACTGACTACAAGTGTAAAATGCAGAATAAACAACAATAGAGATGATGATGACGATAATGATATTGTTGTCCGGCTGTTTGACAATATTGTTGCTGTTTATAGAGTTGTAACACTATACAATGAATTGTAGGGAAATAACTACCTACAATATGTGACTACTAGACTGCAAAAATTACAAAAGAAAACCAAACAATACAATACAAAAAAAAAAGAAAAACCTAAAGAAAATGTTTAAAAACATAAACGAAGTAAAAGCAAACATAAATGAGAAAAACAAAAAGTTCGTTATAGAAATTGGCCAACAGCTGGTCGAATTGCATTTAATAACTGCCTGCTTGTGTTGGTTAAAATTATACGTTATTAGATAGACTTTATAATTTGCTGGTCTCTAAATGAGGGTAGTTTTACAATTTTGTAATTTTTTGTTAATTAGGGCAGATAGTTTAAAAATTTATCTATTGACAGCTATTGAAATCAGACAGCTATATATGTATACACAAAACCCCAACATCGCCCACGGAGCTGTTAGTACCAAATTTAGTTTTTTTTATTATTATAGACTATTCTCAAAATTAAAAAAAGCACCTTTAATCCCTATGGGATATACATCTTGTCCCCATTCAGCCCACTTTTTAATTTCTATTGACTACCAAGCCATTTGAGGTAAATTTAGATGCTACTACCAATACCAATTTAAAAATGTTGCCAAATAAATATTTATTTGCACTTGGAATATTTGAAATTTGTATAGCATAATAGGATATACAAAGCCAAGGATACCGTAAAAATTAAAAAAAAAATCGGTTCCGTTATTTAATTGTCAAACAAACAAACAAACAAACAAAAAAACGCATTCATTTATATATATCGTCATGCGGGAGTTTAAGTGCTCTATCCGCCATTTCATATTTTTTATATATCTCGAGTTAATGATGCCACTTTAGGTTTTCGACCCCAAAATCAAATCAAATCTGTAATCCGTTTTCGGATACCTCGTCTTGTTTCGGAGATAAATAGCCGAAAACGGATTGCAGATTTTAAAAATTTTGGTGTCAAAAACCTAAATTAGCATCATTAACACGAGATTTAAAAAATGGCGTATAGAGCACTGCACTTAAACTCCCGCACGACGATATACACAAAATTGGGTGATCAGAAAATTCAAAAGTGTGAGCTTTACTCTGAACCAATATATTTTGCAAGAATTTTTAAAAAACTATTGCTTATAGACGGTCAGGAATCCAACCGTGGGTGAGCCGCCCATTTTAATTTGTATGCCCATTTTGAACAATTTCTTGTATTTCATATTAAGGTCATACCGATTGTTCACTCTTGTCCATTATTTATAATTGTCACCTATTAATTACTAATTGTAGTAATTAGTAATTGGCTTTGTCATTTGTAATTACTAGTGGTCAGTTACAAAACGTAACTGTTTATGCCTTTACTTCTCCTTTGTTAGATATAAGTATTTTCGCTGTCTATTCTTCTCTGCTTTGGTTTGTTTGTGTTAAATTTGTATAACAATGTATACCCCCTTATGGTCTGTTGACAATGGCAGCTATTGTTTTTAGAGAGACAATTTATTTTATTCAATCTTAGTTGACATTTGCATCAATTAACATTTTTTGTTTTTGTTCTTAATAAAAGTAATTTGGCATTCTCATTTTTAAATATTATGACCGTTTGAAATACTGTTTTCTCTTTATGATTCGGTTTTATATTGGGCTCATATGAACAGCCCTATTTAGTTGTGTACAGTGTTGCCATAGCTTTTAATTTTTGGAAGTCAATTTTTAATTAAAAAACTAACCACATATCAAGTCTTCAATGTTCGTCAAAGAGCAGGTCTAAAAGCAATTTTCTTTATTCAGACTATATTTAGATGGCATGATGGAAGATGGTAATCTCTTCCTATAAGGTTAACTAACAAAAGTTTTTTCTGTTCCAAAGTTTCTGGCCTTGTCAGTGCTAGGAAGAACTCCTCTCTTTTTGATTTATTAATTGTTTCAATTTTATATATATTTTTTTTATTTTAAACAGGTACGCAGCAGAGCTCGGATGGCGGCAAGACTATATATCTAATTCTTTTTATTTCATAGCCGCATCTATTAATGACTAAAACCTCTACTTGGAAAATGACACAGATAATATGATCTTTTCCCTAAAGCACAGATTAAATAGCACTCTTGTTACTTAGTCGTGATGTGAATCGTTTGAGAAACTTTTAAAGTTTCTTGGGTCTATTCAAAAGATATTCGAGGAGGGCGCTATTAGACTCTCTATTTTACCGGTATGGAAACCTTTTGCCATTATCTTAATAATAATCTCTATGACTTTTTATCAGCGAACTTTTCTCCAATGCTGTACAATTTAAAGTGGCCAATAAATACAATCAGTTGCATATGCTTTCCATCATAATATTTCAATATAAAAAAAATAAATATTTTTTTACTCCATATGTAAATAATAAATATTTATTGTATTATTCTTTTTACATCAACTATAGATCTTTGCTTCCCATCCTCGCCCTTCCTATATACAATCTCACTCTTGTTGAAAAGCATTACTGTTTGGAATAGTAACCAAAACGCTATTAATGTATCATGACATGAATGATAGCAGCTGACACCAGCCAATTTTGATATTATTTTTCTCTGTCTTCGACTCTGTCTTTTTTATTCTCTCTATTGTTTTCAACAAAATGTTAACGATGACTGGGAATAACGATGCGACAATCATATATTGCAGGGTATTGGTAAAAGAGAGAACCAGCCGCTATTTGAAAGGCTAGAGCACAAATATTAAATATTAAAAACCAAATAATCCATAAAAGTATGTCACAGAAAAATACAGAAATGTTTCACGTATAACGATATATGTACATACATATGTAGGAGGAGAGAAGAGGGAGGAATCGCTGCTAGTTATGGTACAAGTGAGCACCTACCAATCCAGTCAATACATTACACCTGTCTGTTTAGTTATTGGTTTCTGATGATTGTATATGTTTTATGGTTCGTCTCTATGACTATCATTTCGTTTGCATTTTTTTTAAGGGAGACATATAAAATATGAATTCGTAAACAGCGTCAAAAGCGGAAAGACATGTTTTGCTGTTATGCGAGCATTTATAGATTAAATTATTAAATACAAATGACAAAAAAGGTCTATTAAATTAAAAAACTCACACGCCAAATATTATATTGTGCTTATAAAATATTTAAGAGAAACTAGCCATACTCGAAGAAGTTCTTTGTTCAGAAAAGAGATTCTCAATAATTTAGTTTTTTTCCGGCAGGCCGGAAAAGTTTGTTAGCCTTATTGCAAATATTTTGCCACAGGTGATATTTGACTTATTCAGTTTCGTTTACTTTCCCAAAAGACCTTTTTTAATTTTCCTAAGGTTCTGTATTTTTGTTGTGCCTTCTTGTTGAAACTACAAAAACAGCGAGGTTGTCAAAAGAGGACGGATAAGTTTGAGATAAAAGATGCAAAAATGCTTGCCGCTTGACATAGCATGTATTACTAAGTATTTGATTATAAATAATTTGCACTAAATAAAATAAAACCTCTTAATCTGGGGGAAAATATCTATATTGTCTGCTTTAATAAAGAAATAAAACCATCCCCAAATATATATAGTTACACACTTCTAAGTATGAATATGACAAGCACCTCTCACAACTTATACTTGCGGTTACTTAAGTTACGCTTGGTTGTTGCATGTTGCGTATGGGTATTATTTAATCTTTAACCACTCATACATATATATATGGCCAATAACACTTAAACTGTACAAGAACAATACTCTATACTCTGCTCTCTACCCACAATATGATACCAGCTGAAGCAAAATTACAAAACTTAAATCCTTCAAACACCTTAAAACCCTTTGCCTATCACAAGTAATTATTCAGCCTTATTTTCTCTCCCAACAGACATTCCTTACATATAATCAACTGCCATAATATTTCACTTGGAAGTGACACACTCGAGTATTCAATTACAATAGAAATAAAATAACGCACATATAAGCAAACAAACTTACTAATGGCGTGCGTGGTCTCTTCCCTGATAATAATTCTTATTCCTCTTTTTAAGCTGTAAATGCATGTGTGGCAATTGTGGAATGAATTGTTGCACATTGCAATGCCATCACCATCAAACCGCTATAACTTGTTCATAGTAAGTGCCAGTTAAAGTCAATGATTCTTTTAAAAATTCTTAAAACCACTATGAGAGTATATTACAAGCTTATGCCTTTAATAAGGAGTCATAAATAATATGAGTAATTTGAATTTAAGTAGTCCTTGTCTATCGAATTTGATTTATGTTGTAATTGAAATATTGATTAAATGCAGAGAGCAGAAGTGGAGGAAAAAATTACAAACATATGTATGGAATCGATTTGAAAACACATGATGGCACATATAATTAAAGTTTTATTTTGGGCAGCAAAAAATATGAAAAAAAAGGTAATTAGTAAATTTATGAGAAGAAATTGTTTAGTATAGAAAACATAAGCTGAAAATTTTATTAAAGAAAAACAGTTTAAAAGTATATAGTCCTACAAAATAGTTAAATACGTTTATTAAGATCTTATTCTATGCAGTAAGTTTTGGAAGCTAGTTTTACGCTACGAAAATGATTAAAAATGGTGCAATTTCGTTTTATCATTTACTCACTACACAGCTTAACACCCATTATTTACCCCGCAAGAAATATAATTTTGTGAGTCGAATTAAATGCGATTATCCTAATACAATAATATAACGCTTTACTTAACAATGTGGGATTAATCCGTCAACGACATTAAAAATTAAGCTTAGAAATATCTGTTAAGATACGAGTACATCCCAGCAAAAATTGGAACTTACTGATTAGCAGTTTTTATTTACTGCTTCTGCGTAAATATAATAAGCTAATACATCAGCAGTTTAGTTCCTTTTAAGCTTCCACAAGTATGAAATTTATTATTCCAATGATATCAGTTTCATCACTATAGCTTGTTTTAAAACGAGTTTAGGAGACTTTCAGTTATCCCATGTCAAAGTCTTGTAATTTCCAGAGCAGTTTCGCCTACTGAAAACATTTCCAGAAAGTGTTTGAATACTTTGAATAGTTGCCGCCAATATTTCAATGAATTTATTTTTTCAACGGCAATACTTGTTTATCCTTCGTTGTATTATTCTTTGGGATCGGAATAAAAATTCCGACATGGATAATTCTATTTCAAACGTAGTTTAAACAATTTGAAATGAAAAAAAAATTTAAAGGGATTACTAAAAACTTAAAAATTGTATACTCCCACTACAGTTCTAAAAGCCTCTCGTAGATTGAATAATTAAAATTCATAATAAAGCTGAAAGAAACTTATATACAAAAATTATTGTCATAAATCTAAACTTTTTTTAATATAATATTCAAATCACTAAAAAGAAAAAAATGTTTAATAATTCACAGTCTCAAAAAGTTTTTTAATTTGTTTGCTTTTGCCAAATAAAACATGAATACAATTTAAAAAAAAATTTTCGCAAAAACCAAAATGCTTTTTCCATCATCCTCTCAGTAGTTTGGCGTGGTTTTAGAAGCCAAACAAAACAATCTCAGCCACAACAACAAATAATGAAAAGGAAAAACAATTGGAAAAAGAAATATATTTCTGTGTCCCGGCAACTTTATAACGACAATGGCAAAATAGTTTCGTTGTTTTTGCTACAATACTCGTAAGTTCACTTCAAAAGGCATGTTGCTGATTGTGTTGCTTAAATTTCTTAATTGGAATGCAAGTAAAAATAGCAGGAAGCATAGGTTATACAGAAATTTGAGATACACTTCTTAGTTAAGTGAAAGATAAATTAATTTTCTTCTTAACTAATTAAGATGTGCGTCACTATAAAGTGTAACACCCATTTTTCTTAATAACTTTTTTCACCTTTAATCAAAAGTATTTTTCTTAATCACAATATCTTTGAAAAATGTGTCAGATTTTAAAATGTATCAGTTTGTCAAATTTGACTTGTTAGTTAGTTCACAATGGATAATCAAAGACAAGTGCATACAAAAATTATTCAAATAATTCAAAAAAAACCATATTGGAGTTATACAAAAGTTGCTAGGGAAGTCCACGTGACCAGGCAATGTGTTTTCAGAGTGGTCAAAAAGTTCAACAAAGACCTAAAAATTGAAAGAAAGCCTGGAACAGGTAAAGCAAAACTGGTAACGAACGACGCGAAAGCCAAAAAGGTTGAGAAGCTTTTGCTGGCTCTTCCAAACATTTCTGGTCGCGAAGTGGCCCGGCGCGTGCAATGTTCGGAAAGTTTTGTGCTCCGAGTTAAAGCTAAAGCTGGCCTTAAAACATTTAAAGTCCAAAAAGTTCCGGATAGAAATGCTAAGAAGAATATTGAAGCAAAAAAAGAGCAAAACTCCTCAAAAAGAATTTTTTTCAAAAGTTCGAATGTTGTGTAATGGATGATGAAACTTACGTTTTTGCAGACTTTGCGCAGCTTCCTGGCCAAGAGTTTTATGTAGCGGATAGTAGAGGCAATGTTTTTGAAGAGTTCCGAACTAAAAAACTATCAAAATTTCCCAGAAAGTTCCTAGTTTGGCGGGCTATTTGTAGCTGCGGCAACAGAAGTGCATCATTTGTTACATTGGGATCAATAAACTCAGATATTTATATCAAAGAGTGTCTTCACAAGAGGTTGCTCCCATTTCTAAGACAGCACAACATATCAACATTCTTCTGGCCAGATTTGGCAACATGTCACTACAGAAAAAGCGCAATAGACTGGTATAATAAAAATAATGTTATTTTTGTTCCAAAAGAGGCTAACCCACCAAACTGCCCAGAGCTGCGGCCTATTGAAAGATATTGGGCTCTGGTCAAAAGAGAACTAAAGAAGAGTACATCTGTTCCCAAAACCATTACTAGTTTTCGATATAAATGGACAGCTGGTACCAAAAAAATCACCGAAAACACTATAACATTGCTTATGGATGGCATAATGAATAAAATAAAAAATTTTATAAAATTAAATTCATTTTTAAATAAAATAATACAGAATATAAATCTGTAATAAAAATGCAAAATAAAACTGTTTTATTTTTAACTCTAGCTTACTCCAGTCAGTTTTTATTTGACTTTTGATGTGTTACAGTTTATAGTGACGCACATCTTAGTTGAATGACAGAGAGAATTGATTGAATTAAAAAGTAAGATAAGTAATTGATGCAGTTATTGCAATTAAAATGAATTAAAGTAATTAAAATCTTTAGTAAAAGGCGAAAGATTTATTCGTAGTCTAGTGGTTAGCTTACTAAGACATAGGCACAGGGTTCGACTCCAGGCTCTGACATCTTCAAAAAAAGAAATATGAAAAAAATATTTCTTTCGGCGACTACCTCTCAGCAGTCTTCTGGCAAAAGCTCTGAGAGTAACTAATTGCCATGAACAAGCTTCTCAAGTCTATCGTTCGGAGTCGACATTAAACTGTAGGTCCCGGTACTCATGGATAAAAATTGACACACACAACATGAGTGCTGCGAGAAGCTAGGCCGTAATCCTGACACAGGGTTGTAAAGGCCAGTTATGTATGTATGTAAAGTAATTAAAAATACAATTGAATTACATAATTTTTCAATCACTTATTTTCAATGCCAAAAAATAATTGATAAATTGAACAAAGTTGTTAGTTCAATTACAATAATAATTAATAACATATATTTAACAAAATTCGTTATCAATGTATAATTAAAAAATTCTGGATTAAAAAAAGGTATGAGAAATTACTTTAATATTAATAATACTATTTTTACTTTAATAATAATCTCAATTCATATTTAAGCATAAAATCTTTTTTATATTTTAGCAAGTCATTATTACAATGGCACAAGAATTAAAGCAGTGTGACAAGTAATAAACGTAAACACAAAAATAATTGATAATAAAGTAACTGATTCAATTGAGGTACGTGATTGATTTTACAGATCATCAATTATTTATAAAAATAAAACTTAGCTTCGTTACACAAGTCGCTATTTAATTGTACAATTAATAATATTACATAAGTAATTGATTTAATTAAATGATTATTGACTGAATTATAAAAGTAAGTAATGCATTTTATTTCACAAGCAGTTGATACAAATTTATTGCATAAATAATTGATTTAATTAAATCAATTACTTTTGTAATAGACTACTATTATGGTACAAATAATTGACTGATTTAAAATGATTTCAATAGCAAATGTTTTGTAACCAATTGTAATATCTTTAGATATTATGAACCATTTACAAAATTATAAAATTTAAGAATAAAGTTAACTGCTATAAAAAAGTAATTTATGTGATCATAATAATTTATTTGAGCAATTGATTCAATTGCACATGATATTAGTTTATTAATTTCAAATTACAAATTATTTTCTTAAAATGATGACGAAAATAATAACACATAACGATAGCTTAAATGTAAAAAGGCATAACTAATACAATTTTTAAAGCCAGGTTTTTGATTGATTATTATGAGCACCTTTAAATAATTTACATTCCTGTGATCAAATTGACAATTTTGTGACGAAAATTTTGATTAATTTTCTTTTATAAATTCTGCTTCTCGTGCAAAGTTTTTTTTTTCCCGTCTTTTAACTTTATTTACTGCTGCCATTATATAAAAATAAATTAAATAATTTATTTAATGCATCAAATTCGTAATGGAAATAATGCAACACAAACTAAAACAAAATTATAGCAATTGCCATTAAAAAATTATTACAATTTTTCATCATAATTTCTGTCTATACTTAAGCGGAAGTACTACTTACAAAGGGCATTTCCTTTGAATTAATTTCAATTAAAAAAAAAACAAGAGTTTAGTATGACGTAGTAAATTAAGACATATTAAATCAGAATGCAATATTAAAAGAAAACCCTTTATTAAAAAGTTTATTTCAGAAGAAATGCTCCAACATTAACTAACAAAAATGTCCAAAATAGAAAAATTACTTATTTAATTTCAGTTTGAAAGGAGAGACAAGGAAATAATTGATATAATTTAGGAATTCTGTTAGCCAATGCACTTGCTTACTTACTTAATGGGTTTCACCAATCTTACACAAATTGCATTGCCTGTAGTGCTCATTGTGTTACAAGTAAAGGAAATATTATAATGGCTACATCATTACAAATAGAAAAACTTAAATTTCTTTTGAATGTATACTCTATAGAATGTGCTCTCCTTTTTAGTTTTTCAGTACAAATAAACAACAAAATAAAGTCCTTACAAAGCAACAAAATCAAATTCACTATATTTCTTCTACATTTGTATTCATAAAATAGTTTTTTTTCTCTATTTTACTTTTACTTTAATGTAAAACAGTGCATTTAGTGAATTTGCCTTTGAAATGCATATCAAATCAAAGAAAATTCAAAGGAAGCTAGAGGGTAAGGAGTATATTAAAAGGTACTGATTTCTACATGTCTATAGGCATAGAAATAAATTAACAAAAGAGCCTAATTTTAATAAAGGAAAAAGTTTAAACAACTTTTATTCTAACATTTTATGATGATTTATAATATTTGATTTGAAAACATCAGTATTTGGTAAGAGAAAACATCAGTATTTGGTAAGAGAAAAACAACAAAATTTGAATTTGATATTTAATTAAATTAAATTTAAAAAAGTAATAAGTTTCCCTATAGAAATGAAGAATGATAAAATACGTAATAAAGAGGAATTGAGTATTAAAATGTAATAAAAATTATTTTGTTTTTAATTTATGTAATTGTATAGATAATAAAAGTAATTATTTTAAATACATAAGTGTATAATTGAATGAAATATACAAATAATCAACTGAGTTATAAAAATAATTTATTTAACTAGATTATCAATTGATTTAATGGAATTCCTTGCTTCAACTATTAAATTAAAATTACACAAGTAATTGATACGATTAAATTTACACAATTAATAGGGAATAAAATAATTGGGATATAAAATTAATAATAAATAAGAATAATAATTAATCACATAAATTACACAAGCCATTCAATTGTTCAATTGTCCATGAATTTATTCTATAAAAGAAGTATTTACTTCAAGTGAATTTAATGATTCAATTAAACAAATAAACGGTTTAAATTGCACTAGTAATTGATTCAATTAAAAGTTCAACAAGTGCTTACTTGAACTATTAAATTGCTTTATATGCTTATACACGAAATTAAGTTAATTAATTATACAAGTAATTGATTTCATTATTTGTTACTGAATTAAATAGAAATACTCGGTTGAGTATTGAACAATTGAGTCAAATTTACAATTAGCTAATTCCATTACACAAAATAATCGATTAAGTTGAATAAACTCAATTACATGTAATAAATTTATATTTAAAATAATTGTTTGAAATTCACAACCAATTGATTAAATGCACAAGCGATCTGTTAAATTGTAGAGAGAATTTTTCAATCGGAGAGTATTTATAATAATGCATTCCAGTATAAAGGAATTATATAAATTAAACAACTCATTGATTTAATTAGATAAAAAAAGGAACTGATTGAACTAATACAATTATACATTTGTTTATTAAAATAAAAAAATTCAATTGAAATACTGTATTGATCAATTGAGTTATAAAAGTAATTGATATTGTTGTACACAAAAAAGCTTAGTTTCTTCACAGAAACAACTGATTTAATTATGCAAGTATTGAATAATATTATATAAGTAATTCATTTGATAGACTACTGAATAAATTATAAAAATAAGTAATGAATTTAGTTACACCAGTAGTTGATTCAATTTTATTGCGCTAGCAAATGATTTAATTACACAACTTGGTACTATTATTACACAAGTAATTGATTCAATTAAAAGAACTTGTGATCACGCTACAACTCTCATTAATTCTGAGCTAACAAAATCATCAAATATCATTCTCAAATTAAGAGTTTAGAATACTTTTTCTCTGTGCGCTATAAAAAGACAAATTACTGGAAGAATAACTAAAAAACTTAACAATGCACAAAAACTATTGAAATAAATTTGTTCCTGAACTCAGATAAAAAAACTGTTTAAAAATTCAATTTTAAAATCAAAAAGAAATTCATTAATTTTTAGCGTTTTACTAATTTTCCTTTTATTATGTTGCAGGCAAACTTTTTAATTGTAGATGTTGTCTGTTGTGGATAAAATGAAGGCTGTTAATAATCGGCAGTAAACACCATTTAAAGAAAATTAAACAAAAATAATAATAAAAAAAAATATTCAAATGAAACAGGGATTAAGTGGGTTGTTGATAATGTGTTTTCTACAAAAAAAAAAAATAGTTTTTCCTGTGGACTGCAGTTTTTTTTTTTTTTTTTGCACATAGGAAGGTAGAGTGGTCATTTCATGGCTTGTGAAAATATATTTTTGGATACGTGCTTTAGATATATCCTATATCCTGTAAATCTCAAGATATGATATCTCAAAAATAGCAACCCAGTTTTATCAAAATATTTATTTGAAGGCTGATGTTTTCCTTCATTGATTGTATAACATAATTACAGAAAAAAAAAACAGAAGAAAATCTTTATTAAAAAAGATGATTTGAAATATTAAAAAAAAATATATTTGTATAGCTTCGAAACAATTTAATATTTAAAATTTTGCCTATTAAAATAAAAGCAGAGAACTCTGTGTTTCAAACTAGCGAAACTGATAGTGCAGTCCGTCTTGATATTATTTGTCAAGCAGTCCAAATTCATATATTTAATTTTCTTGCAAAAATGTGTTTATGATAGTCAAAATTAAACTAATACGCTCGATAGCAGTCAAGTAATTCAGAAAAATTAACGGCAATAATAAATAAATGCTTTAAGTACGAAATTATCATACAACCTCCGTACTAAAATTGCTTCCTTTACCAAATATACGAGTATTTATTTCTTTTGTAAATAAATTATTTAGCCAGACAAATTAAATTTCTTTGCTCTCTGCTGCCTATGAGAATGAGCAGAAATGTTGTAAAAAATGAAATTAAAAACGAACAAACAAATAAATAAATGGGCGAAAAACAGAAGAATTAAAATAAAAATAACAAAAAATATATACAAATCAAAATGAAATATTTCAAATTTCCTGTAAATTTCCGTAAAACATAGTTTTATCAAGTAGATGCAGAGGGATTAATATTCCTTTAATATACAGTGGTAGAAAAAATAATAGAAACGACATAGCAAAATACTTCTAAATACTGGTGTACACTGTATTGTTACAGAGAGGACAACGTTTGAGAAGTAGATAGTAGAAGAGACAGAAAGGCAAAGGCAAAAAGCGTGCAATAAGCATAGGTGGGAGACAAGAACGAACCAAGTCGTACAAAACCTTTATACGTCTTACCAAAAAAGAAAAAAGTTTTTCTTATCAACGAAGCTACAAAATGAACTGCAGACACAAGTGAATAGCAGAACAATCTAAAATAGGGAGTAAGAATTAGAAGCAGGCAGTACCAGATGTGTTGTGCTGATGGCGACTAGACAATATGGTACAAGAAGATAGTAAAATACAAATGTTGATCCGTAATATAATAGGGTATTTTGTCTTCTCGGGTATTGGTGCAATATATTGAATTAAGAACGAAATATGGATCTCCGACTAAGCGAATAGTACAAGATATTTGCTGAAAAACAAAAAAACGTTCTTGAGATGTGAGTTTCAGGTGACCGTCTTACTTGCAATCAACCTCTTAACCCAATAAAACACCTCCTGGGTGAACATACCTACATAATTGGCCCATACAACCCTGTTTAAGATTACTTCATGAGCACCCATGTTGGTAGCGTTAATTTTTATCAAGAAGTAGCGGGAGCTACAGTTTAACGTTGACTCAGAACGACAGATTTGAGAAGCTTGTCCATGGCAATCAGTTATTTACTGTTAGAGCTTTTGCCAGAAGACTGCTTAAACTTCTTCTTTTAAGATGTCAGAGCTAGGGTTAGAACACGAAGCTCTTGTGGGCCAACACACTAAGCACTAGACCACGGCGAATTACATCTTCTGGGACTACTCAAGAGAAAAATAAAAGATTTCCCTATAAATAATAAAGTTGAATAGTGGGAAGAAACTCTAGTAGGGTAGTTTTCTATTTAAAAGGATATCTGTAAAATTTAGTAAATTCCCGTTTCCGATTTTTCTAACAAAACAAAAGACTTGACAAATAAACTTAAAAAATTTAAAAGAAAGACTCGCGTTTCTATTTTTATTTCCATCACTGTATATGTGTTTGTCAAGCTATTGACAGCATATATTAAAAAGGCTCTATCAAAGAAAGCCTTTATTAAAATAAAAATATACGGTTCTATCAGCTATAATGTACTTTCAGTTATAATTTTGAAATCCATTTTAATTACAATTGAGCAAAAACTCGTCCTTTTAAAAGATCTTTTAAAAATTAAAACCTGCTTTTACTGACCACATCTATCATTAGATTTATTTAAATTTTACAAGTACAAAAAATTGTAGAGATAAATGAAATTTTCTACACCCAAAAAAAAATACCACTCATACTCAGGGCCACTTCTGCTTACTTTTTCACTCATGTAAGTGTGAGTAAGTGACCCTTTAGGTTTAAAAGTGTGCTTGTATGCATGTATGTATGTGCATATGTATTTGCTTTTAACAGCCAGAGGCAGTAAACGGTAGATTCGTACAGTAACAGTATCATCGTATTAAATATTTACTAACTTGTACACAAATAGTGGTTTAAATCAAAATGAATAAATTCATCCGCTATTACAGGGTGGTGCCAACTAATACTCGATCATTTAAAGATATTATATATTTTTTTCAATTACAAAATTAGATATCTTTCCTCGAAACATGTTTAAGTGTCAATAATAAAAGTTTTGCAATGAAGTTTTTTTTTGTGTAAAGAATACATAATTTGATTAGATGATTTTTTTAGTTTTAGAAAAAAATTTTTGTAAACTTCAGAATGTAAAAACCTTCTTTATTATTAGTAAAATATTGAAAAAACAAAAATCATTATTTTTCAACATAATCTCTCATAATCTCAATATAATCTCTTCCAAAAAATAAGATTTTTGGAGGTCCATAACATAGGTACTTATTTGTTTTTTTTTATTGAGAGCAATACTCAGGAGTAAACCTCTACTATATGCTGGGCATTCTATTGGAATTTTGTGCAAAGGACAGTACATTATGACAAGAGAACATATATTTTGTTTTTCTTATATTATTAAACGCCTTAGGAATGAGACAAACTGCTGTGATTTGATCATTCATCTGTAACGATGTAATTACCCCATCGTTGCATGTTTATTGCGGTGAGTGACTTCGTTAAGTAAGTTTTTAGCTGTCATCTTCTACTTTCCAATAGGTGGCGCTTTTCTCCTGATCATTCGTTTTTCGTTGTCATAGGTTAAGGTGGAATAGAGTGGAATGTCAGGGAGCGGTTACTTTGTAGATAGACGTCTTGTTGTTTGATCAATAATTTCATCAATGGAGCTAATTCTCTTTCCACAGACCATTTCTTTAGGTTTAGAAATAGAAAATAGTCACTGGGGGCTAAATCCAGAGAATATGGCGGATGTGATATCAATTCATGTAATTTTGCCATTGACACAAGAGTGCAGTCTTGCATTATCTTGATGAAAAAGAACTTATTTCTTGGCCATATGGGGCAAGAAAAATCGGTCCAGTAGGTTGGCATAATATTCGCCATAAAATAGTTTCATAAAAAACCGTATTTTTATTAAAAATCTTACAGCCTTATTTATAATAAAAAATTTGCAGGTCGTTGTACACAGTGGCTAAGTTTGTCATTCCTTTACGTGGAAATTCTTACTCAAACGTACGAGTTCTTTAAAGTTTTGGATTCTCTAACTAGTTATCAAATAAAAGATATTAAACGTTTTAATAATATCAGTCTATAGTGGGTGATAAACTTGTCGGTTTTTTATCCCATATACTAACGTGTTACTTTTCATTATACATACCGCCGTTAGTGATCAATTATGGCCACGATTATTGTTCACAACACGTAAATGTTGTGTTGTATTGACTACAGCATATGAAAATAAATGTTGTAAACGATAGTCAAGGAATATGGTACAACACATAGCAATTTTTAAAATATAACATCAAATTTACAACAGTTGTGAACCATAATCGGGGCCAACGTAATGGGTTTTAAAACGCCTGAAGATTGGTCGGTTGTGTATGCTTATTTGTTCGTTAATATTGTTTATGGTGATGTTTGTTATGTTACTGTTGTTGCCGGTGACCGAATCATAAATCTGTAAATATATTTATTAAACCTTAATATAAATATTTACATTACCTTGTGAGCCACCCTTTCTGTATAATCTCCCTACTTATGCTGTTTTTCGGAAAAAAATTATAAAGAGTAGACCTTGTCTAACAGCAGTACCATAGCTTTGAAGGTAAACAAAGTGGAATATTAAGTTTACCCAGTTGAGAAAAAAAATGTTTCTCTTCATTTTTTTATTTTTTTTTTATATATATATAATTTTCATTTAATTTTTTTCTCTACTTTTTTCTACATTTAATGTGCATGTAAAATATACTCGTAATAATAAAAGAAATAAGAAAATACTTTGTAAGTTGTAAAAATAACAACAACAAAATATTTGCATTGCCTGTAATTTAAAATTTTCCTATTATAATTACAAGCTTACATAATAAAGTAAAGAAAATCATAGGAAGATAGAGGGGTCAGTAGTAGTATTAATACAGATTTTATGGTTTAAATAAACCACAGTAGGATTTGTTTGTTGTCTAAACGGACTTTAATAAACACAAACAACATTTACCTTTAAAATATTTAATCTTGTCCCAATGAAGGCACATTCATTTCACACAAACTTTTGATTTCAACATAAAAGTTAGAAAAGTTTACATACCTGTAATTATAGAAAGAAAAAAATAAATTAGAATTAGAATTTAGGATTAAAATATGTATACACATACATAGTATGTATACATTCAGTTATATACAGGTTAAGATGTTTTTTAATTTCATTTTCTTTCGTGTAGCTTTGAAAAAATAAAAACAAATTATTTGCTCAACAAAATTATAACCGATTTTAGTATACTCTACACGTATTATACAAAACTAAGTAATGTCAAGCTTTAAAAACTAACTTTGTTCAAACAAGCACATAATGCAGTCAGTATTGAAACAAATGCTTCATTAATTGTAACGGAAAAGTTTGGTTTGCAAAAAAAAAACTGTTTTTGATAAAAAAAAAGTCATGGAACTATCAAACGACCTTCATGTAAAAGTAAGTTTGTCTTATCTAAAACTGGCTAGACCAGTGCTAAAGCAACTGCATTCAAATATTTAATCAGTCTTTGATAACACAATGCCATGCCAGAGAATTGTGTGCAGGCCTTTATAGCTTCAGTACTATAGCAGCCTTAAGTTCAATGGAAAAGCCTTGACCTACCGCAAGTTACATCAACAGTCATTATCAGTTGAGCCTACAAAGACAAACAGCAAATAATTGTTAAGTATGTTGCTCATAAAGAAAACCGCTGCAGTAAAGCAATCAGAAGACAAAGACTCGCATTATTTTTAATTTAATTTTAATTAAATTTAATTTAAAATTAATTGTTTGGAACTATTAAACGGTTTTTATTTTTAGATAATCATTTAATTGATTAAAAATGTAAAAAAAAAAAACTTTTTATAAAAACAAAATAAATTAATAAAATGCAAATAAAGAAAAAACAACTTCTATTGAAAAAATAGAAAAACATTTTACACCATGTGGCAACAAAAAAAAAATTTAAAAAAAATTAAAGAAAAAAAGTAAAGAAACAATAGAACACTTTTGCAACACCTGCCAAACTCTGTTAAACAGTGATTTTTTCCTCTCACGCGCTTTCTCCTATGGTATGTAATTTTTATCAATTGTTTCTTGCCACAACAACCATAGTTGGGGGATATTTTTTTTCTTTTTTTTTTTTTTTGATAGATTGTAGAACCGATTGTTATAAAGTGTACGAGTATGTAATCCTGTGTTTTATTCTCTTGTTATCACCATAGGACAAACTGTACCGGCAATCGTTGAGAGCTAAAGGAATAACTACGGCTCTCACAACGGCACGAGGAAAATTCCCAATTAAAAAACAAAAAGTTTCAAATGGAAACACTTTTAATGAAAACAACAATAAAACCAATAAAAATTGCAACTACAAAAATAAAGAGAAATAAAAATAAAAAGCAACAAAAATATAAAAAAGGAACAAAAAAGAAAACAAATAACAAAAAGGAAGAGAAAAATACTTCTCGCCAGTTTCCATTATTGTTTTGTTAGGGAACTGCAAAGCAATCAACAACAACCAAATTGCAGCTGGTGGTGTAATAAAAAGCCAACAATAACGCTGAAATACAGTTGAATAAAAAACAAATCATTTTCTTCATATAACCCCAATTGAATCATATTATTTTGTTAAGGGTCACAAAAACAAAATTAATTTAAATGGTTTCACTCAAAGTATTCGATACAATATACCTGCGGCGTTATTCCAGCACAAGGTTTGTGAAGGTTAGGATAAGTTCGTCAATTGCTCTGTTACGTATAGATAAGTCTTTTTATTAGATTGATTTTATTTAGTTGCATAGCATGACACTATGTAAAGTAACCGCATACCATAACGCTTTCTTCAACGTGTTCCTTGTAGTTTTTAAAGTGATGCCTTGTATACTGTTTTGACACTTGTGACAACAGAGTTATTAGCTCTTTTAAGCCATAAGTTGACACCAATTTTTTAATGAACTCTTTTCGTTGTCCACCGGGTAAATAGATTAGTTATTGATAGAGAAGCATTCTATGGTGTAAAATTCTTATTTTTTAATTACTTAAAATTTAAAGTCAATATCTTGACACAGATTCTTGACACATTTTTGAGTAGCGGTTTATGGATGTGCTGAGTGGCAGCAAATTCAGCAGCAAAGTTTCCCGACAAAACGACACAGAATGTTTCCGAGAATATGGCCTGTGATCAATTTCAACAGGGAACTAAGGTAATTATCATTAATATTTTTCTCACGGACAAGCTGCCTAACTCTCAACTTTCATCCTATGATACCTAAATTTAGAATGTTCAATAAGCATTTCACTTTAAGTGCACAATTGTGATCTGATGACAATAACGTAAAAATAAAACCAAAAATTACATTTAATTGAACTAAAAAATTATTTATTTTATTGTTTATTTTTTTTTTTTAATAAAAAATAATAAATAAAAGTTTTTATCGTTATTATACATTACACTCATTGTAAACGTATTAAGCCGAGGAGGGTTCTTGCTTCACTGCTAGACTCACCCTTAGGTGGATACGAACCGCATCAATCAAGACCATATTCAAGTTCATCGAACTTTCGGGTCGGATTTCATCATAAAGTGTGATTCAAAATGATAAGGTCACCTTAATATTTGCTCAATTCATCCAAATTATGGAATAAGTTTGGCAACAATAAGGCAACAATTAGCCGGTTTTGCTCTCAGAGGTTTATCGCCAGAAGACTGCTGAGAGGTAGTCGCCGAAAGATATATTTTTTTAATTTTTTTTTTCAAGATGTCAGAGCTGAGATTTGAACCCGGCGCTATCGTCTTAGTAAGCCAACACACTAGCCACTAGACCACAGCGACTAACGTATTCTTTTTAAAAATGCGAATTTCAACTCAATTTTTTTCATTGAGAACACTTCAGTTTTAACTTAACAAGCAAAGAAGATTTTGAGTATTAAATTTAAATTTAGTCTGGCCAGACCAGGTAGAACATTATATAGTTAAACTTGTTCAATGTTGAGTCTACTACTTTCTTTGCGTGCGTGGACTCTGTGCCAGGAATATTCGTTTAAAACCCTACTGTTTAGTACGGCGTATTATTATTTTTAAACAAATTAGAAGTTAAGAAGTCGCCAAAAGCATGAAATACTGGAACGCTTAAGGTGTTTAGTCCACATATTGACAGCATTACTGATATTGTCGAGTTCATATAAACGACTAGATTTTTAACTCCTGACAGATTTGCTTCCGGATCATTATGGTTTGTTTAAACCGCTTTTGAAAAAACTAATTGACCACAGATGAAGATTATCGGTCCCACAATCTGAAATTGCAAAACATATAAAGACATAAAGCTGTAAGACTAAAATTTTAAAACCACTGGTTGTTTTTAGGCTCGATGAGATACAATAGACTTCATAGATCGCATTGTTTTTACGATTGTACTTAAACTGGATTGTCTACCTAATTAAATAGCTGTAGTACTAAGTAGCAAATATAAAAATCATTTTAATGTTATAATGAAAGCTTGGGGGGTCCTATAAACCTTTCATTAATAAAATAAATTAAAAAATGTAAATAAAAGAATGTCAGGCTCTTATTAACTTCATTTTTCTTTTAGCTTTTAGTCTTGTAAAAACTACAAAAGAAAACCCAAAGAAATACAAATTCAAATGAAAAACCCTTTAAAAATAATGAAAAAACACAATAACACTTAAGCAGCGCAAATAACTGGAACAAAAAGCGTTGTAGAAAAAATGTTTGCAGGAGTAAGAGAAAGGAAAAAGAGGTTGACTTTCAACAACAGAAATACCGTCAACAGCATGTTGCAGTCATAGCAGCGGCAACAACACAATTTATAAGTACTTAACAAAAAAAATAAAAAATAAAAAAAAATCAAGACAATAAAAAAACAAAGTAGTTTAAGTGCAAAGAAAAGGCTGAACTGAACTTTTAATAATTTTTAAGAGTAGAACCGCGCTAATGAGTGTTATTTTTTATATACATATAAGTACTTATATATATGTACATTTATATGTATGTGTATTAATTACCAGCAAAATGTTGAATTTAAAAAGAAAATTTAAATGTATGTCTTGCAACACTCATAACCAAAACATGCAACATTTTCATATCAATTAAAAAAAAAATTGTTGTTATTGTTACTGTATTCATTGTACAAGGTTGTTTTAAATTGCTGGCTCTAATATTCGTACACTTTTCCGTAAGTTTTTTTTTCTTTAATTTTATGCATAAATTAAATAAAGTTGACGGAGATGAAAGAGAGCATTTCAAGGTTGTTATTTTGCATTTGCATCAACACCAGAGTGACTTAAATAAAGTGACACAAAAATATATAATTGGAAATATTTGGAGAGCCTTCTGCTCTAATATTCTGAGACACTTAATATTATGCCTGAATACTGATAGAATACCTAAATTTTACTTAGGAATTCACTAACAATAATTATATTATATTCTAAAGAGTGACTTGAGATGGAAGACACAAGCCTCCTACTACTAGTCCTTACTTAACCATTAAATTAAAATATGTTAATGCATTAAAAAAAAAGAAATGCACATATAAGTCACCTCTGTCATGTTCAAATAAAATTATCCATCCATAACTGGCTGTGTGAAGACGTGTACACTATTCCAACTTTTAACACGTGTTGTGTGCCTTAAGCAAATTTAGACAATTATTTCATCATTAAAAAATATTATTTAGTTTTTTGACATATTTATATTATATAAAAATTTTAATTCATATAAAAACAAAAAATATTTTTCATCATATAGGCAAATACATTTAATTTACATAATGTATGAAATGTATTGCTTTGGGGATAAGCATGTCATGTGAAATGTATTGCTTTGTAAATACTTTTGTTTGGTTTTTATAAACTAAATGTGATTCGCATTTAGTTTGTAACTATTTGAATATAACTGTAACTATAATAATTTTTGCTTACCACCTTTTCGAAAGTCTCCTGACGAGTCTCTTAAGCAGAGACGAAATGGCCATAGAGACATGCTTATCCCCAAAGCAATATATATAATATATTCATATATTATGAATTTTAATTCATACATTTTTAGGTATTTTATTTTAATTTATTGTTATATTTTTAAGCAAGTAAATAATGCAGTTTTTTCAATTTGTGATTTCAATTTTCTTCTTTTTAATTTAATTGACTTTTACATTTTTTTAATTATAATTACAGATTTATACGCTCATTTTGTAAAAAAATTGTTTTTAAAAAATTGTTTTTAGAAAACAATTATCAAAAAACTCCTTAGTTTTAATTTTCATGAAATTAATATTGAATAAATTTAACTTTTGTTTATGGATACTAAAAATTAAATTCCATTTTTTCCTTTCGCAAATTTAAAGCTACGAGTATATCAAGGACTGGTAACAACTTAATAATTTGTACCATATCTTTATTGTCACACTATCAAAAAAGAATTAAAAATGTTCTTTTAAAAGAACGGAAAACTTTAAATGACAAACTATAGATAAAACTCGTTGATTGAATTGTTACCGCAAGGTGAAAACTTTTATTCTCAATACTGAAATTGAAGTATAAAAGAAGAAGAAAACATGTTCATATAATACATAACTATATGTTAATATATATATATATATATATATATATATTTTTTTTTGGACTTGAAGAAAAACTATAACGAAAACAAAAATTATGAAATTTCTTCTTTAAAATCTGGTTTTCCTACCTTCTTTTTATGAAATAAAAGACAAATTAAGAAATGTTGTGCAAAATGTAAAATATGAATGACTTTAAAAGCGAATATTTTTTATGTGATTTAAAACGTTAATTATGAAAAAAAAAATTAAACACGCAATCATAATGTTCATTTTTGTTGAAGGAAAAACAAATCAAAGAATAACCTCAGAAGAAAACATACGACTATATTATACCCTTCAACAAAGTTTAGAAAATATTTGTAGTCACTGCAAAATTTGGAAAAAGTACACAGAAAGCTTGTGGTTAAAACTTAAATTCAAAGAATAGGCTGTTTTGTGAATACATTACAACCACTGCGGCATATTATGCATTTGTTAGTAAAAGGGAGTTCTACAACTTAACTTGTAAACTTTGATTATTCAGCAGAAAAAAAGTTTTAAAGTTTTATCAAACAAAGCATTAATAAATTTAAGACGGAGTTTCCGAAAGGAATTTTCATTCCTTTAAAATCAAATGGGAGCGTACAGATCTGGACTTGTCAAAAATGATGCCGAAGATAATAGTGATGAACTGAACAGATATTGGAGCGGTATTATTTTATAAGCATTATGATTGTTTCGTAAAAAATATTACTACGGCAGCCGATTTTCATCTAGCTGAAAATGAAAAATAACAATATAAATAAAAAGGCATGATTTTAGTTTTTGAAAGTAAGAAATTTCCAGAACATGACAAATTCTTTTTTCGAATTTAAAAGTTTTTAAAATTTTGAAAAAAATATTTTATTGTTAAGAAAAAATAGTAATTTATTTCTGATAATGATACACAAAGAAAGTAGCGTACTATTTATCAAATAGTTTACCAAATAACTTATTCATATAACATAGACTCAGTAATTGCTTTACAAGCAAAAATAAAAATGTGCTTCTAGGTGTCACATATTACAAAAATAATAGAATATAACTTAACCTGCTTAACCTTCTAGTATAGGGTAAAAATATACTTTTGATTTTAATGATTATGATAGATTTTAAGTACTCGTACAATGCGCAATCGCAAAAGCAATCAAAAGACAATGAAAGCAACAATTTTTTTAATACCCACACACATACTACATTTTATTTATACAATTTGCGAGTAAATTGCAACAAAAAAATGGTTCAACAAACTTGATCTACAACAAAAATAATATAAAGACATAGAAAATAAAACAAAAACAAAAGCATTAAAGGAATTGAGTTAAAAATAATTGCCGCCTAAACACCAAATAGAAAATGAAATTATTTTTATATTGGTGATGAGCAAAAGTAATTTCATTGAGATATTTTATTTTATTTATATTGTATTTATATTTTTATTTATTGGTAACATATGTACAGTTGTTAAAAACTCAAACTCTTATTATCTATCTGATATTCTCTGAAATGGTCTAACCCAGGGGTGAGCAACCTTTTTAATCAACGGGCCACTTTAAATTTTAAAATTTTTTGGCGGGCCGCACATAAATACTAACAATTTACAAAACTCTATTTATAATAAAAATTAGAATATAAAAATATAAAATTTAATGCCAAAAAAAAGTATTTGCTTGAAATTTTTAATGAGAAATTTGGCACTGTTTTTTCGATACAATCTGATCAATATCAGCAGGAATTGATGAGGTAGGTACACATACACAAGTTTCTAATCGTGCATTACTCAGTCTTGATCGGTGGTAATTGGTCGGTGGTCGGACTTATAAACATTCTCGATGTTTACTAAGAGAAATACATTTTTTACATCAGTATTATTCTGCATGTCCATCACTTAGGAAACATTAGGAAACTGCTCTCTTCTCAGTTTCTTCGTAATTGAAATTCGTTGATTAATGTGTCTATATATTATGTGTATTTTTGAGAAGCAGCAACATTTGTTTGGCGGGCCGCATAAATAGGTTGAAAGAGCAAAAGCATCCCTGGTCTAACCGAATATGGATATTTCCCTTGAAAAATTGAAAAGCTTGTTCATGGCAATCAGTTACTTTCAAGGCTTTTGCCAGAAAACTACTAAGAGGTGGTCATCGAAAGATAAATATAATTTAATATTTCTTTCTTTCAAGATGCCAGAGCTGTCTATTATTAATTAATCTAAATTTAAAAACAAAAACGCTTCACATTATGTCAATAATAATTAAATTAATTTAATCTAAAATTAGTATCCCGCAATATTTAAATTTTTGGGGTTAATAATTTTTTTTTTTTCTATTTCAATTTTGTTTTTTAAAACATTGTATTTTTCTCCATTAATGCACGAACAAACATCAAAGGGATTGTTTTTCCAGACAGCATTTATTTTTTTTTTATTTATTTAATACTTAAAAAAATTTATTTTCACTTGAGCAAATTACTTTTTACACACACCTAATAAAATAGAAACTAAATTTAAAAAATATTTCAAACAAATACAAAAAGGAAAACAAAGAAACGAAACATTTAACAACTGCTTTATGACACGCATTACCAACCTCTTTCTGCACCGTATAGTAGATTCGCATGAGGCATACCACCAACTATGTTGCACGTTTATATATGAATATATGGTAGCATTATGCATGATTCCATGGAATAAAATAAAAAATAGAAAAACTAAATAAATTGTTTAAACATGAAATATCACTAAAAGCAGATTGGTGATTGCCAAGAGTTTGTCTTTGACTGGGCATAGGAAAAACATAAATTAAAGGAATTCTTTATAAAAGAATTTCAGAATAACTTATTCAAATAGCTTATCACAATCAAAGGTTTTTTAGAGCGACATAATCCTCCTTTCACTGTATTTCTCTTTATTTTTCGGAGACGAATTACAAGTCCCTATTTCAACGATTATTAACCCGGCATGTTAGCACAGTTCCACCAGTCGGTGTGTAACATCGTTCATAAAAACATTGATATTTGAAAACAAATGTTTTAAAATGGAACTTTAAGATACCGATTATTATTTTACTCGAAGGCTTGCCACAAGGTAATGTGTTTAAAATCTTTGATTGTTGATTATTACTACTCGTATTGAAGTTAATTACATATCTTGCATACTACGTTATTTAGAAGCCGAGTTGGATGCAATAAAATGCCCGTATGATTTCTGGCTTGCTGGCATAGATCTGCAATTGAATAAAATTCCAGTAAAACGAAGTCAAGCCGCTTTGTTTTTGTGCCTATGACACTAAATAGTTATCTCCTTTAGGTGTTGTGAAATACCACTATAAGTAAATGACAGACAATTTATCCATTGCGGAAATTTCTTCTGGCAGAAATAACATCGTTTATCACATTTAATGATATTTGCATTAAATTTTCTACTCTTTAAAATAATATTAAAAAGTTCAAGTCGACCCTTAATTTTTGAATATTTTCAGCTTTAATATTGAATTCCCAAAAATAATATAAAAGAAATTGGAGAAAACAGTTTTCGTCTGATAAGGTAACCCCTATTTATAATCTGCATTAAATTGCATGATGAGTAAAACTGGTGACAAATAGTTTTTGCAGTTGAGTTTAGTTTAGTTCAGTGCAGTTTTATTTATTTGCGAAATTCCCCTTTCTTGTTGCCTTAGCAGCTGCAGTTTTTGCCTTCTCCAACCCACAAAATACATTTTTTGCTTTATCATCATCTGGTTTTCTCATTTATTTTTACAGACTCTGTTTCATTTTTAATGTGATTTGTAAAGTTACAGCTCATCATATTTAAAAAATATTCATCTTTTTTACATTTTGTATCCATTAACTCTTCTTTTTTTTTTTTTTTTTGCTTCGCATTTTTAGTAGTTTTTGCGTGTTTCGTATTACGTTTGTTGGCAGGGTTTTTTTTTTATTCTGATTAGAAGTGCTGATGTATACATAAGTTTGTGTTTATAAATGCGACAATTTGTCTATGTGGCGCATATCTACAAACTTCTGTGTCAGAAAGACAAAAAAATTTTTAAAGAAATTCTTCTAGAATTTACTTGGATACTTTTTAGACAAAGAATAAAGGAGCCAGACAGACTACGACCTAGGATGACACACTCTATAGCTTTTGCGCAGAATGATAAACAAAAAATTAATTTTTATTTAAAAATTTCTGTTTTGAACAAAAGAAATCAAATATATGTTTGATGCCATTTCATCTTGAAATCACTTTTCTCGTGCCTATGTAAAGCACTTACAAAATTTTGAATGTAGCATGACCTTTAAGCATGCGAAGTATTCATTTACTTTTAGCGCTTGTGTTTTACTACACCGATCTCGTCGACTTAGTTGCCATAATTTCTCGCTATTATGCGTGTTAAGGAAATTTAAAAAAAATATTTTCAATTTATTTGTCAAAATAAAAAGTGTTCGAAATGGGCGATGTTATATTTTTTCATTAATTTTATGAAAATTAGTTCATTCAATTTAATTAAAAGGTGTGTATTAGTTTATATTATTTTGGCATTTTATTTAAAGATGCAATCAAAGGTCTCATTTTGAACTTGTCGAAGTCAGGGTTGGAATTAGACATTACAAAATTGCAGTGGTTGTAATAGAAGTTACAACTATTTTTTGTTGGCTCCACAGCCCTGCATATAGTCAACCTAAAATCTTTAACAAACATTCACTTTTTCGAGATGCATTTGACGCTCTTGACTTAAATTTGACAATTTTGTCTATTAAAGTAGGCAATTATCCAGAAATAAACAATTATTTACTTTCAGAAATCCCTATTGGAATGCCTGTTAGTAAAGGTATGTATTGGTATCAGGGACCGTAATCATTATGAGTTTTATAATAAAAATTACACAATAATGATTATATTGTGAGTTTTAAAGATTTTCTTCAATGGTAATGATTATTTTTGAGCAATATTAATAAAAATTAGCCATAATCATTATTTTTGAGCAAAAGAAATAAAACTCAAAAATAATCATTATTTATGATTTTTATTTTTTTCGCTCAAAATAAAACTCACTTTCAATTTATGACTTTTTTTGAGGTTTTTTACATATAAAAATTTGGTCAGATCTAATAAAAGAAAAAATATTAAGACATGCTTGTTCATTTTGTTATATAAAATATAATTTTTTTGCACAAAAATTATTTTTTTCGTACATCATATATAAAGTAAATTAAAAGTGAGTTTTATTTTGAATGAAAAAAATAAAAATCATAAATAATGATTATTTTTGAGTTTTATTTCTTTTGCTCAAAAATAATGATTATGGCTGATTTTTATTAATATTACTCAAAAATAATCATTACCATTGAAGAAAACTTTAAAAATCAAAAATTTAAAAATCATGACTAATATGCAAAGATTGTTAAAAAATAATAATAATGGTGCAAAAAATTTTTATTTATGTCTGTTCTAAGTGCTTGATTTTTTGTTTTAAAAAAACGAACAATAATCATTATTTACGGTCCCTGATTGGTATGTCATTTGGCAAACATTTGAGGTAACCACTATTTGATGAAAACATTTATTTTTATTTTTTTTTTCTTGCATGATTACTAAAATACGAAAATTCTAAATATGATTTTTAAAACAACTATAAAGGAAGTGTTTATTATACAAAAATGACAATTTTGCCTTAAATATTTCATTAAATAGTGGTTCCGCTTTTCTGGTCTAATATTTGACGAATTTGAGCGAACTTTGAAATTTTTTTTTTTTTTAATGACAAACATGAAATTTAATTTAAAAGTTTAAAAAAAATGTCAAACATTTTTGTGTCTTTTTAACTCTGGCTTTGTATTGTTTTTGAAAGGGAGTTTAACGAGCCTGTGTTCTGTTAAGTGGTTTGCTATTCATTATATTATTTGTAATTTGTAAGTTTATAATGAAATGAAAATATGCAACCAATTTAAGTCTTATGTTCTTCTACACTCAACAATTTTGATAATAAAAAGTTTTCCTTGCATGATTTTAATTTTCCTCTCTAATTTGCCACATTGTGGAAAAACATATAAAAATGAGAAAACAAGAAGAAAAAAATATGAGAAAATGATTTAATTTAAAGTTATTTTTTCGACTTTTGTAAAGGATTATTTTTCCTTTTTTTAATGTGATCGACCAAAACTATGACAAGGAAAATTATTTACTAAAAAACAATGAAAAAAAGAAGAAAAGAAGAAAAGAAAGAAAAGTAAAAAGAAAGTAAAACCGAAACCCTTATTTCATTTGGACTCTGCAATTTATTACAGGGTTATCTTTTAGAATTCTACAACGTGTAACTTACAAAAGGTATATTCTGTAAAAAGAAAAGTAAAAAAAAAGAGTCAACTTCTATTAGAGGCACATTCTTTGATCATATTTTTACAATCTTGATTGGCCCAGCAAGTGAGCAATAAAGTTATAGTTATATTATACTTTTAATAACAAAGACCAATTTATCTGTCTGATAAATTCCGACCTTGAATTATCGGCAAGTTATAATAATGGGCCTTAGTCTATAAATTACCTCTCAGCTTCGTTAAAACAATCGAAGCTTTTGAAAAGTATTTCAATTGTTATGGTAAGACCCCGATTATGATTCACAACAGTTGTAAATTTGAATTTGTATTTCTGATGCTCTGTATTGTGGGAAACCGCATACATCCATACTTCCAGTGGACTTTCACTAGAAATGCTTTCGTCAGTTTTATTTGTCTTTTTAATTTCAAAAAACTAGTTCGTTGTAATCACTTAAAATACTTAAAACCTGAACTGTCTCAACTGTCAGGTGTTTAAAACTTAAAATAACAGTTTTTCAAGACATTGTATGAAATACCTCGATGCATCAGTTATCGGCATTTATACGATGCATCGAATACAACAATTAAGATATTTACATTGCCTTAATAAACATCGAAAATTCCTAAATCAGATGTCATTCATTTTCCTCAGAATTTCTTAAAATAAAATCGTATGGCCAATTAGAAAATAGTTTTTTTAGCATTTTCTATTTTTAAAACTGATACCACAAAATAGAACCTATCCGAAGAATAGAAAAAAAGAGCGTATGATTTTACAATTAAGAAGCTCTGCTCTTTGAGGAAAAACATAAATTTAACAAAATTATTTTTTAATATATTTTTCTAATCTCAATCTACTGCCTACAGACAATAAAATTACTCAATGCAAAATCAAAATTTTAAAACGCTGTTTTTTTAGGTTGTTATAAACTTATTTCAAAAATTAAATTGAAATAATAGTCGTTTTTCTCCCTCTTCTCATAACATAGAGGGTTGTTCCCTATACTAGAGATACAAGTTTTCAATCATATATTAATATATTTTTTTTTCTTTCTTTTCATTTCCTAAGACAATCGTTTTGACAATTGCATTCTTCCTTAATTTCTTTTTACGATTGTGTTTTATTTATTTATTTTTTGTTCACTAATCCATATATACAATATTAAATTGATACATTTCTATGGACCATAAACAATCAAAATAATTGGTCCATTATTATTTTATATTTTCGATATTTATTTCTTCGCATATTTTGAACATTTTCTTGACACACAATGGACATGCTTTTTTAATAAGTTTTTCGTTGCATTTTATTATGATGACAAATTTTTCAGTGTTTCAAGCACTCACTGGCCACCTTCGTTATTAATTATTTTGTTTTTGTGAAGCATAGAGTAATGCAATAAAAAAAATTAAAAGGAGAAGGAAGATACAAGGAATAAGATAAGTTTGACAAAAATATGTTGTGTTTGTTTTTACCATTTTTTTCTTGGTTAAAATTTTAATAAAATTTTTGTTAAACCCAAAAAATCAACTGTTTTTATATACGAGTATTATTCCTACTCCTCTAAGGAGTGGTGCAAGCAGTATTTGTTTTACCCTATATACAATTTTACGAGGGGAGTCGAATAATTCTCCAACATTTTGTTATTTCCATTAGAGTAGTAGTTGTCATTTACAGGATTTTTGATAAATGCAAAACCTTTAAAAGTAGTCAATCGTTCTAGTTACGAAGTATAATCTTATCTGAATTAATAATTTTTTTTTTTTGTTAAATCTATTACTTAAACAAAAAAGGAGGAAGTCTGAACAACTCTCATATTCGGAATAGACCAAGGCATTCTGAATCTTATACATACACGAGTAGTAGTAGCACCGACGGCTCTTGTATGAGCTAGTATGTACAATATAAATTTTATTTATTATTCAGTGTTTTTCTTACTTTCTTTTTTGCTTTACTCGTATTATATAATTTTATTATATTTTTCCCATGTATTGTTAGCCTTGTGTTATAAAGTTACCCCATCAGTTGCATGTCTTGCTTGTTTTTCCTCATTTTTTTTTTTCTTTTGCACTTGCAGCATAAATCTTCCTCAAGGCCACTTTAATTTTATAAGTTTTTTTTTTTCTTCTTATTTTTATTTCTCACTTCTATTTGATGTTTTAAGTTTGAGTTCATTGCAAATAATCATCAGTTTTAAGTTTATTTTTTCCTATTATCTTACATTTTACCTCATTATTGGGTTGTAGAAAAAGCTTAAATTTTCCAAGATAATTATATGTGGCATGTAACAAGGCCACATAAAGCATAAAAAAGAAAATTTTTTGAGGTGATTATCTACTTCGAAAAGAACCACAATTTTGTTCTTATAAAAGGAAAAGTTTTAAAGGGAAAGAAACACAAATATGTACATTTTGTACCTTTATTCTAAGATAAACATTTATTATTCATTAAAGAATGGTGGGAATAAGAGTCACTGCAACCTTTATTTTTCTATTTTCTTTTAATTCCTAAACGGAATTTATTTGTTTAATGCAGAGTCTCTAGTAGAATAAGTTTCGTACTCTTATGTACAGTGTTACAGTTATTAAATAAATTGGCACCAATATTATTATAGCGAATGTCCGACTTAATCGTCTCGTAGTCTGGTTACCTGCTATGGCTTCAAAACGGCACTTTATGCTAGTTGATCATGTTTTTGGTTGACCAGGCTTAAGTTTTCTTCTGGTTCATTAAAAATACATAAAAAATTTGTTTATCGAAATCCGTGCAAAATTCTTAGGGCTAAACAACTCCTTTTCAAAACTTACATCATCTATTTTAGAGATTTTATATTTTATTCTTGTTTAAACAGTCTTTTTTTAACTTTTTTTATTTGATCGTCATACTTATTTTTTCAATTTACTTACATAAAAACTGCACAAATTTGAACAAAATTAATTAAAAGTAATCAGAGATTTCGGTACCAAGTTGTTAACATACCTGTAAAGAAAATAAATTTTAAAAAAAATTATTGTTTATAATAAAAATTTAATAAATTTATTCAGCATTTAATAAAATATTTTCTAATTCATAATTTCTGTGTCAAATTTTATTGATGTAGTCTCCTACTTATATGAGTCTCTTTTGGACATATACCCCGCCTCCATTTTGCGAAGTGGCAAGCCACTTTTGACCAGCCCATTTCACATATTCCTATAACCTATCCTCATGAAAATGCATGCACACATGTTAAACTTAATAGTAATCGATATTTAAAATTAATATTAGTCTAATGGGCCAATATCTGGACTAATGCAAAACATTTTCAGTCATTATTTATTATAAGAAAATATATTTTAACAAGGTTTAGGTTTGTCATGTCATACTTTAAGGAATCAAATCTATTATACTGGACAATTACCTTTTATTAGAACAAAGACAAAATCTCATAATCTTTCCGCATTGTATACCTCTAAATTTTAAAACCAATACATATGTATATCTTAGCTGCTTGAGCTATTCTTTTATTTCTTAATTAACTTTTTTCATATATCTTCTATTGATTTTTTTTATTTATTTTTTAAGTATTTTTTATTTTCATTTTATATTTTTAATAATGAGTTTTGTATACTTTGAACTTCATGTTTCTTTCAGTGCAGTTAATGAGTGAGAGTCATTCAATCATACAGTGAGTTTAAGGTTCAATGATTCTGTTTCCTTTTAAGTGTTAATTTTGAACTTGTGTTTGTTTTAGAGAAGTGTTTTTTTATTATTTTTATATCAAGTACTCTCTACTACATAAAGGATTGTGAATATGTTTATAATCATACACGACGTCATCATTGAATGAGTGGGAAAAACAAAAATAAATACGAGGTGGGATTTAATTCGTTGCAGAATAAAAATAAATGAACAAAAGTCAACAGACAACACAAGACAGATTATATTACACAGCATTAAAAAGTAAAAGTCATAATACTTCGGAAATCTTGTAAAAGGGCAAGAGCGAATAAGGATCCAAACATCACTACAAGCAACGAACTCTCAGTGACAGGTCTAGTTTGTATTGCACCTATAAAAGGTGGTATCTGACTGAAAAAAGTCATCGTTATGATAAAGGAGAGGAGTTGTGATGGCAGAAATACATGAATCTCATCCATCAGGTAGTCAAATGAAGTTAAAGCTGGGGATTGCAAAAGGAAACCGCCAAGTTACTTGTGGACTCAATTAAGCGCCTTGGCGACCTTTGGCCATGTGCCGGTTTGGAGTTGGATCCTCAATCTCATCCACCACTGCGCTCATTAATTGGGGTATTGGTTCCTAATACAAATAAGGCGAACGTCGTACCGAATCTAATTGAATGCGTTTTAATATTCACAATTCTACTTGTAATTTGTTTAGTAAACCTCGTATTATTCCTAAAATCCATTTAAAATATCTATTTCGTGCTTCGAAGTAAAAGAGCCATAGGGTTTTTCTAAATCCATTTAACCCTTGACAACTCTTTCTTTAAATTCTGTATTTATATACGTACATATACATATATTTGCTCTTTGTTTCGCAGCATTTGTAATTGACTGACCTGACCACTTTTTACTCCCTTCCTCTGTGTTCCTGAATCTTTTAAAAAAAGCAAAAAAAAAGTTTTTTTTCTGCAATTTCTTGATGTTAATTTTTAATTTTATTTCTGCTTTTCCTTTTTTTTTAGTGGGGACTTCTTTAGAAAACAAGAAAACAAATAACCAGAAGCAGACCAAACCATTACAACCACACTTTGACACAGTTGGTTATTTAGTTTTAGTTTTTTTTTTTTCATCCTTTATGGTTGCAAAACCAAATGTTGTTTTTTGATTTCATTTTTTTTTTTTTAATTTTAGTTGCTGGTGTCCTTTTTTTACTCAAATCCTTTTCTCCTATTTCTACGAGTATTTATTTAAGTTTTAATTTTTTCCTTGTAATCTTTGTCAGTCAGCTTTTTATTCTATTCCAATTCTCTTAATAGTATAGAAATTATGTAGAAAAAGACAGCGAAGGACGTTCTTTTGGGTTCGGGTGATAGTACTTTATTATCCCTTTTTTTCTGTGCCAAAAAGTTCTTTCATTTTGTATCTGTCTTGCAATATTTGAATCGTGATGTTATTACCATTGACTTGTGTTTGACTTATGTTTGGTTTTATTAATTTAGTGGCTTTTTGTTAAGTCTTTTGTATATTGTATTAGTTTTTAATATGTTATCAAAGACTTTGTAAGCATAGTTTATACTCGTATTATATGTTATTATTTTCGTTAAATTGTCCTTAACTAAAAAAAAAATAACTGGAGAGTAATATAGAAAGAATTTATACAATAAATATCATTGTACCTCTTAGCGGACTTCTGGCAAAAGTTCAGAGAGTAACTGATTGCCATGAACAAGCTTCTCAAGTCTGTCGTTCGGAGCCGACATTAAACTGTAGGTCCCGGTACTCATGAATAAAATTTGACACACACAACAGGAGTGCTGCGAGAAGCTAGGCCGTAATCCTGACACAGGGTTGTAAAGGCCAGTTATGTATGTATGTATGCATGTAATTTAATATAAAATTAGTATCCCGCAGTATTTAAATTTTTTAAATTAATTTTTTTTTTACTTTTTCCACAATAAATCAGACTTTAACTAGACTAAAAAAAAACACTCCTATTATTTTGTCCAAGTAAAATTCGCACTTAAAAGAAAAATGCCACACTAGTTATCTAACTCAAGCTTATTTTTAGTGGGACTCCCCTTTTTTCTTTCTGTGACAATAATAACAGACTATTTATTTGGTAATTTTTGCATGGTTGTAATTTTTCGCACTTTTAAATAAGTTAAAAGGAAAAAAATTGTTTACACCTATTATTTTGGCCTTATGTGTATATATGTAATGTCGACTTATTCCTGCAAAAATTCTTATAATGCAATGACCAATTTTGACTTTGAATAACGTAATGCATAGGAAACATCCCTGGATTATAATACAAATCTTGTAATCGCTAAAAACGAAATAAGGTAATCTGTTGCCAAATCTATCCAAAGTATACACAGGCGCATTACCTCTTATAAGACCTAAAATTAGTTAAGCCAATACCTTTTTAAAAAGATCCAAAGGCAACAGACTATTGGTATAAGTTATTATAATCATTAAATGATTATATTGCATTAAAAATATAGTATATTATATTAAAAAGCTATGACATCGAAAGCCAAATAATAAAAGATTTTAGGACCTGAAACACAATTGTCGTCTCTAAAAATGTTTAATGATACCAAGAGCCAATTTTTAAAATGTTATTCGTATAAAATTAATTTCAATCTCTTTAATTCACGACATTTTTTTAACAGTAAGAGATTTTTTTTTTTAATTGTGACCAATACTCAGGGGTAAATCCCTACTGAATGAATGCTGTGCATTGTATTGGAATTTTTGGAAAGCACAGTACATATATTGTTATTATTATATTATTGTTAAGCGCCTTAGGAGTGGGACAAATTGCTGAGAATTGATCATTCAAAGGCCAGTGTTATACATTCACCCTTGAATGATCAACAGCAATTGCCTAATCGTTGCATGTTGTTAGCCTTCGCTAAGTAGGTTTAGCTGTTATCTGCTACTTCCCAATTGGTGGCGATTTTTTCCTAATCATTCATTTTACTTTGACACAGGTTAAGGTGGAATAGAGTGGAATGTCGAGGAGCGGTTTTTTTGTAGATGGTCTTCCTGGAGGTGGGGGGTGAAACCTTTTATTTTTAAATTATAATTTTGAAAAACCGCAAACAAAATTTTTCATTTTTCACCTCTTCTGAGATTTGAACCTGGGTCCTTTGTTTTTGTGCGAGCGCTCTAACCTCTATACCACCCACCCCCTTTACATTTATTTTTTTATAACATAAAAGGTAAAATACATACATTAAGTCGAGATATGACAGATTCAGCTTTAATAAGGCCAAATTCGAAGCCATTATTTTAAAATTGCCGGCCACCAAAAATTGCCTAAAAAATATGAAATAAATTTTCGTATAAGAGGAATATATTTTATTCTTATTACAATAATAAGTGGTAGCATTTATGTATCCAATGTTTTGAAGGATCTGAACCCTATAACTACTATGGCAAAATTTAAAGGAATCGTCTAAAGCTACATTTTACTTACATTTTGGTCAAAAAAAGACAACGTCCTACCATTCGTAGTATAAGAATTCAAATACATTTTATAGGAATATAATTTCCTAATAATTTAAATTTTCGAAAAGAAAAAAAAGCATTTTTCAATTTCGATCGAAATCATTTTTGATCACATACCGGAATATGATATAAAAGTATTTAAGGGTTTAAAGAGAAAATTATTCTATACAATTCTATGTTTATATTCTGAAGTATTTGATTCTTTAGAGAAATGTACGGTTTAGTCGGTTTTAGAGTTTATTTACTTGGTATATACAAGTCCGTACATGCAAATGGTAGTCCATTGTTGTCTAACCAAGTTATAAAACAAATTTCCTTGAGTGAGTGTTATATACTTGAATACATGTAAGTGAAATGATTCAAAATTACGACTATTTTTTAGAGATTGTAATCCAAAAGAACACTTTTTATTACGATTTCTGTTATTCGAAGTCATTAAAAGAACAAACCCGCTTTGCAAATTATTTACTATCAACACCATACAAAATGTGTCAACTACCTTCAAGTAGTAGTTACCACGAGATTCGTGTATTGGCTAGTGTATGTGAAGTATTTTTGAAAAAAAACAAACATTATTGATATTTTCAGTATTAAAATAATATGGATGAATCATAACTTTTTTTTTAAGCAAAAGTTTTCTTATTTATTTTTGTATATAGTCTGTCTATTCAGCCCATATGAAACATTATGTTTCGCATCTAAGTTTTGTTTGTATATCTTTAATATTTCTCTTACTTACGCTATTAAGATTTTTGTACACTCACGTACACAAATATTTATTAGGGCGACACACAAGTGTAAGAGTAAGTAAAATTACAAAAATCATAGTTTATAAAGCAATATTGGTTTCAAAGCTTGTTTATCTATATGATAATCTTTCTATTTCATATAAATAAAGTTTATGACTTCTTTTCATATAAAAACATAATTGTCTGAAACATAATTGTCCCATATAAGTGTTAAAAAATTTTAAGAGTGGTCGAATTAAGCACAAAACATCAGTATTGAAATGATAGAATTTTTTTTCCTTCCTATTAAGCACCTTACGATAGAGGACAAATTGCCGTCAATTTGATCATTCAAAGGCCAGTATGTATACCTTCACCCTTGAATGACCAACAGCAATTGCCTCATCTATCGTTGGATGTTTTTTTTTTTTTTGTGGTGAGAGGCTTTGCTATATGTAGGTTGATGGTGTCTCTACTTTATTTGACAATAAATTTGTGACCTCTTTTATGGAATAAATATTAAGGGACTTGCCTTAAGCAAGTTTTATAGAAATTCCACCTGATTCTATGATTTATTGAGATACAAGTAATTTTTAAACACAGAATCAAATACTTTTTCTTTTTAGTTTATTTTACGTTTCCAGATATTTGCACAACAATCTGTCTCTATTTGCAAAAATGAATTCGTTTTAATATGCATAACTGAGGACCATAAATACGATATCTTCAAATGAGGCTTGCCTATAGTAGCTTTTCTAATTCAGTTATTGAGAACTATATAAAACTTCGCTGCACTAATCACATATTTGGTTGTGTCATTAGCCCTTTCCAATTACTAGTTAGTTATAGAAGTCCCTACTGCTCTGATACCAGAAGTAAAAAATTCGACTTTAGAGGTTTCTTTTTTTAGAGCAAGCACAGCTCACACATATGCTGCGATAGGTCACCAAGGGTTTATTAGAAATACAATTGCTTATAGGTTTAAATTTTTTGTGAAAAAAATAAAAATTATTAATAACATATCGTCGTGCGGGAGTTTATGTACTCTATTCGCCATTTCATATTTTTTATATATCTCTAGTTAATAATGCCACTTGAGGTTTTCGATCCTATATTTTTTTAATCTGATATATAAGCGAAAACTGATTGCAGATTTTAAAAATTTTGGTGTTTTTGACTTAAAGTGGGATCATAACCTCGAGAAATATAAAATGGGTACTTTATTGATAGACCTTTTTTAATGCAAAAGTATTTTATATTCTAAAGCTTAACTCTTATAAGGGTGCCTCGCATAATTGAATTTAAGAAAAACTCAATAGATCTATTGACCATTTGATGGCCTTGATCTTGGTCTATAAATTATAAATATTTATTCATCGATATTTTGCTACGCATCTTTCAATGCTACACAAAAGAGAAGCATAATATTGGTGTAATACTTTTAACATATTACGAGTAGTATCGCCCTAATGCGCACACATCTTAATTTCGTTCATATAAACAAGAAATCACACATTTTTTCAAACATTTGTGCATTCCTTTGTTTATTTGCTTGTCAGTTTCGCTTGTGAATTCTTTGTTTCTTGACTTCTTTTTTTTCTACTTTTTTTATTTTCTTTTAATACTCTTCTTGCTCAATTACGAAAAGATTTTTCTTTCATTATTTTTGTTTACAATTTGTGTGTATCTGTCATCACACAAAGTTGGGTTGTTACAACATGTTTCGATTTAAGCTGCAATAATTCTATGGACAAGTACCAAAAAAAAAAATATTATTGAAAAATTATTACCAAATACTTAAACTTTTTTATTGGGCTCTTCTTATCAGGCTTAATCTAAATACATATCCGTCATTTTTGTGTAGTTGAGTTGGATTCAAAAAATTGATTGACGAATTAAAACAACAATAAATGCCACTTGCAAAAATTCTCATCAAGCAGTCAGCAGCTTTGTTGTCGAGGATTACCAATTTTTAATTCCAGATTAAAAAAAACAACAATTTCAAATAATATTCTGTATCGAAAAGTTAGAAAAGTTATCACTGATGTACGATTTATATGAAATATGTTCTGGCTTTTTTCTATAAATTTAATATTATTTTTGATTATTTTGTATGTGCAACATATTGATCTATTTTTGGTATTAATGCCATATTTTTATATAGGTTTTGTTTATACAAATCTCATTCCATAATAAATATGTCTGTATGAAAAAAATTGTTTTTTTTTTAATAGAATTTAATATGAGACTTTATTTGTAAGTATTTCTTTCCCTTCAATCCTTATCTGTACAGTTTTATAACCAACTTATCCATCCATCTGTATGTCTATTCCAAATATCGTATCGGTAATGCGATTATTTCTTGTTTGAAGTTCTTATTTTTTTTTTTTTTTCATTTATTCTCTGGTTGTTTTTGCTTTTTTATTGCATAATTTTTTTTTCCTATTCTGTTTTTGTATATTTTGAAGTTATATTTAGTTGCTGCCGTTCTCATTGCAGATGTTGTTGTTTCGATGGTAATGTTTTGTACTGGTTAGAGTTCATTTTGTGGCTGTAAAGTTCAGTACGTCATCATTACATCTATATCACTAGAAGCATCAGTATCATCCATTTCTATGATATTTAACAATATGATATACCAGTGAAATATTCATATTTGATGAAATATTTCAAACGCCTTAGACATACAAAAACCCTTGGGTATTTAAATTATAAAAAAAATCTTGGTTTTTCAGATTTGTTTCTCCTTTTATTTTTTTTTTTTTTTTCTCGCCCGTTTTTTAATATTTCTTCCGTTTATTGCAAACCATGTTTTCCATTTTAGATTTTTCATTTTGTATTGTATTTGTACAGTGAACCCAATCTTTTTCTTTTTTTTCTTCTTATTTTTAACTGCAGACATGTCTATTAAGTGCCAAAAGGTTATTATACCGAATAAAGTTACAACGAAGTTTGAAAATTTACTCAAATGCAATACAGTCATATAGACAGAAAATTTTTGTATGAGCAAATAAAGACCAGACGAATAGCCAATTTGAAATATAATTAAAATTTCAAAGTTTATTTCACTTGTACAAAGACTATGAAAGCACTTTAATGTTTAGAATAATTTGGAAACTTGTAAAAATTAAAAAAAAAAAACAGAATTTACGAGAACCTATGTTTAAAATTATTAACCTGTTTAGATGGTCCCTCCCCGACATTCCACCTTAACCAATGTCAACAAAAAACGAATGATCATGAGAAAAGCGCCACCTGGTAGAAAGTAGCAGAACAGCTAAACCTACTTGGCGAAGGCACTTACCATACAATCAACATGCAACGATAAGGCAATGAGGCAATTGCTGTTGATCATTCAAAAGTGAAGGTATAACACTGGCGTTTGAATGATCAATTCATTCCTAAGGCGCTTAATAATAATTTACTAAAAAAAATATATATGTACTGTCCTTTTTTAAAAATTCCAATACAATGGACAGCATTTAGTACGGGTTTACCCCTGAGTATTCGTCTCAAATAAAGAAAAAATTTATAATAATTCCGGAATTAGAGCCATCCAATTAAAAAGCAGATACACATGTTGAATTTTCAACTCCCAAACAATTATTTTTTCGCAGTTTGGCAAAAAATCTTTTTTTTTGTAATATTGTTTAAGTTAAAAATTTCATAACTCCGTCAATTTCTCTCTTGGCCTTTAGTACAGAGTTTATTCATGATACACTTTAATCCATTTGCTAAGTTTTAGTTGTAAAATTCTCTCAAATGATCTCTGACTTTACATTTAAATTTGCATTTTACAAATAAAACAAATTAAATTTAAATACATATGATCAGTAAACTGTTCAGAGAGCACAACTGTAAGAAGTTAGCTATTCAATTGAAATGGCAGTTTATTTGGTTTGGAAAAAAATTTTAAGGCAAATTTAAGCTCCACAAAAAAAATTATATAAATGGAACTTTTGGTAATGAAAACGATAGTTTGTATGGACAGTTAAATATAGTGACTATAACATTTATGAGGTATTAAACGATCCAATTTCGCCTGACAACAGGAACTGATGAGTGAGTGTTTTCCTATTACAGTATATAGACAAGTTTATTAGGCATTAGAACACAAGCAAATTTAAATGAATTTCTTTAAAAGCGTGAGCTCTACTCAAGATATTTTTTTAATTTTCTCTTACAAAAGCACAAGTTATATTTAAACCGTGTTTGACAGAATTGATAGTGGACTTTAACTCAAAATTTTTATGGCAAATAAAGACTTTAAGTTCCCTTTATTTCGCATATGGCCGATAGTAGTCAAAACCTCTAGGCCAAGTTTTTTTATTTCTATTATTAAAACTAAGCTATCAGGAAAGGGTTTTAACTTGTTGGGTGTTGACAGTAACTCTACTTATTTTTAGCGTACAACAACAAACGGCGTTAAAAAAAGAGCAATAAGTTCCCAAGCCTTAAGCATTTCATCATTCGAAGAGTTCTGCCCCTAAAACGTATAAAGTTCTTGCACAGAAAGTATAAAAAAATTGAATTTGATTCGATTTATTTACAACAGTCTCTTACAAAACGTATATTTTAATAAAAAAAAATAAAAAAAAAAAACTAATAGACTAGTTTTATTTACAACTATATGAATGTATTACAATACAAACATTAGTGTCAGGCTATGTATGTATGTACTTTTACAGTAAAAAATAAACATTTTGCTGCTACCAGACCCACTGTATTATATCTCAATGTTTTGTATACCATTTCATTCTAAAATGGTTAGAAGTTGTTAATTATTCAATTCAATTCTTTTTATTTGCCTGTCTGCATAAGTACTCTTCTCGCTACAACAAAATCCTAAAGAGTGAATAATTCTTTTTTCTTTTACTTCTTATTGCTTTGAATTTTCAACACTTTTTTCAAATGTAGGCTGCTTTCAGGTAAGAAAAAAAAAAATAGAACTAAAATCTCAATAGAATATGTCCATAAAACAAAATGAGGAGCTAAATATCCCTGTTTAAGTACTGAAATGTTAAAACCATTTTTTTTGCTCTTTTTTGTAATATTTTATGAATATTTTTAAAATACTAATTTACAATACAAATTAGACTGTACAAAATCAAAATATAGGTAAAAGTATGCTAGAGTATAAATATAGTAAAGTATTTACACTGAAAAAATTTTTTTGACAACATATTTGAATTTTTTTTATAAAATTTCAGGCATTTTAAAAGCCTGCAATTAGGAATGACTATGTGTTGCCCTAAGTTGCAAAACACTAATTGACAAAATCACTCACAAAATGATCTAAACACGCGTTTTCACTGCGGACGAACAATAGTTTGATAATAAATTATAATTATTAATGATTTGAAATCAGTGCAGAGATATGTTTTCCAATTAAGCGCAGAAGCATAGGGTAAGCCTGGTTAGTGCTGTAAAACCGATGTCAAGATTGTTTTAGTTATTTTTTAAGAAGAAGGTAACATTAGTTTCCATATCTTAGTCGCCGTGGTCTAGTGGTTAGTGTGTTGGCTTACTAAGACATGGGGCCTGGGTTCGACTCCAGGCTCTGACATCTTCAAAAAAAGAAATATAAAAAAAATATTTCTTTCGGCGACTACCTCTCCGCAGTCTTCTGGCAAAAGCTCTGAGAGTAACTAATTGCCATGAACAAGCTTCTCAATTCTGTCGTTAGGAGTCGACATTAAACTGTAGGTCCCGGTACTCATGGTTAAAAATTTACACACAGAACATGAGTGCTGCGAGAAGCTAGGCCGTAATCCTGGCACAGGGTTGTAAAGGCCAGTTAAGTATGTTTATTGCGTTACCTCTATTACAATAACTTTAAGGTATTCAATCACTACCCAAGGTTTAATATTCCACAATAGGTGAATTTCCAACAATGTATCCAGGGTGGTTACATCTTTTTTTGTCTAGAGCAGGACATTCGCAAAGCACATACTCTAAGCTCACTGTCTCACGTTCACAAAGTCTACAAACGTTGATTTCAGTCAAACGAAATGTGATTAAGTCTTGCTTCTTTATAATGTCTTACAGATAAATTTAATTTTATATTCATTTTTAAAGTTAGGTGTCTTCAGGATCACGACTACAAAACGATTTTTGTCAAATATGTATGTACATGTATAACTTCACAGCTTTTTCAGGGGTGTCCACAAATTGCAGAACATTAAAATGTTACAACAATCCAATCCATATCAGTTTTATCTAAAAATGTTAATTTTTTTTTTCTAATAATTGCCTCGCCTTTTTGTATGCGACCTTAGATTTCAGAACATAAAACAGATACGATAGTCTTATTCGTATCAGTTTTATCTACAAACGGCCGTATGTATAATGAAAAATTAGCAACTCGTTAGTATATGGGACCAAAAACTGGCAAGTTTATCACCCGTTATAGACTGATATTATTAAAACTTTCCATACCCTCTATTTGATAATTAGCCAGATAATCCAAAAAATTAAATACCTTGTACCTTTGAGTAAGAATTTCCACGTATTGGAAGGGCAAACTTAGCCACTGTGTACAAAGATCTGCTAATTTTTTTATTATACATAAGGATGTGTTAATTAGTGTCAATTTGTTTTTAATAATAGCACTACTATTTAATTTATGCCCTAACATTCTAAGATATGAAACAGTCAAGACTGTCGATTTAGCTTTTGCAACTGAGCAACGACTAATAAATAAATGTATTAAATTAAATTGATGTAAAAACCTAATTTTACATAATTATTATTACTGGCCGAATGAAATTACTGAAAACCACGTATGAAGTATTTTATTTAGGGAAGAGAACTTAACTACATAACAGTGATTTCTAACTAGTTTAAGCCATTCTAAGCAAATCAAGAATTTTTAACTACGCTTACACTACAGTAATCATAAGCATTAAAACTGTATAACTGAATACTTGGCAAATGTTCATTTTAGGACCAAAAAACTCGTACTAAAATTCACGACTAGCTCAAAAATGGTTTTCACCATCCAGCAATTAAAAAGAAACCGCACACACCCAGTTTTTACTGTAAGCTTTACAGGTGACAAAGCTGTCTAGTTATAATAGGCAGCTTAAAATTTATTAAGTGTATGAACAAACTGCTTTTGTGCTGTCCTAAACCAATCTAACTTTTATTGTTATTTTTTAAATTATAAACAAACAATGAAGCAGAGCCAGGCGGATAGGATAACGTTACATTTAAATCAAATTAAACACACATACATACACATTTTCTCTACACTCGTTCATCATCTCTCTCACTAACTTTCTTTGGCATACACATACACAATTCAAACATTATCCTTATAAAAGCCAGACAAACGCAAACAAAATAGTTGGCAACGGTTTTGTTGAACTGAGTAGTATGACAGTCTGGCAGGCAGGAAGACAAGTTGGTGCATAGCATTAGGCGTATAATCAAGTGTTTTCTTTTATTATTTTAATGTTGCGAATGTTTTCCAACAGAATTTCATTAAAAAATTAGAGAGAGTAACGTTGCACTACCACAACATACACTGACATATTTTTTATACGCTAATAAAAGATATAAAAAAGAGAACGGATTTGTTACAAAAAAAAACATGAAGAGTAAACAATTGTTACGTGTATGCATGAAAGCAAGAAGAACAACAGTAATAACTACTTCAACTACAATAACACTAAGTCACTGTCATACTATATATATGCATACATACATACAGGAGAATTTAAATCATTTTAGTTCGTCCGCCTGCCTGCTATAGTCTATCAGTCACTCTGTCAGTCACCGTGTTGACCTAATTTTGTGATTTATTCTTAAAAACAGAGAGAATAAAAACAGCAGCAACGAAAACAATAAAAAAATATAAAAAAACGTTGCTTTATATTACAATACACTATAAAGGTAACATTTACGAGGGTGGTTTGAAATACTTATCTTGACATAGACACGGGGCGGGCACCGCCGTGACGGTATAAACAGCAGAACGTTTTGCATTATGAAAACTTCCATCAGCCATATGAACGCACGTTACTATTTATTTAGACCTGGTAACTCCTTCATATAGCAACAGGTGTACAAGAATTTTTATAGTGGAAAACTTAGAAATTCGTGGTGTGATTAAATATTTTATTTATTATGGTTTATACAGGAAAAAAAATCCGTGATAAGTGAAAGTGCTCCTTTATAAATAACAGTAAGAAATTGTGTTGCAGAATATAGTCGTACAAACATTGAAGCTAGAAATCAAAGATGAAGTGCATACTGCTATTATACATTCGACGAGTGAAAGTGTGTGAAATAGACGCCATAGTCATCTTAAATAATCGGGTACATTTTGTTTTGCATCAAGAAATACAGTTTAAAAGGCTTTCTGTAAGATGGGTGGCTCATTTTTTAGCAGTTGACCAAAACGATATTGAAAGTTAAAGAGATTACATTGAAAAATAAAATTATAATAATAATCTAGATTTTGCTTTTCAATGTTTTGCTACAAACATTTCGAACTGCCCTCGTAGTTTGAATAATAAAAGAGCGAGTGTACGAATATATGGGTATACAATAAATGCATTTATTTATATTTATGTGTATGAGAGATGATGAATAAGCTTTCATGGGAAATAAACATTCTCTATTTCTCTCTCGCTCTATTTGCGTTAAGGAGCATAGATAATAAGCAACCATTATTATGCTACTTGAGTATAATGATAATTTTTAAATATTATCATTCTCATTATTTGCTATAAACATTATTATAGCTATTGAGTACACACATACACTGGTACACATTATATACGTATGTACAAACATATCATTCTTAAACGCAAATTATAAACAATAAAAATTTTTGCGCTATTTACTCACTCGCTCATTCATTGAGTAAAATTAGAAAACACAAAGAACAACAACAGCAGTAACAAAGAAACAATAGACAAAAAAATTATTTTTTCTTTTGGAAAGCAATCAGGACTAAATGAGCCAAATAAACAAAATCGTACGCTCAAAAGAATACCTATGCACCATTTACTCTTATAAGCGAGTTTTTGTTCTTGTATAATATAGTGCTAACAGTGGAGGAGTGATAAAAGGTGACACCTTAATTGTATATGAGAAAATATCATGATAGAAAGTTAATAGAAAATTAGTCTTGAATATTTAAAAAATTTAAAATAGTTGTGTTTGCAATATATACAGATAGATGTACATTAGAGCGTACTACCTTACAAGAAAAAAAAAAGGTTTCCTCGGTTTTAATTATTAGTTCAAATTGAGAATTACACAATTTTTAATTGTTATTTATTAGATACTTGTAATTAGTAATTAAAATTATATAAGTTGTATAATTATTGAAGTCAACTGCACTTGTTACTTCTTTTATGAATGGCTTAATTTAAATAAATTGTTTGTTGGTACCAATTACTATGTTTAATTGCTTAATTTCATCTGCACCATAAATGTACAAAAAAAGTTCTGGTTGAGATATTTAATTTATCTTAAAGTCTCTGTTCTCTTAGTTTTTTTTTTTTTTTTTTTGTTTCTCCTTTTGCTTTAACAAGCAACTTCATAATTAAGAGTTCATGTATAGTAATAAGAGAAGTATATGTATATTATTGTTGGCTGATAAAATGTTTTGAAAATGTTCATTTTTATTTATGTGTGTGAAGATAAATATGCCAATTTAAATGTTTTTTTCCTAACTCGTTACTTAAAACATATCGTCGTGCGGGAGTTTAAATTCTCTATACGCCATTTCATATTTCTCGAGTTAATGATACCACTTTAGGTTTTTGACACCAAAATTTTTAAAATCTTCAATCCGCTTTTGGCTATTTAAGTCCGATACTGGACGAGATATCCGAAAACAAATTGCAGACTTGAAAAGTTTGGGGTCGAAAACCTAAAGTTACATCATTAACTCGAGATATATAAAAAAAAATACAATGGCGTATAGAGCACTTAAACTCCCGCACAACGATATGTAGTTCAGAATTAAGTACGTTTTATAGCAACGAGTAACTTAAAACATACATATTTAAGTGGCAAATAAATATGCTTTTGAAGTAGCGAGTTAGTAAAACACACAACACACACGTATTTGGCCAAATAAAGCCATCGCTAGCAATACCACTATATGGAATACATAGCCTAAGACCTCTACTATGACGTGCTAATTGTATTACGAATTTGAGTATGTGAATTTTTTTATGAATTTTCAAAAATTCATTTTTGAGCAAATTTGGTATCGATATGACGATACAACGATACAAGGATACAACAATACAATGACAATACAATGATACGACGATACAACGATACGACTATACGATGCTGTGCATTCCATATAGTGGTATTCCAAGCGATGGCTTCGCATATGTCTAAATTCCCTTAGAGAAAAAAAATAAAATATTATCTGTGTTTTTTAAATATTTTGATTTAATATCTACAAATATATTCATTTTCCACTTGAATATGTTTTAAGTTGCTCGTTACTTTAAAACATTTAATTTTGAGTTAAGGCCTCGTTACTCAAACGTAAACGTTGCGGATACGTAAACGTTGCGGCCGAGTTCAGCGAATGGTAGTTACTGGTTTACAATTTTTAAACAGCTGATACGTAAAAACGAAGAAAAATTTTAAATTTATTGGATTCGCCCGCAACGCTACGTTATGTTTACGTTTGAGTAACGAGGCCTTTAAATATGTGTTAGGTAACGATATAAGAAAAAACATATTTAACTTGGCATATATGTCTATCTTCACACAGATTTTTTATTTTGCATTTCGAAATTAATAAAGAAGAAAGAGGATTGGCGTGGTTTAGATATTTTTTAGTAAATGTTGAAGTTTTGCCATTTTATGCTTTTACCAAAACAAAAGTTTGCCTTTAAAAGTCAATGTTTTTCTCTCTTTATATTGTCTGGATTATACTCGTATGTAGAGGCAGGAAAACACTTCCAAATATGCCAAATATGTGTTACAATTTGCTAACAGCAGCATGATTTCCTAAAAACAAAGACGATTTGAAACAATTTTTGAAAAAATACAGTTTGGTATTGTATTTTAGAATTTCAGTTTTTTTTTTCAGGAACAGAAAAATGAACAAAACAGAACAATAATGCAAGAGAAAATTCAACTTGAAAATCATTTTAATCAAATTACAAAATGCAAAACTTAACAAACTTTTAATGAGCCCTATAATTATAAGGCAAGGTTTTCGAAGAAAAATAGAACCTTTCAAATTGAACTCAAAAAAAAAAAAAGAACATGTACTAATGAGGCTAAAACAATAGGAAGTTATTCAAGATTTGAGAAGGTTTTGTTATTTTGCATTTTGTGTAAAAACAAAAACGAAATTCATTAAAGCAACAAGAAGAGTATAATAGGAAAAATTAAGGAAATTCCTATCGAATTTTAATAAGGAAAATCTGTAAGTTTAGAGTTAAAAAGTGAAATACTTTTGCATAATTAATTCAAGTTATGACATTTGCTTAAAAGCAAGAGTAATACTATGTTCAGGTATAAATTTTTATTGACTCAATATTTAGTTAATTGACAACATTATTTTAAGTGTTCAGGTATACGCAATTTAGCTTTCTCAATAATCATCATATGACAATCAGCTGACAAATAACAACAATATATAATTTTATATTTTCCACTTTGCTTGGCCACAAATCAAGTAAAGCTGCCTCACTGGCAGCACTCCACCCCATTCTATTTTTCTTTTTGTTTTTACCTATTTAAAACATAAATACATCATTATTTTTTATCAAATTAGAAATTTCATAAAAATAAACTTACCTTCCATCTTTTATTTGTCTTATTTACATTAGAGTTGCCAACCATCAACGAAATTTGTTCGTTTTTATTGGTAATGTACAGTGTTGCATTTTAAATTTTACACAATATTATAAAAATATTCGTATTATTACGCAATAAATAATTGAGATTTTGTATGGAATATTGAGCTCAATAATGGCGTTTATTGCGATTTACGCAATAAAGGTGTATACCTGAACATAGTATAACTTTTTAAAATTTGCGAGAAATTTACACTACATTACAATATATTCGATTATTCTTATATTTGTATTCGTCAATTTAGTTCTAATTATTTTTCTGTGGACTATCGATTTAAAATGTAATTTCCTCTAAAAAAAATAAGAATTGGAGACGATTTCGAATTGAGCTTATTTTCCTACTTAATTAAGCAAAAATTTTATTTCAGCTCTTTAGAATAAAATATTTCAGAAGTTGTAAACTATTTCTTATTAAAACTATCTGGAGGGATATTTGAAAAAACGCAATTTCATTATATTAGTGATTAAATTATAGTGGAAATTAAAGTTAAAAAACTTTTTCTTTTATTTTAAATAGGCAACGATGAGATTACTTGAGGGTAAAATTTTTTAAATTCTTTAAATAAAAAATTACAAATATTTGCTTGAGGTTTGTTACTCACTGAAACAGCACCACCATACATAGTATGTCGCATTAATTACTTAAACCAAAAGGGGTTGAGGCATAGATATTTTCTCGTCAGTTTTTTTTTAATTTATTTTTTATTGTTATTTGTTTAAAATATTTCCATACGTATCTTTATTTCTTTTTTTCTCTTTCAATCGCCATTTAACCATAAAAACGTTTGCAGTTACGGGTAGAAAGAAGAAAAAAACTTTTAAACGAACAAATAAAAAAAAATACGCAAAAAGTGATTATTGAATATTCAACAATATCATCTGCTGCATGAAATATGTACTCACACTTGCCACAACTGATGCCTAAGATACAGAGAGTGAGAAAGAGGGTTGGAGGGACACAAGTTTTGTGGCATAAGTGCGTAAATGTTTATGAATACAGCTTTACATATAGTGCATATGTACATAGTTCATACATAAATATGTACGTATGTATGTCAGAGGAATGTTTAAATAATTTTTGTCGTTATTTTGGTGCACTTAAGAACTGTTGAAAATTCCTCTTTAACAGATAGATATTTTTTTCTCTAGAAGAGTGGTGTTGCTTAGAATTCCATAAGCTTTTCTTTTGTTGATAAATGAATTGTAAACAATTTTATTTTTGTTTAAATGATAAATCGTATCATCGTTACTTCTGGTGAATTATAAATAATAATGGAAATGTTTGCTTGAATTGATTTGAGAGATAAAAATTGTTGGCTTTAGATTTAAGCGTTATAAATTGCATATCTTTTTTATCTTTTTTTTTAAGCAGATGCTGTATTTTAATTAAAAATTTTGTTTCTTCATTTTTAAAAGCAAAAATTTATAAATTTTATTTATTTTTTTTTTTTTTGTCTTTTAAGAAAATCAATTTTATAAACAATTTTTAAGTCATTGAAAAGATAATTTTTAAGTACTTAAGCATTTCGGTTAAGATTTTTTTGTTGTTCTTACAATGACATAATGATTATAAAGTGCATTTGATACACCAGTTGAGCTACTTTTTGTTTTAGTTATCTTCAGAGTTCTTTACACAAATCAACACAACTCATGGTGTTTTTGTTAACGTTTTACTTGCAGTAATCTCAAAGGCACCTTATAATATGTGCGCCGTGGTTCTTGCAATTATTGGAGTTTGCAATGTTGCTCCGGCAGAAGATCGTCTGCATAAAATAGACTTTCTTTATAAAGAGATTTTGTGTATTTAGAAATATTTCTTTATAATAAGTCCTTATTTTTTAAAATATTGAAACTATAAATTAATTCAACCAGAAATATTCTTATATTTGCGAACGTTATTTAGGTAAATATCTAGTCCCATATGGGGCCTAATATTTACACCTCCAGCATTTGATACCAACAAATTATATACCAAATGAAAGGTCATTTGATTACCTAGAATAAGTTGCAATCAGAAGGTGACAAATTCACGTTTTTCGGTCTAGTTCGACTTAATTGTTAAGAAATTTTTTTTTTGTTTGCTATACCCTATGTTTACTATTCAGACTTCCGAAGCATACGAGGGATAATTGTTAGAACTAGTAGGTTTATATCTCATAGATACGCTACGTTAGCTCAACATAAAGCAACGACTACAGTTAAATACCCTTATATCTATACAAAAAATGAGGATAGGTGAATCACACGAATACTTAATAGAACAACTAATATACGTTGCTAATATCCAGCCTTATTATTTTAGAAACGCAGCTGATTTCAGACTACAGCAAACATACACTAGTGGAATGCAAGGATCTTTATTTTATAAAGGACTTAATATGTACAACAATATGCCAGACAATATAAAGAATTTACGAACATTAATTAGGGAAAACAATTTACAGAGCTGATCATGTAATTGTGATATGTTTTTATAATATAATGAATGGAATTGTATAAAGCATTATTAATACTACTCAATAAATAAATAAACAAAATAAAAAAATAAAATTAATAGCCACCTAGTGATGTAAATTTGTTCTAAACTGCAAATAATTTTTATTTGTTAATAAATAAATATTTCTTAATAAAAAATATGGGTCTTTAGTATTATAAAAGTAAAAATTTACGCAAATTCTATACACTTCTACAAACTTCAATAGCAAAAAAATTCATATTTGTTTAATAAAAAAAAATTTATTTCTTTATTGGCATAATTTTTAATAAATCATGTCAACGCACGTAATGGTTCACAATTTTTAAGAACGTAATTCTTAAGAAAACAAAAAAGTTTAGCAAAATAAACTCTTTAAGGAATTAAAACAGACTTCGTCGTCAAACAAAAATAATAATAAAATCTCTTTAACATTTTTCCAAAGAATGAATATAAAAAAAAGAATTAAAGAAAATATGTAATACAAACTCACCTTATAAACATCGCCATAAGTGCCAGAACCAATTTTCTGTATGAGTTCATATTCATCCTGGGGATTGCGACGTGATATATCCGAACTCAAAAGATTTGCATTGTGATGAGCCATGGTGTATAAATTATTTCTTTCCTTTTGCTTTAGTTATTGTGGTAATTAGAGTTCTTATAGTAAATGCTAATTAGTTACGAGTATTAAGCTGATGTAAATAGTGATTCGACAATAATCATTAGAACGAGAAAGACGATAATAAACAACCACGCACGGTACCTATTGTTTCTTATTTTATGTACGAATAAGTATGTAATTTATTTTCTTTGTTATAATTTATATGCAAAATGAAAATATTATTAACCTTTCAATAATAATTAGTCACTTAATATTTACTTTTTGTGAAAGTTTTTAAACAATTTTTTTTTATCACTGAAATCAACCAAAAAAAAAAAAAAAGAAAGGAATGAATATTAGAGATCAAATTAAAGGAAAACTAACAACACCAATTGGAAAAACAGTTTATTTTTATTGCTATAAAAGATTAACTACATACTACATATGTAGTATACATACTATAGGTATGTATGTACTCGTATATACGTATGTATATATAATATGTAGAGATAATTAGCATTAAAACAGGAGTGTGTGATTTATTGAGAGTTGTCTAGTTAGTGAATGGTTTTATAAATGTTTAATTTATAGTTTCCCACGCGTATCTTTATCAACTTTTTAACCAGTGATTGTTGGTAAAACAAATTTTTCCTATTTTTATACGCATAAGTATTTAAGTACGCACTTAAATATACAAAGAAATTAAAAACTTTTGAAGTACTTATGTGTAATTTTTTAAATTATTTAAACTCTTTTGGTATCTATTTTCATGAAGTGAAACTAATTTGTTAAAAAAAAATTGCTTCTTTTTATGTGGAGATGCTGAAGAATATAATTTCAAGCCTAATTTTTTGTCTTATAGGACAATCTAAAGTAGAGTGTGAAGCCTAAACTATCTGTCAAAAATTCTAATGCCCATCCAAGATGTATGAAACTAACACAAATAGAGAGGCGCTAACGTTTTACAATTTGTCAGGGTGCTATGAAGTAAAGTTACTGACAAAACAACTGCTGTGGTTTTTTATTTTACATTTTTATCTGGCATTTTGTTAAGAAGTAACATTTTAGCTACTTTTAGGTAAATTTTGTTATTTTATTTGTATTTATTATGGTTATTTAATGGTTTATATCAGACAAGGTAGCATTACAATTCTTGACACAACATAGACGCTTTTCCTTAAGTTACTCATTACAGCGTTAATTGTAATCCAAGATTACGTTGTGCTTTACGTTCCAATTTATGTTGGTCTCTTACAATGAAACCAGATAAAGACAAATGTAAAGTAACTTTTTGTTTTAGATTTACCATACGAAGTTTTATGATTTTAAGTTTCCGATATTATAATAATTATGTTTCTTATTAAAAGAATGGAATATTTTAAAATAATAAAACAAAATAAAAATATTACCCAAAGCATTGCTATCACCATTTTTCTGATCTAAGATCTTTAACACCGAAAACTATTGGAAAAACGTGTTTAATACTTTTGTTTGTTTGTATTTTGGTTTAATTATAAAGTTCATAATTCAAAAAATATAGATCTTCCCAAGATAAAAACCTAAAAACCATATATTCATAAATATTGTTAAAATAGCTAATTTTGTCTGTTCAATAAAATAGATTCACTAAATTTGATTGTTTAAAAAAAATATGTTTTTTATTAATTAAACCATATTATTCTTTTCAATTATTGTTTATCTACCCCTGTACATAATGGAATTACCCTTATTTTTAATAAGGTCCAAGCAGCGTTTTGGCATTGAGTCCACACAGCCCCATAATGTGTATATATGGGAAATTTTGAGAATTTCGAAAACATGAAATCCGAAGCTAACGACAACTAAAAAAAATTATATTTGATGAATGGAATAAGATAAGCTCTGAAATTGCGGAAAGTTTGGTAAATTTAATTAATAAGCGACACAAAGCTGTATTAAATAAATAAAGGATATCCAACCAAGTATTGAAAGAGAGGTGTCCTCACTTTTGCTGAGCCAATTCACGCAGTATTTTATGTATAAATCTGCTTTAGAGAAATGAAGTTCATTATTTTTTTTTATATACATAATTGGAATACTTATGTTTGAGTTTTTAAATATTTTCGTAATACTCTTTTGCTTTGTTGATAAAAAAATTTTAGAAATCCAACTAACTGTATGTAAGTATCGCATTTATAAACAATTTATTAATTGTTTTTTTTTATAAAAACAAAAATAAAACAAAAAATCAAGTAAATTTTAAAAATTAGTACTCCGAACACTAACCAATTAAAATTATGTAATTGAAATTATCATAAATTGGCATAAAGTCGCAATAAAGGCTTAATAGCTACCTACGTAGCTGTCATTATTCTTTTACGATTACATACATATTTTTATAAGACTAAGAAAATTCTTATCTATAGACTATAGTATTCTTTAAAACTACAATAAGACTTTGGTACTTTTATTTTTTTGCAATAAATAGTTTTACACAGTTTTTACACGATAAATTTGAGGTTTCTTTCTTGCTATGCCTAGTATCTGAAAGCAAAGAGAAAAATTCCTACACAATTCTGTTGTTTTCTTTCTCTTTCTTTGCAAACTCCAATAACTAAATTTCTTATTATCAGTTTTTCTTGTTTACATTCTTATTTAAATAGATAAATCTAACACCGATTATTTTAAAAATTAAATAAAAATTATCTTTAGACTGGATTCTTTTCAATTTCGGAACACGGTCACAATCAACTACAACTTAGTAATTAATATAATTAAGATTCTGTTTTTGTTTTTATTCTTTTCTTTTTGTGGTTCTTTTTTTTTTTTTTTTTTGTTCCTTTTTATGGGAGAATGTTATTTTTTGTTCTAAAAAAGTTTATATATTTTAATTACATAATTTTAAATAATTTTTTTTAATTTGTGTCTACATATGTCGGTACATAGTATATCAAAGTTATAATTACATAAAAATTTATAATTTTATTTATTTCTTGCTAATATTTGTTAATTGATAAAAATAAAAGTTTTGCACTAAAAAAAGCACATCACTCTCTCACACACCCACTCACTTGCTCTTTTCTTTTTCTGTTTTCTTGGTTTATGTTCATTCTTTTTAAGTTGTTGTTTGGCTGTGACAAAATTCTTTGTGTTTCTTTTATGTACAGACAAGTGGTTGCTGCAAAATATTATTTTTGTTTTTATTAGTTTTATACATATGAATTTGATTGTTGTTGTTTTTTTTTATTTTTTTGCACACACTTTCTGGTCAAAGGCGTCGTCTTGTTTTTTTGAGAGCACCAAACCAATATTATATTATTTGTTTTTGCATATGCTTTGTTGTTTTTGTAATCTTGTTTAAATTTTTTTTTATTATTTTGTCTATATTAAAAAAGACACAAACAAGTGGTCACAAAATTTCTTTTTTGTTTATAATTTTGCATTTTTTTTTAATTCCAAAAGTTTAACAGAGAGCAAATGACAAGTAGACGTTAACAGCGCTGTTATTGGAACACGTAAACAGTATATGTAGCCATTTGCATAAACATATGCAGATATTATTTACAGCCGTAGTGTCACACACACATGCATATATATAAATGTTATTATTGTAATATGTAGTTCTTGTTTTTATTTTTAAATGTTTTTGCTTTCTTTGTAAAGATAGTTTTGCCTTGACACTTCTACATTAAATGAGAAAAGCAAAAACAACAAAAGCAATAGCAACAGCAGCTGCAGCAGAAGTTGTAACAGCTCTTCTGTTAAATAATTTATTTGTTTTCATTCTATTTTTCTTTACCATTTCCACAATTAATTTTAATATTTTTTCACAAAAAAACAACATAGAATATATATACAAATATGTATAATAATTTTTAATGAAATTTAACCACTTGATAAATATATTTGTTTTAAAAATGTAAATGTCGTTTGTAAGGGGGGAGTTCGACATGGGGCGTGCTTGTCTAATAAAACTGGACACGCCAACACAGCATATAAAGCAAGCTCCTTACAATGTCGTTATTGATGCACATTTTAAACAATTTTCTAACACTTTGTTTTGTTATATTAATTTTGTTTCCATAATTTTTAAATATTTTCAATAACAATAGCAGAAAAACTTTGTTAAAAAGACACAAAATAAAAAATAAAACAAGGGCGACGTCAAATTTTTATAAAAAAAAATTATAAATAATGAATAGAGACAAGCAAAATAAAAATAATAAATTCTTGTGGAACACACTTTTACACAAACTTCATTTTCTTTAAAGCTTTAAAATTTTTTTTCATTCGCCCAGCCACAAACACATTTTTGGTGAAATTCTTTGCTTTCTATAACGCGTAATGTTTCTAAACAAATTTTATTTGCTTTATATTTATTGAACGTTTTTAATTAATTCTAAACACATAATTTCATTCAACTACGTTTTTATTAAAAATCTCTACTAAATTATTAATTTTTTCCAATTTGTTTCTTTTTTTTTGTCCGTCGTCGTGCGAAGCCCATACGCGCGAACGTATCGAATTTTTGACAGCAAATGAGAATTTCCCTGCTTAACACACCCATCAGTGCATATAAAAGTAGTAACAACAAAAGGGGGATTTAATTTAAAAGTTGCAAACAAAAAAGTACTTTTATAATGTGAAAGCAATTAAATAATAACTAAAATATAACAATTTTCCACCGTATTTATAAACAATAAGGTGTACTTAACTGGTTTATTATTTAATAAATAGTTGTTTGCCATTCAATTAAACATTATTTTGCAACAGTGTGTTTTTAGGAACAACATCTGTGTTGTATGTTCAGTGTGATACTTTTTGAGAAATTCACCATATCACTATATTTGCAATCTATATGTAGTAACGGCTTTAGATACAGCAAATAGTAAGAGAAGTTCACTTTTATGTGGTTGTAGTATTTACTAAGAAATAATACAGCAAGTAGTATTGCCAAGATAATGTTTTGTTTGTGGAATTTTTTTTAAATCGTTACGAATTAGGTCGTTTAATTAAAAATTTTTAATATACATATATTGCATATATAATAAGAACATTTTTGAGTACCCATTAAATTAAATTTTATAATTGTTTTTATTTTTTTTTTATTTTCTAAGAACAATTTTATATTGTCACAAACAAATACTTACTGACTCCATAGATGGTTATACCCTTTGGTTTAAAGCAAGCTTCATTATTTTCGCACTATAAAATAATGGCATAAAAAATTATGAGCTTATAATCTTAATAATGATGACCAGCTGTAACTTGTAGTAATTAAAAATTCTTTTTATGTTTCTCGTTTATCATTTACCATAATTATTTATTATTCGAGTTTTTTTTTTTTTATTATTATTATTTTCTTAGCAAAAAATTATTTTAAAATTTTATAATTTTTTTTTTCGCTCATCGCTAATTAACAGTTTATTATAAAATTTATTAGTAACTATAGTGGGTTTAAATTTTCAAATAATAAAATAAAGGAAATTGATATTGTTATTAAAAATAATTAAAAATTAAAAATAAAAATCACAAAAATTAAAACAAAAATATTTAAAATATTGCCATTTTTTATACAAATACAATTGAATATAAAAAATATTTTTAAGGAAGTTAAAGAGACAGCTTTAAAGTAACACATTATTAATGAATTAATTATTTTAATAATGAATTTTTTACATTTTTATATATATTTATTTTTTTTTTGTTTATTTCTTTATAATACAACATAAAAACATTTATTTTTTTTTATTGCAATTTTAACAATATTTTAACATTTAAATTAAGGAGTTTTAAAATTGGTTAAAAAAATTATGAACGTTTTTTCCCATATTATGCTTCTTAGTCCGGCAATTTTGCGTTGCTTCCTTTTAATAGATTCCAGTAAACTGTAAACTTCTAGGCTGAGGCTGTTAATCTTTAGCGATGTTATAGTTTTTTTATATTTTTTACTTATTTTATTAAAAAAAAATTGTAGAGAGATTTTTGTTCGTAAGTTTTTTTTTTTCTATTTTTATTAATAATTTCATTGCTGAATTTATTTATAATTTTCTTATGCTTCTATCTGCTGCTGCTGAATTAAGTTTTGTTCTGTAAAGAAAATTTATAAACAAAATTTATTAAATATTTTTTTAAAAATTAACCAAAAAAGAAGCTTTTTTTTAGCTTAAAAAGTGGCAAATACAACAATTAATTAAAGCATTAGTGAGTTTGATACACAAAATATCACATCGTATAAAGCATTTCCATGCAATAAAGCAATAAATTAAATCCTAAAGCTTTGGAAAAACTACAAAGCTTTCAGAAACTTTTTTGTTATTGAATGAGTTCGATTATTTAAGCTCTGAGAACTATCTCGTACAGGGTCTATGAATTGCTTACCAGCGGCAGTAAGAGCCCGTGTGCTGTGAAAGAATTTGTAATTAAGGTTATACAAGAATTATGAATTTTGTCCCTTGCGATCGCGATACTAATTACTTGTTACAAAAACCATACTTTGATCCGAGTTTTAAGATGTGTTTACCATGTGATTGCATTATCCCTGCAGAAAATGCGGTTACTCCGTACACTCGAAAATATGAAAAAAATATTTCTTTCGGCGACTACCTCTCAGCAGTCTTCTGGTAAAAGCTGTGGGAGTAATTGATTGCCATGAAAAAGCTTCTCAAATCTGTCGTTCGGAGTCGACTTTAAACTGTAGGTGCCGGTAACACACAAAACATGAGTGCTGCGAAGAGATAGGCCGTCACCCTGACACAGTGTTGTAATGGGCAATTATGCATGTATGTAATACTAGATCATCGAAGACTTATTGAGAAAACGAGGGTCGGAATTAGTTATATGTATAAATTCCACTCCTGCATTAGGTCAACGTATTGATTGACATGATAAGAGGTATACAGCATAAACTTTTCCTGGTATTAAGAGCAGGTGGTAGGTAACCTGTTTACCCAAATGAACTTTGTTAAGGTCGACTGCCGGATAACTAAATCAACCTTTAATTTAAAGTAACCTAAACTAAAATAGGTTTGGAAAAATAAGCAAAATAAGAACTCGGCGGTCTTTTCATCATCTGCATTGTGATAGCCATCATAATGTACATTGTAGTTAACTGTTGTTCCACTGTCGTTCATGTCTGTTTCAGAGAGATTTCATTTAGTACGGCTATAAATATACTTATAGTTACATCTTCCGCATTGTCTGATAATCTGATACTCCACCTAGAGTTTACTTGTTTGTTATAGTGCTCAAGAATATCTCTTTCCAAAAATCTCATAGAATCTTCAACTGAGTCTGAATAGAATCGATTGAAAGGAGATTTAGAAATCTTGATGTCGTGTGGCTTAGATTACTAGATGATGTAGGGTTCCTATAATATTTACCAAAACTTTTTTGCTCCGTTGAGTTTAAGGATTTCGGCCGGTAGCAGAAATGCCGATTTCTTACTGTTTAGTGCATCGATTCTGCACAAGTCACAAACATACTCTGTGATCTTTCGTTCTCTTTGTCAAATAAACTGCACATTTGACATGAAACGATTGTTATTCTATTCAAGTGCTCGTTGAGTCTGCAGTGCCCGATTAGGAGTCTATTTTCTAAGATATGTTTTAACAATTTAATGCAGGACTTACATTTGATTGTAACTGTACAAACAAACAATATTTACTAATATGAACTTGGAAAATAGATCATGAAAGAGAAGAGGAAATAGTATTTATCAACATTGTATTTAAATTTTATCATATCGTACTTGACAGGAAAAACACTTTTTGGGAAGATTATTCCGACTGTGCGGCTATAGAACGAATTCCTTCTAATATTCTCCGGTTATGCTGTAGGAAAAGTAAGGAGGCTACGTAAAAATAAGTTGTTACCTAGAAGTAATATCTTTGTTTCAAGTTTTTGTATTTAATCCTATTGTACTTGACAGGAAAAAGATTATTCTACAAACGAAGAGTGCAGCCATTAAACGAATTCTCTCTCTCTCTCTCTCTCTCTCCGGTTATATTGTGGGAAAAGTAAAGAGACTACGTAAAAATAAGCCATTACTAGGAAACAGAGATCAGCAATTAGTAAAAAAAAGTGAGTAGACTCGAATCATGATTCATAATTTCTTGTACTTATACGTATTCATACTCTTGTTAATATAATGGATACTCTACTCATCTCAAAAGTTTGAAGTACTCATCGCATTTATATTAGTAATATGTATGATGTTGTTGACTTCAACTCGACTTAACTCAGTGCACACAGATGAGAAAAAATAAGTATGATTCGAATACAAACTGTTGAGTGTTTGCTCTGCTTACTGCGTTAGTACAAGAGTAAATTAATGCTATAAACACATTCCTAACTACCAACCATTTACCACACGACTGCAAAAGAAAAAGTTTTAGGTTAAATCATGAATCGTGTTAAATAAATACTATGTTTTGGACTATGTAATTTATTATTCAATAAAAAGAAAATAGATATAGTATATATTATAATTAACATTCAAAATGTAAGAATTTACATAAGTGAAAAAGTTAATATGTATAGGAAATATTTTAAAGAAATTAAACAATTTTTAATTATTTTTTTTTTATAAGCAGGATTGCAAGGGTGATATTAAGGAGAAAATCAGTGTCGGAGGTCTCCGATTAGTTCGGAAACATAAAGGCTATAGCCCAATATGGGCAATTTTCGTTTCAATAATATATTTTAAAAATATTGATTATAAAGATGTAGTTTGTTAAGTATACTATAAGTTTTTACAATGTAAAATTTAGAAAAAATTTAAAAATATTTTTTTTTGTTATGAATTTCTTTAGAACCTATTTATAAAAAATTAAAAAATAATCAAGGTATAAATAATAATTATGATATAATTGTGAGTATCGTAATATATTCTTTTTATCTTCTTTAATACATATCTTATAAACTTAAACTTTTTCGCTTATTTTTGTTTATTATTTGCATGTTCATTTTTGTATACACCATATAAATTTCCTTTTGTATTGTATATGTAAGTCTATCGACTAAAACGGTAAATTTTTTTTCATATGATTCGAGTCACTCGAATCAAGTGTGAGTCTCATAAGTATTTTTATAAAATTATGAATCCAAGTGAGTATGAGTTTGATGTCAACATTTTACTCATATTTATTGCAAACTTTGTTAATGAATCAACGTTGTGTGAGAATGAGTGAGTCAGAGTAGTTAAATTTCAACTACTTGTACTCACTTATACTTAAAAGTTCACAAGTGCTTATGAATCGCTAAAAAGCGACTCATTGCTGATCTCTGCTAGGAAATAAATTTCTTTGCTTTGTCAGAACACTCCTCACATTCCAACAATCACTTTAATTTCAATTTTTAAGCAATCTTAATAATGGCTAGGCCCCAGTATGAGCAGTGGAATCTGAAATAAGGAGCTGTTTTGTAGAAGAAACCATATTTCCATACAAAGAAAACTATTTACTTTATAAATTTATTACGCTTAGTAGAGGGATATATCAAATTTTTCAAAGCAGAAACAAAAGGAATTTGGTTTGAACTGCTTTTAAAGAGATCTCAGACAATTAGTTTTAAACTTTACCAATAACAACATAAAATTATAATACCAAGGAAGGGAAAAAATTAAAAAAGCAATGTTTTTTTAAAAGTAGGGCTTTTAAAAATTAAGTTGAAATATATAAAAACCTTAAATTAAGAAAGAAAAATTAAATTTTATTAGTAAGAAGTAAAGCGTTAGTACAAAATCCGGGTGTATAAAACTCACAGAAATATTTTTGGGGAAAAGAAAAAAATGTTTTTTATTATTTTACAAAAAGACATTATTTGACTTCAAAATATGTTTTTCTAACAAAGACAGTTTAATAATTCCTTGACTTTTTCTAAGCTTCGGTGCAAAACTCTTTTTTAACCTTGTGTATATGAGGTGAGTGCGAATCAATGTTGCCACCAATTTTAGTTACCAAAGTTGAAGAAGTTTATCATTGAAATAAACTTCTATTTTGAAGACCTTATATAAATTCTTTTCTATGTTTTTAGCAAACAGTGCGTGCAACAAGAATTATTAAACTGCCTTTTTAAAGGTTTTGCATTTAAATTCAACAAAAAAATTCTTTTAGAATTTTCATATTCATGCTGTTATTGAGAATTTCACAAGAACATATTTACAAAATTGTTTATGAAAACTTTAAAGAAAAAAAAAAAAACAATTCATTTCAAATTGGCAACATGCATTTTAATAAAATTTTATTTCTTCTTACCCTGTTTTTTTTTTAATATTTTAAGATGGTACGAGTATTTTAAATATTTTTCTGTTTAACGTTGTTTTATAACATGAGGATAGAAAACTTTATAAATGGACGTTTTGGTAAAGACTTTTGCTTAAAATTTGTTGTTGTTACTTTTAGAATTAAAAATTTAATAACAAGTACGAGTATAAAATTGTTTTATTACGAAAAAAATTTTTTTAAAACGTTGCTTACAGAAGATATATTAAACGAAATATAAAAAATTCAAATTTATACTAAACTTCGTAGATCCTTTGTTGGAAAGTTGAAGTAGGAAAGCATTATTATTTTAGGGGGAATAAATTTATTAAAAGATAGAGAAGAGGGTGGTAAAAAGAAAGTGTTACAAAATATTGTTTTAAAAATTGTTTTCTAGAGTTGCATAAAAAGAGCTTTTAAAGCTTTAAATATAGAAATGAAAAGAACTGTATACATATGTATATGTCAGTATTATGCTTAAAAGTTTTTCAAGCTTTGGAAAACATCAATTTGAAAATATTTATGTAGATTGCAAATAAGTGACTTAAAAGCTTTAAGCTTCATTTTAAAAAAGGAATTTACATTTAATAGCTTTTATGTGTTTAATTTTAACAGGGACCGTAACAGTTATATTGAATAGCAATATTAGAAAACAAATCGTATGAAAAAGTTATTTTTCAAAAAAAAAAAAAAAAGTCCGAATGTAACTGGCAAAATGACAGTAAAATTTTCTGCCTTAAAATTAAGCTCATTCTGGAATTTTCATTTTTCCGTCAAAATTTGTGAGTCTTACAGCCTGTTTTTAGAACACGACTGGTTTTTGACATTCGTCTTTTTGTATGAGAAACACTAACAAATTTGAGTGTTTTTGTTGTTGTTTCACATATAAAAAGAAGAATGTCAAAAACCATTCGTGTTCTAAAAACAGGCTGTTATTTTTCAATCAAAAAATAAAACTCCTATTATGAGTTTTATTTTTTTCTTATTTTTCTTATTTTAACTAACTAGTTTTTTTATTTTACTAAAAATTCAATTAGAGCATCCTAATACACGTCGCATGCTGTATAAGGCGGGTTTAGACAAATATAATCCAAATCTTAATTTTCTGTACACAATTGTGCTACAGAACAAAAAAAATTGAGAGTTTTGGTTAACTATGGTTTAGACGGCAATACAAGTCGTACGACATATCAAATGTTTGTGTAGTAGAGAAAGAATAGTATCGTGTAAACTAGATATGTATGTATGTAATGAGAGTGTACGACCTTGAGAGAAAATACGGATGAAATTTTTTAAATTCCATCACACACCATTAGATCAGGCATATATTTTTATGTTAAATGTATGTATTCACAATGTATGAATATTTGGTTGAACGTGTAATTGTATTTTATGTTTTTATTTTACTTTTTTTTAGGTTTTTAACCAACTGTGTAAACGTAAAAAAGTCTTTCGTGAGCTTTTTACTCTAATTTTTAAAATACGAATGGAATTTCATAATATTTTCTCTTTGATTTTAAGTACCTAAAGTATTATCGTCTAAACCGTTCTAGAACAACATATCGTCGCAAGACAAAACACCGAAAATACGCTTTTAGCATCATTTTTAACCAAAAAAAAATACGCGTCGATTGGTCCCGGTCGCAGATTTCTATGATAAAAAGAAATTTACCTACGCCATCTGCGTTTTGAAAAATACCAGTGTCTTTGTTCTACTGTCATACAGGTTTTTTGGCTCTGGTGAACATTAACAGCCTTATTTGTAATAAAAAATTAGCAAGTCGTTGTATACAGTGGCTAAGTTTGTCATTCCTATATATGGAAATTCTTACTCAAACGTACAAGGTATTTAATTTTTTGGTTTCTTCGACTAGTTATCAAATAGAAGGTATGGAAAGTTTTAATAATATCAGTCTATAGCCTATGATAAGCTTGACAGTTGTTTGTTCAATATGCTAAAGAGTTGCTAACTTTTCATTATACATACGGCCGTAAATGTTTTGTCAGTTACAGCGTTCTTTAATTCTTGCGACGATATGTATGTCTGTGGCTGGCCATGTGGACGCCTAGGCGCTGAAGTATTATCGAATTTGCATATAGAAGTCTTCAATATCTTTTGTTCTTTCTTTTGCCAGCTCTAGTCCTACTCCAAAATAATTCTTTTTTTCAGTTTTATTTTTAATTGTTAACTGTTATTTACGGTCCCTGATTTTTTCTTTTATAAAAATTAAATAAAGTGCGAGGGATTTTAAATGTTTTAATTTTTAAGCAATAAATCAAATTTAACAAGCTTGTAATTAATAAATTCTAGCTGTTGTATTCTAAGAAATAAAAAACAAAATGGACTTAATGACCGTTAGATAAACAATTTCAGATAACTGAATCTTTATATAAAAAAATATTTTTCGAAAATTTTTTATATCAATTTTGAACTGTTTGTTATATCGTCGTTCGGAAGTTTAAGTGCTCTATACGCCATTTTATATTTCTTGAGTTAATGATCCCACTTTAGGTTTTTGACACCAAAATTTTTAAAATCTGCAATCCGTTTTTGGATATTTATATCCGAAACTGGACGAGATATTCGAAAACAAATTACAGACTTGAAAAATTTGGTGTCGAAAACCTAAAGTGGTATCATTAACTTGAGATATATAAAAAATATAAAATGGCGTATAGAATATAAGAATATAAATCATATACATATAAGTAGAATGAGCCTCATGAACAAATTTTAATTTCTTATGACAGGTCGTAATATTACGACCTATCGTTGGGACCATACCCGGCAAGTAATGATTTTTAACCGTAATGATTACTAATTAGATTACTCTTTTCTTAAAGACAAAGTAATGATTACGATTACTATTATTTAAGATTTTGCATGATTTTTAATTGATTATGATTATAAATAATCAAAAAATAATCAGAATTACTGCCAACTACTACAAAATAATCAAAAGTTCATTTTCACTTTCTCAGCTTTGACAGCTTGAAAAAAATAAATATGAAAAAATTATTTCTTTCGGCAACTAAGTACCTCTCAGCAGTCTTCTGGCAAAAGTACTGGGAGTTATTGATTGCCTTAACTCTAGGTCCCATTACTCATGAATAAAATTTAACACACACAACATGAGTGCTGCGAGAAGTTAGGACGTAACCCTGACACAGGGTTGTAATGGCCTATGGCATATGTATGTATGTAATCAATTAGTAATCAGATTTATTTCAGAAATATTAATAGAATTAGTAATCTTTACGATTCTTTTTTAAAAATAATGTAATTGATTACTAATCGTAATCGTAAATTAAAAGGTATGGTTGGGACGACTTGCTAGGGCGTTTGTTACAAACAGTAATTATGAAATTAATTGAAAATCGATTACAATGCAAGCAGTTTAGTCCGTTACAATTTTAAAAACTTTATTTCGGTAAATCAAACCCAAATCATTACAATAAAATGATTATCTTAATTAATGCAAACACAAACAGATTTGAGACCATAGTGCACTAATAAGATTTCATTCACTATTTATACGTGAAAAAATTTTTCGTATGAAAAATTTGACAGATAGTTTTCATAAAATTTGAAAATTGAATCGCATTTTTTACAAAACAATAAAAATTTCTTTCATTTCATTCCATTTTTTTTCGCAGAAACCGAATCGACTTCCTGGTTTTGTTGACTTTTAATTTTATCTTTATGCTCAAGTTTTTCAAAAAGTTTTTAAAAAAACTAGATTTTTTATTTAGATACGCATTCTATAAGTATATCGTCGCAAGAATTAAAGAACGCTGTAACTGACAAAAAATCGAAAATACGTTTTTTTATCAGAAAAAAATACGCGTCGATTGGTCCCGGTTCCAGATTTCTACGATGAAAATAAATTCACTTACGCCGTCTGCGAAATGAAAAATACCAGTGTATTTGTTCTACTTTTATGAAAGTTTTTTGGCTCTGATGAACATTTAAGGTTTTGTCAGTTACAGCGTTCTTTAATTCCATCGATGAATATATTCTTTGGTTTTTGTTTATCTTAAAAAAATTGTTTTCAGATCCATTTTAATTTTTTATAAATAAAACATCTAAAATACAAAAAGAAGCTTTTAAGCGTTTTCAAATGAAAAAAGTTGAATATTTTGCAGCATATATTGTATTCCAAAAAAAAAAGAAAGGAAAATTTTCAAAACAAAAGCAGTGTTTTTAAGCAAAAAGCTTTAGAAATTTCGTAATTTCTTTTAATCATATCCAAATCGTAAGCAAATTAATATTATGAAATTTTTTATAAATAAAAACTATTACTCAATACTTTTAAAAACATTTATATTTTTTCAACAAATTTACTCTTTTTTACAGTACAATTACATGTAAATGTAAAATTAAAAAAAAGTAAAGCTTTAACATTGAAAACTTTTTTTCAGTTACTAAAATGAACTTAAATAATTATTTTTTGTTTTTAATAAAATATTTGTTAAATGATGTACGAGTTGTAGTTATAAAATAACGATTATTTTGATATATTGACTAAATGTAAATCTTGTTCTGTGAGTACCGGAAATGAGGCCCTTTAAATACCATTTGTTTATATATAAAGAGAGTTACAGAAATTAAAAAAAAAAAAAAATAAAAATAAAAGAAAAAAAAGTAAAATAAAATTAATTGGTTTTTAATAGAATTTTAAAGAAAAATATTATTTTTAATTAGTGGTTTAATAGATATTTTTAAATGGGAAGCAATTTTTTAAATACAACTTTTATTTTTAATTTCTTATTAAATTGCTTCTCATTTTTTCTTTTTTCTTTTAATTTATAGAATGCTTTTTGTAGTTTAAATTAAAAAAACCAAAATTGTAAAAATTAAAAAGACTTCTACTTACAATTCCATAGAGAGTACAGTTGGATTAGGACATGCTTGAGGTGCACGGACATGACATTGTTTGTGACAAATTAAATGACAGTCACGACACTCATAACCCTGCTTACCGGGTCGTCGAGGTATTGATTTCATACAAATTGAACATTGCAAGCCGCTTCTAAACAAACAAAAAAAAAAAAAAAATTTATTTAATAATTCAAAACCATTTCTAAGAAATAATAATATATTTGGGGGATTCAAACGATGTGCTATCAAGCCATATTGTTATAATAACTTAATATTTTTTAATAGTTTCGGGGAAACCAGCTTGTAGTACTTTGCGTTAACAAAAGAAAAAATGTGCGCTAGAAGACTCAGATATTCCAAGTCTCGATATTTTTGGCTTACATAGATCCTGGACAGAATGACATATTTATGCAGAACAACGATACCCAGCATACCGCGAAAACTACAAAACGTTGATTTGAAGAAAATTTGATCAAGCTTTTGACTTTGCGTTCTCAATCGACGGATCTGAATCCGATAGTATACTTGTGGTGCGTATTAAAGCTATAGATTTTGGCACAAAAAAAAACCCCAAAGACCGTAGATGAACTTTGGAAGTGTGTCAAAACCAAAGAGAGAACATACCAAATATTAGAATTTAAAAACTTTGAATTATCCAACAACTGTAATAATTTGTTTCATGGCATACTGGTAGAGCGCTTGCACAGAAACTCACACGACCAAGGTTCAATTCCAGCGAAGGACAAAATTATAAAAATAAATATTTGCGGTTTTCTAAAATTACAATTTAAATTAAAAATTAAAAAAATTTAAATAAAATAAGAGGTTCCCCCCCCCCCCCCTCCAGCTAGACCATCTGCAAGAAACCGCCCCCTGACATTTTCTAATCTATTCCACCAGAAACCAATGATCAGGAGTACAGCGCCACCTTCTGGGAAGATAACAGCTAATCTACAGAAGACGCTCACCATTCACATGTAAACATCCACCGACAGATGAGGCCATTGCTGTTTGATCATTTGAGGGCGAAGGTATAACACTGGCTCTTGAGTGGACAAATTACCAGCAACTTGTTTCATCAACAAATAAAGGCGCAAAAAAAAAAAAAAAAAAAAAAAAAAAAAAAAAAAAAAAAAAAAAAAAATTCTATCAACCATCTTCACATTCCAATACAATGTACACTGCATGAGTAGGGGTTTACCCCTGAGTATTGGTCTTAAAAAAAAAAAAAAAAAAAAAAAAAAAAAAAAAATTAATATGGTTTTTTTCTCTTGTAACATACATATATTGTTTTAAAATTTCGTTTTTTTTTTTTAATTTTTTAAGTTGACTTTATTAAATTTTGTTAAAAAAATTAAAATAAATTTCAATAAAATTAAATTTTTTGCGCATAGTATGAATTTTAAAATTTTCTGAACAATTTTGACCCCTACTGTACATATGCACATGCAAATGAGAACACTTTGTTTTTATTATTCATTTTGCTGGCAGTCACTGAACGGCAAAAGCTGTACGAACGGCAACAGCTGACTTAAACGAAAAGTTTTATATCAAACTAACCCGGGTTGTTCGCAGCGATTATACTTTTTCGTGTTATTGTTTTATGATATATGGCTTTAAAACGACCATTTGAATCCGCCATTTTAACTTTTAGAAACTTACCCGCTTAAATGCTTGGCAATAAAGGTGTGATCATTGTAAATGTGCAATTTTGTGCCTTTACGACGCCATCTGGGACGTTGTGCAATATTGAGAGGAACTATAAAGTGTCTGTGGAAAAAGAAAAATAAATTAATAATTTTAATTCTGGTTTATTCGACCTTTATTATTTAATGTAAAGAATTACTCAAGCTTAAGGTCTTTTTTAAATAAAAATCGTTTATTTATTTATCGATATTTCGCTACTCCTGCGTGTAGCGTCTTCAGGAAATATTTATTTTTTTTTTCCTGAAGGCGCTACACGCAGGAGTAGCGAAATATCGATAAATAAATAAACGATTTTTATTTAAAAAAGACCTTAAGCTTGAGTAATTCTTTACATGAAAAATAAATTATTAAAAAAAAAATTTTCCACCAATACATTATTCCATTTTTTGTTCGGTAGCAAGTCAAGATTTTCCCTAAACTTGAAGCAATAAAACTGCTCATAAAATTAATCATTTGCAGTAATCTTAACAAAAGATTTAACAAAATAGTTAAATCAGTTAAACAGTTTTTAAAACCCATTTTCAAAATGAAATCAAACAATTTTAATAAACAAATTCTTTATTCTTAAACTTACCTCTTAATACCATTTTCGATAGTTTCCAGCACCAGTGTTGATGCTTCATGAACAAAAGTTTTTGTGCTGGCTGAGGAAAAGCCTGAGATTGCTGAGGACTCTGAAATTGAAGAGCGTCTTGAGTGATCTAATGTGGGTGAAATGCCCGTGCGAGGTCCTAATAACCCCATAATTTTGATTACACACACAAATTAACCAATTTTTTTATTTATTTAATAAAGGCGTGCAGTATTTGATTGATTGTTTTTGTTTGTTTGTTTTTTGTTGCATTAAATTATAAAAAAAATCAATTAAAAATTGTTAAAAAAAATTTAAATTTAAATTAAAAATAAACAAATAAAACACAAAATTTTTTTATAACCAATACACCAGTTATTTACAAAAAATTATAATTTTTTTTAACCCATTAAGTATTGCATCAGGGATGGTAACATTGATTTGATAATGTTGTATAGTAGTAGGCAGAGTAGTTGTTGATCAATAAAATCAAAACGCCAAGTTAGAAACCCAAACGCACATAATTTAGAAGTGTTTTTAAATATTTTTTTGTTTTTTTTTTATATTTTTTGGTTTTGTAATATGAAATGAGAAATTAAGAAAAAAAAAAGAAAATTTTAAATTAAAAATATTGTTTAAAATAAAAGAAAAAAATAAAACATAAATATTAAAAAATTAAATAAAATTTTCAAAAGCAATTTCCATTTAAAGCATTTGATAAAAATTTTTAAAAGTAAATTTAATTCAATAATTTGTAAGTGTTTTAGTGTAGGGTGTAAGTGTAGGTGTAAGTATATATTTAAGTGTAAATGTGCATGTTTAAGCAATTTATTTTTTAGATAGTGGTGAGCGTGTCATGTGGGTTATACATACAGTTGTTACATTTGTTAGTTGTTGTTATAATTGTTGTAGTTGTTTGTTTATTATTTTGACAATCAGAACGTTTAGTTTTAACATTTTAGTGTACAGTTTAGTAGAGTTTTGTTGTTAAACAAATGTTAATTTAACAGTTATTTGTTTTATTTTAAAATGATTATATTATAAAAGAGACAGAGACAAAGAAACCGAAAAAAAGAAAGAGATAAAAAAAATTAAAAATTTTACTAAGGAAAGGATGGGGGAAATGTAAATGATTTATGACACACGCAGCTAAACTAGATTCAATAAAACTAAACAAACAAGCAAATAAGACAAACAAAACAAATTAATTTAAAATTATAAATAAAAAACAACTTTACATTTCTATTTAAAATACTTGCAGCAGGCTGCCAAGGATATATGTAAGTTCGGAATGAATAGTCTGTTTTGAAAGTTAAGAAAGTCTCACTAATGTCAATATTTTTTCTCTGGGATAGCTTTCTAAGGACCCGTCGGTACATTTTAAATTTAAAATATGCTTCTGACATGGGTATCCCAGTACATTTGTGTGTTTTAAGCTAATTTTCAAATTGTGAGATATCGCACTATACTGAGTGTATGATCGTAGCCTTTCTCCCTGCAATCTTGATGTGGGCTTGTTTGTGGTCTATACACAGTTAAACGTGTGAACCGACTTTCTTAAAATGTCTGCAGTATGTATCTCTCTGTATGTCTGGAAGAAACTTTGGACTATATAAATTTCAAGAAATCCAAGTGGGCAGTGCCACGTTAAGTAATGTTAATATTTGTCAAAAAATTAATAATAAGAATTTCTAAATTTGGTCCAAATAGCTTTAAAATTGATACAAATCAACAGGCAAAAAGTGGGCATGGTACCTCCCATACAAAGTAAAAATTTGGTTCAAATAGTTTAATTGTCCATACAAATCATCAGTTAAAAGCTAGACGGAATTAAACAAGTACTTCCCATATAAGGTAAATACTGATTTTTGTATATCTTGAGAACGGTTAAAACATAAGTTTCTTAATTAGATTTAAATGAGTCCATTGTTAACATAATACAAACACAAACTACTATGCTGATAAAAAAAATGAAAGAAACAGTTTAAAAGTAAAGGTCTCTCACTTAGAAACCGAAACTTGCACTGTACAAGACGCTACTGCATGTATTCTTTGTCGCATAAACAGCGATACTTATCAAGCATATGCTTCTAGTTTTACATTTAAGTACATAATAAATATACAATTGGCTATTACAACCCTGTTTCAGAGCTAAGGCCTAGTTTCTCGTAGCACCCATGTTGTGTGCTAATTCTTATCCATGAGTACCGAGACCTACAATTTAATGTCGACTCCGAACGACAGTTTTATCTAGAGAAAAAAGATCGTAGAATATATCTATGAGCCCATCTATGTTGGCAGTATATACAGTATACAGCCATCAAATAATTCATAACCTGCACAAGCTTTAATCTACAAGCACTGTAATGACCTATCCCAATAGTACCAAATAGAAAGGGAAAGTTAAAACTAAGATGGAAAAAAAAATTAAAGCTCGTCTATAAAAGTTTGATGTGGATAATTGAGAAAAGCCTTGCGTCTTATAATATAGTAATTTTGGTAAAGTAAAGTGCCAACAAATTCAATGGAGTCGCCTAATTGTCTGCACAAATTCTTACCTAGAAATACATTTTAAAACTGTCAATCTTAATAAAAATTAAAGAAATCTAAAACCCTAAATTGTAATTCAAAACAAGGATTAAATAGTGATAAAATGCATACGAAAGGTTAGAGATGGTTTTGTGCAATGAGTTAACAGTGAGGATGATGGATGAGAATGATAGTGGAAGTGGAGGTGTGGTGGGATCTAAGGTAATTACCAAGTGAATTGCTTTTAGACAAAAGAGCACGATCGACAGATAATGAACGTGAATCACCGTTAAGTGTTCCTGTTGGGGTTGTAAAATTATTATTATGTTGTTGTGACGTTAATGCGCCACGATCAGCTGAATGAGTGCGTGTCTTGGAGCGGCTTAAACGTTTTTTCAGTGTACCAAAGAAATTACGTTTTTTACTACGGCCACGTTCATCAAATCCAGCAGCATTTGAATCATCAGTATTATAAGCATTTGGTTCAGGCATGCCATTGCGAGGTAAACTATTCTTAGAAAAGCCATTATTTGTATAAGAGGAATTGTGGGCGCCATTAGTATAACCAGTTGAACCAGCGGCACCATTCGTTTGATAATTATTGTGGCCATTTGGCGAAGAGGCAGCATTCGGTTGACCAAACTGTTTTATTAAAATAAATAGAAAAGAGATGTGTAAGTTTTGTATACTCCCTTTTGAACCAGTAATTTGAAGAAACGCTTAAACATTCATATGAAAAATATTTCATTTCTTTTCATACAAACTTTTAATCGTTTGCAATTGCTTGTCTTAAGGTACCGCCACGTTAGACAAATATTTGAGAAAAAAAAGAGGAACCACAAATTTATAGCAAAATCTGATTCATTAAATATTTCATTAATTTAAAAAACAAAAAATATTTTTCGCCTTATTGGCAAATACATTTTATATGATATGAAATGTATGCTTTTGGGGAAAAAGTCTCCTGACGAGTCTCTTAATCAGAGACAAAATGGCCATAGAGACATGTTTATCACCAAAAGCATACATTTCATATCGTATTTCATTAATTTTTTATATTAGTTTTCAGATAAAACTAAGTTCATATTTATTTATACAAATAAAATGGTTACGGAATTTAAGTCAAATATTTGTCTAATGTGGCTAGACCTTTACAAGAACGGTAATTTAATATATTTTTTTTTTGCTTAATAAATTATCATGCTTCTGTTTTTAGTGTTAGAAATGTAATAATAACAAAAAAAAATAAAAGCTTTTTATTATTTGTATACTTACCTCAGAGGTGGATTCTCCCAAAGCACTATCGTTACCTGTGGTATTGTCTAGGGAAGTTGTTTCATTAGTATTGAGGCACTCAGCTTTTGGATACGAATCAGTTGGACTCGCTGTTATATCTGTAGTCACTGATGTATCCGTTACAATTTGTTCAATATCTTCGCTATTCGTTTCTACAGGCAAAGCTTCTTTACTTCTTAGTTCAGAATTTTCTAAAGCTTTTGTGGTTGCGGCATTTAGAACATCTTGTGAGTCTTTAACTTCGATTTGACCATCTTTATTAACTTCAACCTTTTTTTGATCGATTTTTTGAATTATGAAGCAAATATTTTAACGTTTAAAGACAGGGCGTGGTTAATAAAGCGCAATTTTTAAAAATGAAATTGTTTGTTTTTTATTATTTTACAGAAATTAAAATAAAAATAAAATATAAATGTTAGGGTTTTTCCAAACACTACAAACTAAATTAAATTAAAGAAACTATTCACATCAAAATTATTTCTTTATGAAATTTTAAATGAGTTTTAGCAACTTAAATTTTACAAAAACAAAAGAAAAATTTTTTATAAAAATTTAAAAAGTTTTAAATCAAATATAACTCAAAAAACTCAACTCAATTTATAATCAAAGTGTTAATGATGTTTTTATTAGTATGATTTAAAGATTATAATTACCTTAAATGCATTTGTATTGAGATTTGTTGAATTCTGCTTGTATTTGATTTTAAAATTTATTTTTTTTTTTTGTGCAAGTGCGACACATGATTTTGTATAAAATGTTCAAAATGAATCATGAAAAGATAAACCAATTGAAGAAATTTTAATATATAAAAAAAAAAAATAAATCAAGTTTTTAAAGTTCTTATAGAAAAAGCTATCAATGAATGACTTATAAAGAATTTTTGTTTAATAAAATGTTGAAATTACTCGTATCACAAAAACTTTACTCGTACACATTAATATTAAGATTCTTTATCCAGTGCTAGATAGCATTATGATCTTAGGAGATTTATTTCAAAAAGCCTATTGCATTAAGCTCGTCTCTCTAAGTCTCTTCGGAATTTAGGCACTATACGAGATTGGCTTTTCCACAGGCACAAAAACATCGTATGTATCATAAAATATTTTGCTAAGAAAGAGTGTTATCCTTTGAACCATTATAAGTTGTTTATTTAATAATTCTGTAATTTTATTGGATTTTTATCGCGAAAACTTATAATAAAATAATTTATTAATCAGCAAATTCCAATTATATTATGTGTGTTAATTTTTGCCAATAAATTTTCACCTAAAAAAATAATTAAAATTATTTAATACTGCGATAATCAGACGTTGCCATTATATGGTGCGGGTTATTAGGAATGGGTTATGTGATAAAGAAATTGGATATGTTTCAACGGTTGGCACTGGTTGGGGTCTTTGGGGCATTTCGGACAACGGAGGCCCTTAATATTTTCTTCAACTCTTGGTGTCTGGTGCTTCAATGCTGAGAGTAAGGGGATCTTATTGCAGAATTTCTCATTTTACCAGACATGTGAATATTTTGAGACTCAGTGATGTAATCTAAAGTAGAACGGATTATTGTACAGCGTCTCTGCAGTTAGCAGCCAGGTATGAAGCGCATATTCATAGGAGGAATTCTTGGATAAATTTGGCATAAGAATTAACGAGCCTTGTCTCCGGACTTTAATTATGTTGCAAATCAAATGGCTAGTATTCTAGATCCATACTTGTCGTCTGCGTCTTAGGAGTTGGGCCATCCTGATGATGGCAACAGAGCAAGTTGTGACTAACTGTTAACCGAAGAAAGACTGATCAACTATTGAACTTGCCTTAGGGGAATATTTCGGCTGTGGTGGGCATTTTTACCGTCCACTGCCTGGTTGATAGCTATGTGGTCCCTCTGGGATATGGTAGCTTAAGCTAATGCCTGGGGGAGAAACTTGTAACTATGGGACACTTGCTCCTGTATTGTTCGGCGCTTACTAGTCTTAGAGGTAAGATTTTGGGATAATTCCTTATGGATTCCAGTTCTCTAGTTCTAGTGGATTATGTGGATCGCTTTTTTATCAAAGCCAAACACATTGGACAAAAAAATTATTTAGAAACTGATAATTAATTGCCTTTCACGCTTATTTACTTCAATTTCTAAATCCCCATATTTTTTCGTACCATTTTCTAATAAAATTCCACGGTTAATTAACTTTCGCTTAATTGCGTCATTCGCTTAATTACTTTAAATATATTTTCCCCAAAGAGAAATTTCCCTTAAAATTCCCTCGTTTAATTACCCAAAATATTTATTTTCAAAAAAGTGAAGCTTAAGTCAACTACGCTTATATAAGCATAAAATGTCCGTTAAATTTATTTTCAAACTACTTTTTTGATACAATCTTACAATTAAATTCTACCAAGTTTATGTATAAGTATAAGTATAAAGTTACTTCTTTTCACATGTATTGACAAAAATTTCACATTTTTGTCGAGGCAATTATCCGTGGAATACTGTAACAAGAATATTTAAATTTTTAATTAATTTAAATTACAGCAACATATAGTAAGCAAATCTAATGTTTCAAGGAAATACTGGCTACGTTTTTTCGTCAAATATTTGCTTAAATTGAAGGAATTCGAAAGCAATAATTAGATACGTTTTAATACACGCTTATAGTTCCAGATGTGTATCTACAGGTTTCTGTGTAAGTATTTCAACATTTTATGGATCTTAAATTATGCCAAAACCAAAACCAAAAAATTTTATATTCCTAAGAAAATTATAAACATTTTTACTCACCCTTTGAACACTGTGTATTATTAAAGTACTCTTACTAGGCTGGCCATTGGTGGCCAAGGCACCCTCCTGTAAGGCACGCACGGCAGCATCAGCCAAATTTGAACCATTTTTCATATGCTCATTAATGGCTGGCGTACTTATATGTAAAGCTTCCTTAAGCTTATATGGTCTAGGGCCGGCTGGTATTTCAGCGCCCTCTATAAACACAAAATCTACGGTAATAGAACCAAAGACCGGTTGTGTTTCGTAGGGCCGTGGTTGTAGTGCAAGAGTTTGAGTTGAGGCAGGGCCCACAGCCAATTCATCAATGCCAACCAAACCTAGACCCAAAAACTTGGGAGGATTTGAGGGATCCACCGGACGATCATAGACTTCAAAAAGGATTTCAGCTGACTGGGGTGCCAAATCGCTAAAAATAAAAAGGTTTTTTTTTTATTTAAAGATAATTACATAATTAAAGAGGGTACTCACAATAAGAAATGTTCATCCCAATAAGGATTATTGCCTTGCCTGGCACCGGTTTGATTTTTCTGAGCCGGCTCATCCATTTCCACCACCACATAAGGATCTTTGGCTTCTTGTAGCGCCTCACCTTTAACAATTTTCACCAGTAAACGTCTACCCGAGATCATGGGCTGTAAACCTTGTTGCAAGCCTAATTCCGCTTGATTCTATAGGGAAATGTATAGTGTATAGGAAATGTAAAGATGTTATGTTTTTTTTAACAAGAAACGCACAAATGCTTTAAATTACAATAAAAAAAAAATAAAAAAAAAACTTAAAAATAGGCCTTTGCGAGTGAAATTCATTTTTATTGGTAAACTAATCTTTTTTTTTAAGGGTTACATTGAAAATTTTCTAATTTTAAGGATTAAAATGAATAGCAGATTTTGTTTCATTTCTGATTTTAGTAATTGTAATAACATTGAAAAGGTCCCTGTAAAGGAGAAAAAATAAAAATAAAAAACACAAATTTATAACAATTTTAAAAAACGAAAGAAAATTCTCATTTCCAGTTAAAAATTAAAATAAAAACAATAACAACAAAGGCATATTTTTTAGTTTCTTTACAAATAAAATGTCAATATTTGCAAAAATGTAAAATTGTAACAGGAAAAGAAAATGGGTAGGTAAAGGGTTAAGAACATAGAGAAGTATACAGAAATGTGTAGGCAAACAGTAAATATAGGATCATACAAAAACAGAAATCAATTTAAAATGTTTTTTTTTTTTTTGCAACATAATTTTGTCGTACATTGGGTATATGCCTTAACTGCAGAGGAACATCGCTGATGATTATTTATCATCTAAAAATTTTGATCAATCAGAAGATTTTTGCTTAAAATTGGCAGGATTATAGCTATTTCTCAACAGTTTAAGACGACTGCCCAAGCACATGATAAACTCGTCAATTGTTTTCTGTAAACTTTAGTGAAGTGAGAATAAAAGGAACTCGATGTAACATCTTAAAAAGCTTAGGATTCGAAATTTAGATCAATATTAGATCTGTTAGAATACTTTTGAAGTGGATTCCGAAGATCTATTAGGCCTTTCCGAAAAGTGAAAGTTTTATTAAAAAAACGAAGCATGGCTACAGACTATCAGTTCATCAGATACAACTAAAGGCATGTCTCTTCTTATAAAAATTCTCTAAGATCAGCATTTATAGCAAAAATAAAACGAATTGTTGGTTCCTTGCCTCACTTAGCAACAATAAACAAATATACAAGTCATTATATAAAATCCATAACAGCTAATGCATATAACCAATGTTAACGAATTTTTGCTCTTTCAAATAATTTTTTTAGCAAAAATGTAACTGCAAAGATATGGAAAAGAAAATGTAGGTTTAAAATTGTTTTTTTTTCTTCAAATTCGTGTAATAAATGTATATTACATGACATGTCATATTAAAAATCACCACGTATTCATATGAAATTTCTGTTATAAATAGAGTATACATGGTATGTTTATTTAAACAATTATCTTCTCAATGTTCTTACGCTCACCGCCATAGTATCATATGGAATTGGATATATTACAGGTAAATCTATGGGTTCAATATCAGCACGTGGACAAGTCGAATACATGGAAAAATCGACGGGATAAATTGTATCACGTAAGGCACGTGTTAGTATTTCAGAGACTGTTGCCTGAAATTGTTGTTCATCTTGGTCCATGGGTTTAATGGCACCCACACTATTCATGGCAATACGTATCTGAAATAAATAAAACACCAAACATTTTTAAATGTATCATTGTAAGTAATACAATAATAATAACTTACATCTGGATAACCTTCTACACGCATATCACCCTTTAATGTATTATAGTTCATGGCATTGGCTATACGTGCCCGGAATCTTGATACGGTTACTTTATAATGAGAAGTCTCAACTTTGCCCGACTTTTGACGGAAAGTTTTCACCTGTAATACTGGCATGGCATCACAATCGAAAGTGATAAGCTTAATAAGAAATAAAAAAAAACATATTTAAAAGACGTTTTTACAAATATGTATATAAGAATTATTTGTCTTACCATATCAGCTGGATTAGCTTCATCGGCATTACAGAAAATGTTGCTTAAACCGGGCGGAGGACTATCGGGCAGTACACGTACAATTTCAACTGAGAGACCCTGTAAATCAAAATGTATTGTTATTAGTATCAAAGATTATCAGATATGAACACATCGGATGACAGTTCGGATTAATAGAGATGTAGACACGAACAATTTCCCAAGTTCGCAATTTTATATAAAAAACACGAATAAAAGGTATGATTTGTTTTCTTGTATTTTGCATATAAAATTCAAACGTTCGTTTTACAGAAACAGCGCCTACGCAGAAACTTGTAAAAGCTCACTGAATTTTATTATTATACTAGTTTACCCGGCAAACGTTGTGTTGCCATATAAATTATTTCTACGAAATATTTTTTTAGTTCAAATATATTTGATACTCTCCACCGAACTTTAAGATTAACATTGATATGACCATTAAATGTTTTGGTTTGGAGTAGTGAATATGGTACCATCCAACGATTATCAATATCAAAGTCTGCGTTACTGATAGTTTTAATAAATGATTGTCCCCCGTTTTCGGTAATTCAGTTTGATAGTTAAGGATAGGGAGAAATAGCCCCTGTACCGCCTACTCTGAATACTTCTTCAAAAAAAGAAAAACCTTTTCTGCGGTACGCAGATCTGTCTAGTTTAAAATTTCATCAAAGTCGATACGTTATTTATAAATAAACTGTAACTTCGGTCACTCTTAATATTTAAGGGTATGAAAAATAGATCTTGACCGATTCTCAAGACCTGCCCGATATGCACACAATGAAAATCGCTCGAGCCATTTCGAAGGAGTTTAGCAACAAACACCGCGACACGAGAATTTTATATATTAAAAATGTAATTTTTTTGCAGAAATCAGACATAAAAATCAAAGAAATCTAAAATTTGAGAAAATGATCTTAATTTTAGATGATCATTAACAAATCAAAATAGATTTTATATGTCAAATATTTAGAGTCACAAAGTCTATGCCTTGTTGATTTTCAGGGTTTTGATAGCGAAATTGTGTAAAAAATGTTTGTTTTTTATCAATTACACACACATGTCAAGTTTATGCCCGTTTTGTAAACGTTTTCATTCGCCTAAACCCATGGCATAAGCAGCTCTAAAAACAATTTTTAAATTTCGAAACGTTTTCACAGACACTACTTTTTTAACCTGTTTGAGCCAGGCCTAGCGTTTTCAAAATTAAGTGCAAACATATACGGCTTTGAAACCTTTATGAAAATCAGCTGTAAAGAATAGTCTGTCAAGTTTGATGGAGTTTCCAACTTCTTCCACTGGTTGTTTTTATTGTTCTATGTGTATTAATATAGAAAATATGAAAAAATTAGAATTTGGTGGTAGCACTACTGCTATTGCAAGAAATATAAATATGCGAAATGACTCAAAGCACAACCTTTCATTCTCTGGTTGTTGTAGGATCCACCAGTAGCCTTCACGTCGCGTCAAGCTACCAATTTCAAGAAATCGCTGTGTGTGAATATGAAAAAGCATATGCGGCATCTTTTTAATTTTTTTTTTATTTTTCTTGTCTTTTATTATTTCACGCAACATTTCATTTTGCACTATAAGCATATGTGAATTATAATATTTCGTCTTATTTGTAGGGATTGCAATAAGAATTTAAAAAGCATTTAAAAAATTATATTGTTAACCATTTTATATTGAGTAAAAATTGAACAAATGTCAGAATAAGCTGTTAGATAAAACAGTTTTGAAATTTTTTCGACTCAAAACATAGGCATAAACCCATATGAAGTTATCTTTATGAGTCAATCTGATTTCAAAACAGGCATAAACTAAGTAACAGACACCTTAATTATTTACTTTTAAGTGAGGGTCAATTTTTTTCGTGGAAAAGCCTTATATTGTGATGCAGGGTGTCACACAGTCGAAGTTTATTAAACGTCGCTTTTTTACATATTTTATTCTCAATTTTGTTTTATTTTTTTTTCCTCCATTAAGGTCAAGGTCTAAATTTAAAATTAAATAAAAATATTGTTGATTTTTCTTCTTTTTTTTTTTGCTGGTGTTTGTTTTTTTTCTCTCTCTCTGTTAAAAAAAAAAAAAAAAAAAAAAAAAAAAAAAAAAAAAACATTAATTCATACAACCACCTTTCTACATAAAGAAGAGAATTAAAAAATGTTGACTGATACCCCTGTTGAAGATAAACTTAAAAAAGGCTACGAGTATAATTATGAACTGGTTTTTCTTTTATTAATTTCTACGGGATAGAGTTTCGCAAAAGGCTTACGTAATTATTTGTTGTCCTACTCCAAAAATAACAAAAATGATTTCTGTTTTCATGTATCAGAGCGGAATAGTTTGTTCGTCATCATTATTGAAATAAAAAGAAAAAAAAAAGTGCCGGCATAATTGAACGACAGACTTGAGAAGCTTGTTCATGGCAATCAGTTACTTTCAGAGCTTTGCCAGAAGACTGCTAAAAGGTAGTTGCCGGAAGAAAAATTGTTCATCTTTGAAGATGTCAAAGCTGGGCTTTGAACCCGGAGGTCTTGTCTAGTAAGCCAACATTCTGACCATTAGAACCATATAAAAAGTCCAGAAGCATTTGTGTTAATGCCCTCAGGGACAATTTGTTGACAATCGGAAACAGCCAAACAGCTGGTAGAATGCCAGCTGATATAGAGAATCAGTTACACAAAACAAAAAATGCGTTTGATGTAGAAAAGTAAAAAGAAATCTAGTAACATTTCTTTTGTAACATTGGTATAAAATCACACCACGTCCAAATACTACGTGACGCAGAATAATAACGAAGGAAATATCCAAGATTTAAGATGTATCAATAGAAACAGACAGTAGTGTCATGTGGTAAGCCACCATGGATTTTCGAACTTGATGAACAGTATTCGGAAGTGTGTTATAAAAGATTTTTTTTGTGAGCTTACAAAATTTACCTTTGTTAACTTCGATTGTAAAAGCACACTTTAGTACTTTTTGTAACTCACCACATATTTTAGGAAGTTTAATGTACGTAATCTAAATCCTTATAATTAATTCTATTTAGTCCTGTCAAATTCTGCTACTTTTCATTACTCGATAGTATTGAGTACTTTCATTTGGGTACCCAATACTACTCAATACTTTTAACGGATTTTATTTTTAAGAGAAACCAATTTCAGAAAGTATTGTGTTTTTAGACAGAAATTTGCTTGGACGTTAAAATTTATAATTTTCCATACAATTTCGAAGAAGAAATACAACTTTTAAAGTATTGAGTAGTTACTTTTAAGTATTGAGTACCCAAAAATTAGTTCAAATACTCAATACTTTGCCAGCACTAATTCTATTGTTATTCAGTAAAAAGCCACACTACAAACGAAAATGTTATATTTAATCGTGTACTAGCCCTTCATTTATTATTTTATATTTATTTGAATGTGTTCATATATCAGATGGTCCATACTTTATAATTACGTGTCATATATAAATAGTGCATTTTTATTTTTTTTTTTTTTTTATTTTAATTTTGCGGTATTTAATTTTTTTTTTCAAATATTGCAGTACAATACCAATATGGTCAGCATTAATATACATATACTATAAATATTAAAGTATTGACCCAGATATACAATTTTTTACCTTTAATACTCGTGATAGACAAACAAACATATGCATTTTAATTATTCAAAAGAAGTTCTTTGAAAAGTAAATTAAAATAATAGTAAATCTATTATAAATTTATTTAAATTAAGGTAGAAAAAATTGATGAGATTAAAGTTCAATAGCAAGTTAATAAATATAAGCAATTTTTTTTAATGGTAAGTTGATATGTTAAACTGGATAATTAAAATGAAGTCGATTTTAAATCAAGCAAATAAGTAACTAGTAAAAGTAAGAATTTTAAAAATTATTTTTGTACTCTGTAGGGGTTTAAAGTACAAGGTTTGTTTAATATATTTATAAGCAGAGAAATATCTTACAAAATTCTATTTTAATTCATAATTTTAACCACAAGACATATTTTTTTAATTTCGTTTGTTTGTGATCAAATTGTAAAAAAAAAAAATTTACAGCGAGTTTTAAACTGCTCCGAAAAGTAAAATGTGGACAAAAGTAAAAAATGGTGTTGGTTTATCATCGAATTTTGGCTATAAACCTGGAATTCGGAAGGGTATTATAAAAGAATTTTATTTATTTATTTTTTTTTTTGACTTTTGACTGCAAAGTTCTCATGCAGGCACCAATAAACCGATTTTGTACTCGGTGTCTAGTGTCGGAGTTTTATACTCGGTTTGAGCCGCTTACGATGAAATATTTTTACAAACAAGTACCTATTTTAGTGGCATCGACAAATCATATTTTTTGTAATGGATAACGAAATCGCAGATAATAAGGAATAAAAAATAAAAAAGTTATTAATCCAAAAATTTAATATTGGAAATGGTGTATTCTTAATTACTTCGAAACGAACCATTTTAGCTATAGGTTATATATTCCACTTGAAAATCTCAGACATATGAAAGAAAAAAAGTGCACTTTCTATGAACTGATTTGAAAATTAAACTAACCCGGCGGGAAGAAAAGAAATTATGAGGTTTGAGCAGAATTACGAATTAGTTACTTAAACGCAAACGAAACATTGTGAAAAATTAATTTTTCTACTAAAAACTAAGAGTTTCGTTAAGTTTCGAAGAATAATATAATTTCTTCGTAATTGAACGCCAGTTTAGAAAAACAAGATGTACAATTCAGTAAAATTTTTCTTTGATATCATAAAACGTAACGGTTAGTAAAGTGTTTGGGGCCTTTTATAAAGCGTTCATGGTGGCTTTATATACATACATACATAATTGGCCATTGGCTTCTCGCAGCACTCATGTTGTGTTTGTTATTTTTTATCCATGATTATCTACAGTTTAAAGTCGACTCCGAACAACAGATTTCAGAAGCTTTTTCATGGCAATCAATTACTCGCAGAGCTTTTGCCAGAAGACAGCTGAGAGGTACTCGCCGAAAGAAATAATTTTTCATATTTCTTTTTTTTTTAAAGATGTCAGAGCTGAGATTTGAACCCAGCGCTATCGTTTTAGTAAGCCAACACACTAACCACTAGACCACGGCAACTGATGTGTAAAGAAAAGATATCGGATTATGTCTCAGTTTAAAAACTTGTTAATACGAGAGCCAGTTAGTCACAGAATTTCCCTTTCCTTCCCCTATTCATGGTGGCTTTGGTTTGGAAAATAATCGCAGGAAGAAGCTATTGAATCAATGTGGAGTTACATTGCAAATAATTGTAAATCTAGTGTCACAACAGTAGCGCACTTCAGTAACATGTTTTGACGATAATCGGATTGTTTTCATATTAATCAACAGAATTGTTGATTTTGCTATTCATTCGCTTTTATTTACAATATTCGCAACAGCCAATATCAGCTGTTGTGGTGAACTAACGACGAAACTTATAGCTAAAACATAAAGAAAATATGGATGTTGACTATCGGTAAAGTGTACCCACTAGGATCATATAAACGTTACTGTAAAAAAGAAATATTTTTTGTCTTCTTCTGCGAATATCGTATAGTTAAAAGGCCTTAAAATGCGTTCGGTCTGTGCACCGTAATTAATTAAAGAGCTGCTGAGAATTTTTAGGCCTAATAAGCTCAGAATATCTACAAAATTTTAGAAAAAAATTAACTAAAACTTGTTTTTGAAATTGAAAATATTCTTTCAAATAACTGCAAATACAAAAAGATTAAAGGTCAGGCCAAAAAATAAATCAAATATGTGTGTGTGTATACGAAAACAAATATTCTTGAAACTTTTAATTGAATTTTCATATTGTGACAGCAATAACAACTGTAACAAATGTCGCCAAAGTAAAAATAGACAGTGACTGGAATTGAATAATTGGAAAGTTTCATTTACAAAATGAAATTAACGAAGGAAACATGTGGTGGTGACACAAGACATCGTCATATATGGATGGATGCTCACAATTAGTCTCCTATAATGTAATGAAAACTTTTGTACATATTTAATGTAAATCAAAACCAAAACTGAAATATTTATACTCACATATGAGTGCAGTATCAATAATAATTGATACGTATTATTAATAAGTAAGCAGGCAAGCATGACTTCAAATATTACAATGCCACGAACCATATATTCAACAAGTAGTTCATGTAACAAAAAAAAAAACAAAAAAATGCATGACATAAGAAAATACTAAAACACTTTAGCAATGTAAAGAGTATGTATTAAAATGTAAGTCATGACCCCAAAAACTTTGAAGCTTTTTAGCATTCAATTTACTATAGGAATTTCCGTAGAAATAAAGAGGTTTGGTTTGCTTTAATAAATAAATAAAGTAAAATTATTAAACTTTTTATTGTAAATAAAAACTTATTTAAAAAAAAATAATTTCTTTAAAAACTAAGACATGATGTCTTAAGATTTTAGAAAGCACAGTTTAACCGACTGTACCTGTTGATATTAATTTTTCTATCACCTCCTTTAAATGAAGTCTAAAGCAACAAAAAATTTGTTTATGGGTTATGTACACTACACATATTGATAACGGTTTTTATGTAAATGTAGTTTTGTTTATAATAAAAAATTTATTAACTAATGGGGCGATTGAAGCTTCTTAATTTATAAACTTAATTTATAAACTTCAAAAATTCTAGTTAAAGTACTGCATTCCTTGCAAATCAGTGATGTCGTATAATTCTTTTACTACTTATTCAATACATATTTTCTGTTTAAGAGTTTAGATGTCCTTTACATGGAAGCACAGGTTAAACTAATAATAAGAGAAGTTTTTTATTAAAAAATTAGTGACTTCTTAAGTGTAATAAATAAAGGACGATTATTGCAATCTTTTGGTAATTACAACAGACCAGACTTGCTTTAGAAGTTAATTTTTTACTCTTAGACGGTTAGTGCTAAATGTAACCACATGTTGCCGTTTATTTATTAACGGTCTTATTGCAACATCGAAGATGGCCTGAATTTGGCATCGGAACTGCTTTCAAATGTTTCTTATTGTTTATGCGTGTAATTTTAGTATTTTCCTAAAAAAATTTTTGTATATTAATAAAGTCAATCAAAGATGCCACTGAAGATAAATGGATAAGATTCAGGGTAACTTGTTAAGAAATTATAACCACAAATAGCTTTTTTGATAATTTTTTCTGTAACAGTCAGAACTTGTTAAAAAAAAATTAACTAAAATTTGGAAAAATTACGATAAAGTTATCAGAGGCTAAAGGTAACGCGTTTACTAAACATGGATTTGTAGCAATTAAACTAAAATTTATTATAAATTTGTTTAATCGAATTTTGTTATAACGACTATAAATTGAGGATATGTTTTGACGAGCATAAAGTACTGAACTGATCACAATCAAAACTAGTTTCGGCAATAACCCTCATATTGTCAACAACAAAAATATCTAATTTTTACCCCTGCATAAGATACAAATTGTAGAGTTTGACATCATATAGAACCAGTTTGTAAAATTAATTTAAATATTAACACATAACACCAACACTACTTACCTCTTCTTCGTTTTTATGCAAAGTATCGTTAAGAGCAATAACCCAAGACATTAATAGTTCGTTGACAATCACCAAATCACTATAAAGCCAACGAAAAACTTGACTAGTCCAAGTGACGGAAGTCTATTAGAAAAAGAACAAAAGAAAAATTAAACATTAAAAAACCCATATATTTGAAACACTTAAAAATTAAAAAAAAAACAATAAATTGTGAATTAATTGAAAACCTACCGTTTCTGGTCCAACAACATTTGATGGTGGTGGTACATAACGTTTTTTACGATTTTCTGGTCCTGTCGAACCTTGTCTCACCATACGTCTACGTATACCTGGTCCTCCTGCAGCCGCTCCACCTACTGGTGTTCTACCACGACCACCAGCACCACCCGTCGGTTTGGCTAGCATATCTTTTATATCACTTTTACTAGCTAAAATTTCACGAGGTTCTGAAAGACGCTTTTCAGTTTTTACACCACCGCCAGCGCCAGGTGCAACACTGCCCTGACGACTATTACTGGCGCTGGCTGGTTTTTCTTTAAGCACATATTTTTGGTATAAAAATTTACACAGCCATACTAAGAATAGAGCCAATACGGCCCATATAAATATAAACATTGCTAATGAATCCATTGTTATATCACCGAGACCTTCAAATGTACAAATATAATCATCGATTTGATCTGCTAAATCCATAATATTATTACAGCATTAGCGGTAAAAGGTTTTTAAACGATTTGTGCCATGGGCAACATATCTGAAAGGAGAAAATTATAAATATGAAAAGATGTGATTAAAAATATGGGACTATATAAGTACACTATAATACAAATACTCGTATATATAATATAAATAAATATTTAAAATGTATAAAAAAGTTAAGAAAATATAAGAAAAAAGTAGAAAGTAAGAAAAAATAAACACAAGCGGTTATTTATGCCAATATTTTACTTTCTATGTTGATAAGGGGGTATCCTTGACTAATACATTGAAGGGCATTTTCAACTCTGAGGGTCACTGCTTTTTGTACCGTTATATACCTCAAATGGGGTATATGCCGGTTATAATATCATTCGCAATAGATTTTTCATAGCCCACATTAGATGGGACAGATTTATGTTACTAACCATACAAAAGGGACACTGGCCGATTAGCGATTGATGGTCATCACCATATGAGACTATATAACCACTGTCCAAGCTTTTCATATGGAAGCGGTGGAAATAGTTGAGCATACCTCTTCAGACGCTCAGACTTGCTAAAGCGTCAACACAGGCAAGTGCTGAAGCTATTCAGATTATACACACAGAAAAAAAAGTGTTGTTATGGCAAATACTTTTTGCAGTTGAGGAAATTGTATTTGTCCCAAATAAAAAGCATTTGATTTAAATGATATTTTATTTGCCACAAAGAATTTCGGCGAATACACTGTATTTGTCGCAACTACAAAATTGCAGTTGGCATAAATCAAGAGCAAAATTATTTGATCCAAATTGAATTTTCTTTAAGTTAAATGTAATTGTATTTAAAAATGCATGTCAACAGCAATTTATTAAAATCAAATGTTTTCTTATTTGAAATTACATGAGAAAATTTTTTACGCCAAATACGGATTGCTGTTGTGGTAACAGTTGTATTTTCAAATGCAATCCGCAGTTAGTTTTGTTTTATTGTTTAGGCATTTTCTCTCATTCGTTTGAATTTTGTTTTCGGTAATAAAAACACGTGTGTGTGAAAAAAAATGCAAATATGTGTGAGTTTTTTACAGGAGTATATCTTCGCCGTGGTCTAGTATTTAGTGTGTTGCCTTACTAAGACGATAGTGCCGGGTTCAAATCTCAGCTCTGACATCTTACAAAAAAGGAATATGAAAAAATGGTTTCTTTCGGCGACTACCACTCAAAAATCTGCTGGCAAAAGCTCTGAGAGTAACTGATTGCCATGAAAAAGCTTCTCAAATCTGTCGTTCGGAGTCGACTTTAAAAACTGTATATAAATATAGATTATGTGTTATGTACTGTAATGTATGTATATTATATTATTTATATATGTTGTATAATATTATATATGTATGTATTATTATATAGTGCTCTTAATTGTCTTACTATGTATTATATTAATCTTTTAGATATTATTAAAACTAAGCTACCAATTCATTGTATGTATGTATTGTATGTATATATTCCTGAAAAGTCTTTAATTTTATTTTTGTTTGTAAATAAAATCTAAAAATTTAAAAAAATTTTGACATTTGTCGAATTGTATTTGGGGCAAAGACAATTGTATTTGGGGCAAAGACAATTGTATTTGGGGCAAAGACAATTGTATTTGGGGCAAAGACAATGGTATTTGGGGTAAAGACAATTGTATTTGGTAGGACAGTTTTTGCATTTGGGACAAAGACAATCGCATTTGTTAAAACCATTTTTGCATTTGCTCAATTGTATTTAATGTAACAGCAATTTTGTAGTTGCGACAAATAGAAACTGCTATTGGGAACGATCCGAATGTAAATTCTATTTGCGGTAAGGTTAAAATCATTTGCCATTACTACGTTTTTTTTTCTGTGCACCTTTTAAAAGCAAGGACTGATGATTCAGTCTCATTAGATTTCTCATAGTTCACATTAGATGGAACATATTTATGTTACTAACTGTACAACAGGGACACTGGCCGATAACCAATTCGTGGTCAACACCATATAAGACTATATAACCAGTGTCCTAGCTTTTGGTATGGAAGGGGTGGAAATAGTTGATAGTAGTAGTAGACTTGCTTAACCGCCAACATAGGCAAGTGCTGAAGCTACTCAGAATACATATCTTTTAAGAGCAAGGCTGATGATTCGGAATATTGATTTCTGTTGTAGCTGCAGTAATGAAGTGTGTGGGAAGAATCATCTGAGTTTCAGTTGAGCTTACTCTGTTTTTAGGACATCTACTATTGCTTGTTTGTAGAAGATTCTGCATTAAGAAAAAGCTCACAATCCATTATAAAATTGACTGGACTGGAAAGTACATATTATTGCATTATACGGACTTACTCATCCAACTAAAGAGAGCTGTGCCCTTGGCGGCTGTTATATAAACTTAATCTAGACTTTATTTTTAATTTCACAATGTTGTTCCCATGTAGCTGATTCTTAACATACTTAAGCTATATTTACACCACCTAAGTTCTCATCTGATTATAACAGATTATAACAGTTACAAATCAGACGGCAATAATTTTGAAAGTAGAGGATGTTCTATTTTCAAGTGAGCACAGTCAAAAACAATAAAAATTAAATTAGATTTGTAATTAAACTATCTGAGTCTACCTGGGTGCGCTTCTGCAATAAAACTTAGATGAGAACTAAGATAGTGTAAATATAGCTTTAATACTTATTTTGTTTTGAAATTATAATTTTTATTTTAAACTACAGAATAAATGTTAATAAAATATTTATTTGACAAAGACGTTAATGGAACACATTTTAATCTGTAATTCATTATGAGGTTAAAAAATATTATTTCACTATATTTAATAATATAGAGACTTTTTATTTGTAGACATTTTTCCTTTTTTTAATAGACCATATCAAATTTTTTGACACTTTTGTCTCACAGTTGTTGTTGTTATTTACATACTGTCAAAATGTGATATAATGTAAACAACAAGAAAATTATATATAAAACATGAAAAAAAACTATGCAAAGAAAATAAATTTGTATGCGAATACAGATTTAATATTTTCTTAATTTTTATTTCTTTTTGAATAGCTTAAAAAAACAATTTTTTTAATTGGAATATCTTTTTAATTAATATGGACTTGAATTTATTTTAATATTTTTAATATGTTTAAAAAAAATATTGCAACAAGTAAAAAAGTTTATATATGTAAATATGAAAAACAAACTCTCCCACCTTTTTGCAATTGTTTTTCTTAAAAGAAAATAGCAAAAACGAAACAACATCTGGGATTTCGAAATAAAAAATAAGAAAATAAAAAGCAAACAAATGATCAAAATGATCTACAAATCATACAACTTTGCTGTATTGAGTAACCCAGCAAAACTTTTTGTTTTCAGTTTGGTTAAAAATTCTGTTATTCTTCTTATACAAATTAAAAATGCAGTATTAAATTAAAAATGCTTGCAAGGCTTTCATTTTGTCTGTGCAATTACATTACAACCAACCAGTTGTAAAACAAAAACTTTTTTTTAATTGAAAAATTTTTAATAAAAATTTTAAGAAGATATTTAATAATTTCAAAGGGCTACACCAAACAAAGAGTTTTCTAACATTGTTGAAGTTACATATGGGGCCAAATAATAGCATTCGATATTGGGCGAAATTTCTATGTTAATTAATAAAAAATTTTATTAAATTTTACTCGATATCTAATTTCGTAATTTGATCCCAGCGAATTTTCTGTCACTTATTCAGTTTGTGTTGCCAATTTATCATAGACAAATAAAACGCGCAAATAAAAATATTGCTCAATAAAAATCGATATATTGTTTGCGTTTTTTACTCACTATATGGTTGTCAGTATTGTAAAACTTTTGGGCAAAATAAAGCATTAAACCAGCGCATGTATGTTCAATCTACTAAAAAAAAACATTTACGTTGTCTATAAGAATATTTTCCAATTCTCTAAGGAACAGCTGATTTCGCGTTGTTCACAGGAACTCATTGAGCTTATAACTCTATAAGATTTAGCTATTGGTAAACAAACATATACATACAAATACGAGTGTTCGCTGTGAGTGTGTTAGAGCAGTTGAAAATTAATTTTTATAACAAAAAAACACTCCAGCGATTAGGCAGTTTTAGGTTGAATTTGCAAAACTTATTTGGTTCAAAAGGTTCACTGAATCTGGTTAAAACGCAAGCAGTAGAATAGACAGATAACATGTGTTAGGAGATCCGTATTTTTTTATTTTCACTCTTATTTTTGTTAATTGTTCAGAGAAAATTTTGGTGGGCAACTTTTCTTTTTCTTCAAATACACACAATTTTCAACTACTTAAATTCGAAATTCTATTTATAGAACTTTTTTTAATATGTTGTTCAATAATATTTTTTAATACTTTTTTTCTTAACTTTCACTCACTTTTTGTCAATTTAGTAGAATTCCTATTTCCTTTTATAATTAATTAATGCAATAAAAAAATATGAATTTTTTAAAAAAATTAAAGTTTTTTAAGAATAATAATACTATTCGAAAACGAAAATGAAATAAAACCGAATTAGAAATATAAAAAAGCGAACAAACTTAAACGTTAAACGGAAAAGAAAAACTAAATTTTCTTTTAGAATTTTTCATATTACAGAAGCTGAAAATGAGAGGCAAACACAAAATGATCGTGGTGAAAATGTCTGCGTCAAATCTAAAAAGTGGTGTTCGAAAATAAAATATTGAATGAAAAAATGATGACATCACAGTCACCATAATCATTAGCAAGCAGCAGAAGGTACGATGGTTTTGAGAAAATGCTCAATAGTTTTTTTGTTAATAAAATATGTTTGTTGTTGCAACAGTGGCGTAGTATTTAATTTTTTTTCTCTTTATACCCCACACTTCTGTACTGTAAATAGTACAGGTATATTGGTTTTGTACTGATGTTTGAACCAAATATAGCATTGCGAGCAAATCGTAGATTCTTCATACTAAAAATTATTTAAAGCAATGAAATATAATTAACATTCTGAAGCCAAAGTATTTACACGTAAACATAGAATAATGACAGTGACAGACTGTAAAGTTGTATCATCAATATACTTTTTGAGTTAAATTTTTTATTTGAATTCAAAGAAAACAAAATTATAATGAAATACTTTTAATAAGAGGATCCCTGACCATCTAGCTGTATTTTACAAATAAACATTAAACATTGATCACCATAAGGCTATGTCTTATGGAATAGAATATTATTTAGTCGGTTATTACCAACTGTATCGTAACTTTGTTGCAACAACAAATTATTACCTCATAACAAGTGACGTCATTAACCAAAAAAATTTGGTAATTGCCAGAAAAAAAAAACTATATAAATTGAATTGTTTAAGTAATTAATTTTTATTTTCATCTGCTCTAAAAAAATAATTTTTATTTGTTTACATTTCTTCAACATTTTGGTAAAACAAAAAACCTTAGAAAACAATAAAATAAATATATTGCAAATGAATTGATGTTTGTTTTTTCTATAAAAAATAAATAAAAAACATCTTCTTATTCAAGAGGCTTTCTGTTGACTTTTGCTACCATTACAACGAATGCCAAATTCCTACAACAGTGTAAATTTATTTGTATTTTGGTTTTTATTAAAAAAAAAAATAAAAACAGAAATATAAGAAATTTTAATTTAAAATTTGAGCAACAGATTTTTGAAAGTACTCGTGTTTCTTTTAGAAAATCAAAAAACCCGTTTTATTAGTAGCTGCGGTGTTCTAAAATTATTGTGCTACAGTACTCCTTGGAAACGGCTTGACCTAAATTGTTGAAATTTTGTGTGTAGATTCAGTAGATATAAGAATAGGGCTTAAAGTTGAAAAATTTCAGCTGGGCGATACCACGCTCATTCAACTAAGCGAACTATTAATTAATTGTAGTAGCCGGCTCTGACATCTTGAAGCAAGGAAATATAAAAAAAAAATATTTCTTTCGGCGACTACCTTTCAGTAGTCTTCTGGCAAAAGCTCGGAAAGTAATAGATTGCTATGAAAAAGCTCATCAAATCTGTCGTTCGGAGTCGAATTTAAACTCTAGGTGCCGGTACTCATGGATAAAAATCAACACACACAACATGAGTGCTGCGAGAAGATAGGCCGTAATCCTGACAAGGGTTGTAAGGCCAGTTATGTATGTATGTATGTATGTATGTATGTATGTATGTATGTATGTATGTATGTATGTATGTATGTATGTATGTATGTATGTATGTATGTATGTATGTATGTATGTATGTATGTATGTATGTATGTATGTATGTAACAATTTGAATAAATAATAAATACAACCTTTTGCAAAATCTGGATAATAAAATGAGAATCATCAACTAATTTCTCAAAAACTTATATTTTTTTTCTTTGCTATTGAGCCTTAAACAACTTCTAGAAAACAGAAAGCGGTAAACTTCCAGAAAGAGTGAATTGCATATAACCATCTGCTCTTCTGTCCCGTTCTAGCACAACCAACCAGTAATATAATATTTAAAATTTACAGTTTTTCCCACAGTGTATAATCATAAGTAATAATACTGTGTAGTAAATACATACATATATGTATATACATATATTTTGTACATATATTATTGAAATCTGTATTGCATTGAAATTTTGTGCAGCATGAAAATCTTAAAACAAATCTGTATATTTGTGATTTTCTTGCCTATTTTTGTTTTCCATCAACTGAAAGTCTGTTTATTTGAACGACTATTACAAGTGAAATTAAAAAGAGAAAGAAAGAATACTAACAGCTACAATGATTAATACAGTCTAATACGTTTATAACGAACTTGTATAAGTAACAAACATAGTTAAAGGAAACATGTGTTCCTATATTTTTTAATAAAGTTACTTCGCCATTATAAAATTAAGAATGTAGAAAATAGTGTCGTATCTCTAAATTACTTATACTGAGAAATCAATTAATGTTACTCAATTTATTTGAAAAAACTAAGCATATTGACAAAACTGGCAAAGCTGGACGAGAGCAGTAACTAAGAAATATCCCAAGGGATGGATCAAGGAGAAAACCAACAACATCATTTCCAATATCATTATTATCACTTATTCATCCCCTAATTTAAACTTTACTGTGTGGGCTTCTTAGGGTTGATCGCTGTTGGATTATTTAATGGTGAAGTATTACAATTGGCCATTGAATAATCAATCAACAGCAAACGAGATTTTTGTGGTTCGCATTTTCAAAGTAGTTCCTTCGTTTTTATCTGACTAATATCAAAAATGATATAAGTAAGTTTAAATTAAAGGCCCATAGGCAGTTCCCTCTTCTCCGCATATTTTTCTAGACCAGAGGTCTTATTCTGTAATTCTCCTAAGCTAAAATGCTAAAATTTTGCGTTTTTGCAACAGGCTGGGCGTTGGAATATATAAAATTAAAAAGTTTAGAGGTAATGGGCATGAAGTTTTTAAATTACAATAAGCGTTCAAGAATTCTATTCGTAGCCAAAAAATCCTAAATCAAGTTTATAAATTTTTAGCGATAGAGTTTTAGCTTAGGAGAGTTACAGAATAAGGCCTCAGCACAAATTACTGCATGAGTGGGGGCATGCCCTGAGTGCTGGGCTCATTAAAACATTATAAGTATTTATATAACTGAACACCAATTTTAGTATGTAAGCAAATATGAATGTTCCCTTCGTATTTACTATAACCGGGTTTTACTGTCTAAGATCTTATAAAAAAATTTGAGGGAATCGGTTATGCATTCAGTTGTTGCATATATGCGAATATATAAAAATTATTATAATATTACATTGTTGTGCAATGATTTGAAAATAAAAAAAAATTTAAATTTAAAAACAATTTTTTTTTTGTTGTAATTGTATGAAAAAAAACTTAATAGGATTTACAATTGTAATCTTATAACCAGAATATTTTATGCAGTATTGGATTTGTAAATATATATTTTCTAAAATTATGTTGTATAACTAGAATAATTTTTTCAAAATACTTATGTTAAAAAAAAACACGGATACTAAAACAGTAATTGATATATGAATAAATGCATTTAAATTCATGATGCATTTAAAATTTAATAAAAATATTAAATCTTTAAAAATATGTCAACTTGTAGAAAAAGTAGTGGTATTCACAGTTAAATATGAACTATATGTAAGGTTCTGTTGCTAAAAAGTGAAACTATTTTTCTGAAACATATTGTTGAGTTTCGGAAGAAAATGTTCCAGAAATTTGCCAAATGCCTCTAATATATTGAATTACAATTAGAAAACCGGTTTTTAATGGTTTTATCCCTTAATTGGTAAAAAGGTGTAGCAGTTATGTATGACAACAGCAATAGCGGTCAAACTTTGTATTCTCATTTTATACTGGAAATACTTATTTTTATAAAACAAAGAACCACTAAAATAAAGGTATCAAAACTATTTGAACTGAAATATCGCTTGTTATAATGGAAAACAAAATCATAGAATTATTGTTTTTACAATGAAAGCCGCACAAATATTAAAGTTCACTACTGCACTGAACATTATTAAATCAAGTAGCATTGAAATCGGATATTTCTTCAAAAACACATAAAACCAAATTACACTAATTATTTGAAAATTTTGATAAGCAAAGAAGTTGGCTATTGATTTCACAAATGCAGGTTTGCCATGCAACACAGCAAAGAATTTTTTTGTAAAGCGAAGTACCGTTTTATGGGAGCATCGCTTGATAAATAATGCAATGACATGTCAGTATATTTATAAACACGGAAAATTTTTTTACTGAGACAATTTTTGAAAATTGAAAAACTCTAATTTTTTGTAAAACTGTCATAAATATGCATTAAAATAAGAAATTCTTCAAAATAGAAAAACCTTTCTGTCACAACTATAATAAACGCACACAAAGTACAACAGCGTTACAAATTGTAACAATGCACAAATTTAATTGATGTTGCATATTAAAAAGTATTACATACACGCATACATAATTGGTCATTACAACTCTGTTTCGGCGTTACGGTCTTGCTTCTCGTTGAAGCCATGTTGTGTGTGTCAATTTTTATCCATGAGGTCCGGAACCTATAGTTTAAAATCGACTGTGAATGACAAATGTTAGAAGCTTGTTCATGGCAATTAGTCACTCACAGATCTTTTGCTAGAAGAGTGCTAAGAGGTAGTGGCCAAAAAAAATATTTTTTTATATAATTTTTTTCAAGATGTCAGAGCTGGGATTTAAACCCAGACCTATTGTCTAGTAAGCCAACACACTAACCACTAGACTACGGCCACTCGATTTACATTTCACTCGATTTTCTCTTACAGCACATAACGGCACAACAGTGAACTTTGACTTTTAAACATTTTACTGCATTTTACATACTTCTGGTTAAAATCAATTGGCTAGCTTAATTAGATTCTAATTATTTCACAAATTATTTAGCAATGCAGAGTTTGATACAGAATTGCTTTAAGTTTCTAATTTATTTGAAATGCTTAACTTAGCATATCCTAATTATTGTGTAGTGGTGCAGAAAATTTACGTATGATTTTAAAATGATAATTAAATTCAGACTATTCATGGCAAGGAAATAATAGAAAAATTATTTTAGAAATATTTACTCAAATTTCACTTTAACAATCAGGTGCATATTTTAAATAAATCAAAAAAAAATAAAAACTATGCTTTTAATGATTTGACTATTACAAATCTTTTATGAAGCAACAATTTGGCCTGATTTTATCTATTCATACGGTGTAAAATACATAAAAGTCAGTATAATTCTTCCGGTTTATTTAATAGCTCTTTTTTTCTAAATTCTTTAAAATAAACAAATTTTTACACTTAAAAGAAGAAATAGACAGAAAACATGCGTAATTTCAACTTAAAAAAAACGAAGAGAAAAATTAAAAAGCACTACTCAGTTTTATACAGTTGAATAGCTGAAAATATGTGAAAGAGAACAGCACACAACTCATATTATGGGAATAATGCTCCAATTTTTCTATTTTAATAAATTTTACTTATTTTAGTTTTATATTTATAGTTTTGGGAAAAATATTTAACACATGCGTTCCAATGAATCACCACTTAAATTACAAATATTTTATAGTAGTTGTTGTTTAACTTCATGCTATTTAAAAATTAGAAATTTTAAAAATAAAATTGGAGATATTTTTAAAATAAATTTAATAGTTATTTGCAGTATGATATATTGACTAGGCTAGCACGAATGCAATACATCATCTTCTCGACACATATGGTGAGTTTTTGATTACAAAAATATTGAGACCATTTATTAATTGTTTCTTTTGCTTTTATTAAAAGCACAAATTGAAGTTATTTTCTTTTTTGGTTAAACCCTACTAAACACTAGAAAATTGGTTTAAGTGTATTATATTACAGTATTTGCACAAATGTTTAAAGATTGTACTAAAAATATGTTTTTTTTAAAAACATTGTATACCATGACTGATATTTGTTTTTCGTTTTTTTTTTTTGTCTTTCCAAAGTGTCAAAGTCTTCTGAATATTAAAAAATATATTTTGTTACGCTTGAAAGCGATTTAGTGACAATCCCAATATTAGCAATATAATTATCATCGTCATACACATCAACAGCAGCAGTATTATCAACATCATTATTACGTATCGTTATTTTGATGGTAAATTCATCATAAATTTAATGAAACACCACCAACGCCATCATCCAAAACTACCATCACTCGAAATAATAAACACTTTAATGTAAGAGAGTTTTTTTTTTTAAATTCATTTTTATTCGCTGATAATTTTTGATGTTTTTTTATATTTGTAGACAAAAAATTCAAATAATAATTTATTCATTAAACTGTCTAAACCAGCCATAAATGTAATTTAAAAATAAAATTATAGTTTTGTTTTTAGACTATTGACCTATTTCCCAGAGTTCAAAATATACACCAGAAATGTAAAGGAATCATTTTAGAAATTATTGCAAACTATAACACAATTAAGATAATGTTCACGATAAGCGATGGGCCTTTTTTTTATTTTTATTTTGAGACCAATACTCAGGGGTAAAAAAAAATACTAAATGCAGTGCATTGTATTGGAATTCTTTTGGAAAGGACAATACATTTATGTCAAAACGTACATTTTTGTTTTTCTTATATTATTATTAAGCGCCTTATAAATGAGACAAATTGCTGTGAATTTAAGTAAAGCATCATGCATGTAGCACGTAAGAATTGCGCCATATTATAATCCATAAATGATCGCATGCGATAGTCATTTCGAACGTATAAAAAGGAACGTGTATATCTCTCACACAATTTGTTCTATTTAAATCGAAAGAAAGAAAGCGTGTAACAAAAAGACACCTTAAAGCATTACTTATAGTATGTGTCGTTTTAAATGTTTCAGATTCATTCTCTGAAAATGCTGGTTATACTAGATAGGTTTGTTACAAAATATAAAAAGACACTGTGAGCTCTAGGGACCTTAGAGGTTTAATTTTAATTAATGAAACCTTACTAAAAAAAATTCGATTGCAATACGGTATGGTGTTCTAGAGTTGGCTAAAACAGTTCTCGATTGTCAGGCAAATAATTGAAATTCAATTGGTTTGGGGTAGACTCTATTACGATCACACGATCACGTGATAAAATTGTATGTAACAATGTCTTTTTTGACAGAAGTTTTCTCACTATGTACATACATAACTAGCCTTTACAACCCTGTGTCAGGATTACGGCCTAGCTTCTGGCAGCACTCATGTTATGTGTGGTAATTTTTATCCATGAGTACCGGGACCTACAGTTTTAATGTCGACTCCGAACGACAGACTTAAGAAGCTTGTTCATGGCAATTAGGTACTCTCAGAGCTTTTGCCAGAAGACTTCTGAGAGGTAGTCGCTGAAAAAAATATTTTTATTTTCATATATCTTTTTTTTTAAGATGTCAGAGCTGGGTGTCGAATCCGGTGCTCATGCCTTAGTAAGCCAACACATTAACCACTAGACCATGGCGACTACACGACTCACTATATTAAACAGAAAGTTTCAACAATATTCTTAAATCATTATAATTATAGAGGGTTTTTCATTAAGAACGCTACATTGTTTCGCCAAGTTCTAGACCTGTGGAATATTTATAGAAATAATTTTGATTTTAAAAAAGGTCATCTATGACATCGGCTAGATTTTTCGTGTTCAAGTCAGGAAAAATCAGTTAAAATGTCAGAAATGTAAAAACTTGTTTTAACACCTTTTAAACTTATTGGCTTGTTGATATAAAGCACTGTTGTAATCTCCATCCATCTCCATCTCCATTAAACTCCATCTAGAAAAATCTAAAAACTTTGTGATACACTGTATGACACCTTGCGCTATTCTGGTAAATCATATATTTGCCAAGTTCATAAGGTTAAGGAGTTGCCAAAACTACCTGGATATCATGATCTTATAGCAAACATCTTATACCAAAAATCTATTGATTTCCTTCATTTCTATTATTACTCGTTACTCAGGCAATCAGACATTTTGCAACGAAGTTATTGAATATTTTTGCATTAAACTATTGCATGTTTCCTTGGACGGCTTAGATGATAGAAAGTGAACTTTCAAAAAAAAAAATTAATATAATGATTTGCCAAAGCCCTATAAATTCAACTTTACTACTATTCGAGAAATGGCAAAAAAAAATTTGTCCTACTTACTGCAAACTTTTACGACACCATAAACAAATCAATTCTAATGGTATACACTTTTTGTTTATGGATTAAAAATAATTTTTTAAAATGCACATACATAAGTAAGTATATCATAATTCTCTAGTTTAACCTCGTATATATGAATGTTCGTAAAAACCAACATTTGCATAAAACTGTTACAATCTAAAAAAAAATTATTTGAACCGACTGCCACCAACAAACAGCACGTTGTGTTCTTTTTTTTTGCTTTTTTCATTTAAATGTTTAAAATAATTTTTAATAGTGTCACTTTCAACATTAGACAACCGTTATAAAAGTCAGTTAAACTTGCAACAAAAAAAAACAACAACTTTGAAAACAATAAAAAACATGTATTGCCACAATAAATTTTGTAAAAGTGGAAGAATAAAAAACAAAATGGAATTGCAACCAGATTGATATGGAAAAAGCAGAATGGCCTATAGAACAAACAATACCAGGTAAAGCCATAATAAATTGCAGCAAGTCCACAAAGCATTGCTATAGACAGCCAGTACGAGTAAAGCCGGTAACTTTTTAAATAGAATAAAAAAAAAGATTCAAATTATGCAAAAGCTCGTTTGCAAATGTAGAAAATTTTAAAGACCACAAATATATCACAAGAATTTTTATAAGAAAGAAAAAGCGGAATAAATAATTGCAGGTAAATGAACTTTTTGAATTAAAAGTGTTTTATTTCTTAGGAAAAGCAAAAGCTCATAGAAAATGTCTTTTTGTTTTTGTGAATTAAAAAAATGAAAAAAAAAAAACAAACAATTAATTATATTGATATAGAAATAATACAAGTGTAATGATAGCAAGATACCCTACAACTATGAACAAAATATAAATTTTATTTTTTCAAAAATTTTGATAAAGTGCTTAATTATATATTGGTATCGAAAGAGTACTAAAAATTTTACCTTAATTGTGAAATAAAAGCACCTATAAATTCCTAGCAAATGAATAAAGTAGTACGCTTTAAGAATCAAATATTTCAATTACGAACTACAATTAAACTTTGCCTCAGTGAACCTGTTTTGGGACTTATTTTATTTTCAAAGGTCTTTCTTTAGGGATTTCGGAATGGCCATAATGTTCTGCCGAATTGGGTGTCTTTGTCAAATAAAAATGTACAGATATAGTTTTAAACAAAATGTGTCAACGAGAAAACGATTTAATCCAAAAAGGCCACTTTGTGTGCTCTGAACTTACTTTGATCAAGTGACAAAAGTAAACATAACATTTTTTCATAACATAAATTCTTGACTATGGTGTCAAATAATGTCAGGGCTGACACTACTTCACTCAAAGGTCCATACCCTCTTTCCCCCTTCTTCTCTTGTTTTTTATAGACCAGCACAATATACTATATTAGTAGGAGTCATCCCCTGAGTGCTGCCCTCAATAATAATATAAAACAAAAACAACTCTAAACGATTAAAAGAAAATTATTTTGAAATCATTCATAATATTTTATATTTTTCTTTTCAATATTTTCCTTTATTTATAAACTGATGGAATTTTACAGAAACAAAACCCCGATACTGAAAGGATTAACAGAGACCCCCTTTTTTGGTTCAGTTATACTCAGTTTTTAAATACTGCAAATACATTTTTCTACAACCAATAAATTTATTTCTAGACAACAGCCATATATAGCCGGTTTATTAAATAAATTAATCGTCCATAATACCGAAAACAATATGACTCGTTTTACTGTTATTGTGTTGTTCTACGTATAATTTGTGTCTAGGGAGTGTTTTATTTATTTAATTTTATTAGTTTTGGTTTTTAGCTACTTATCTATTTTTATTAAAGATTTTGTCAATATTTTCTTTCTGTTATGTACGTATTGATTTTAAGGCCGAAAACCAAAAACAACTAGATATATGTATAAGGAAATAATTAAAATAAAAATATTTGCACAAAAAATATTTGAATATTAAATATGTACAAATAATTTTTTATTTATAAATAAATATAAACAATCAAACTTAAATTTTAATTAATATTTTTGAATAAATAAGAAATGAGTTGAGAATTATGCCATGATTTGTAGCCGAGTGAAAATAAAAACGCAATTTCTTATTAAAACATATTTTGGTTAAAACATAAACTTATACTGTCACCTTTAGGTACAAATTGAGACAAAGAAAGCAGTTTATCCGTTCTAGATCATGTATTTACATTGACTGCAAAACTAAATGGTTTTAAGAAAACATCTAAGCGGCATTATCTCTCTATTTAAGCTATATGACCGGGTTATGTTATGCCTGCAGTGCATTTCAAGATTATTCTTGTCCTATAGGACTATAGTCCAAGTAAAAAAATGGGAAATGGTGTGGCAGCCTGGAGTATCTGGAATACACTAACGCGAAATCATACTGCAATGTCAAAAATAGAGGAAATCTTTACTAAGCATTATATAACCAAATGCATACATATCGTCGGTTGACAGGTAAAACTCACTAAGTGCTAAGTGGTCTGAGTACACTTAGTGAGTTTTACTTGTCAACCGACGATATAAAAAATTATTATGTTATTAAAAACAAGTCGGTTTGAAAATACATAGAGATGTGACAATAGTTACGTATTAAGAAAAACAATAATCTTAAAGAAAAATCGACAAGGTCTGAAATATATTTATATTGTCGACATAGCCTAGTTAAAGAATCAGCAATAGCATAATAAGATATGCATAAATGAATATAAATAGGATTATAATAACGTGAGTTATGACAGGGAATATTAAATTTAACAAATTTTGTCAGAAATTCACAGCAATTATGTATATCCACTGATCAGATTAGTCATATATGATATGTTTAACATTATACGACGACTCTGAAAATAATACCTATAACATATTTTGATAAAGAGAAATTGTATCCAACCACTTAAGCCTCTAGACACTAAGAAGTTACAAATTTAAAATCATTTAAAAAGTTACAAATTACTGCCATACATCATCTGATTTCTGATTGCCATGGGATGGCCATGGATAGCAACCAAACCGTAGTTGATTTGCCAGTTACTAAGAAAGGTATAACAGACAAAAACTGGCAAAAAATATTTTTAAATTTTACTTGTAAGAATATATTTTTATTTGCAACTAGAAATTTTTACCCATATGGCATGAGTAACTAACATACTGCTTTTATTATTACAAGAACATTCAATTAAATTTATTGCTTTCAAATCTTGAAATTTTTGCTGGAATTAAGGATAAAAGCTTTAGGAGTTTGAAAAGAGATTATAATGTTATAGAGATTATAATGTTATAGAGGAAGCCACAACGTTATACAAGATGTTTAAATTAGTACAGGAAAAGTATGGATTAATGAGTATCGAGTAGTGCTGTCAAATTCTGCTACTTTTCATCACTCGACTCATTTGGGTACCCACTATTACTCAATACTTTTAACGGATTTTATTTTTAAGAGAAAATAATTTCGTAAAGTATTGTGTTTTTAGACAGAAATTTGATTGATCGTTAAAATTAAAATTTTCCATACAACTTCGAAGAAAAAACAGAACTCTTGAGTAGTTACTTTTAAGTATTGAGTACCCAAAAATTAGTAAAAATACTCGGTACCCATTACTCAATACTTTGCCAGCACTAGTTTCGAGTATTGAGTATTTTTACTAATTTTTGGGTACTCAATACTTAAAAGTCACACGATTAATAATTTAAGAGTTGTATGTTTTCTTTGGAAAATTTTAATATTAACGGCCAATACCAAATTCTATCTAAAAACATAATACTTTATAAAATTTTTTCATCTTAAAATAAAACCTGTTTAAAGTATCTTGTAGTATTGAGCACCCAAATGAAAGTACTTACTTAATACTATTGAGTAATGTAACGTAGCAGAATTTGACAACACTAGTTCAAATCAATGGCAAATGGTTTTCCCAGCAAAGGTGAAGAATGAAAACGTTAGATTGCGGTTTTTTCAAAATTATAATTTAAAAACATAAGAGGTCCCCCCACCCCTCCAAGAAGACCATCTTCAAAGAAACCTCTCCCCGACATACCACTCTATTCACCTTAACTAATGTCAACAAAAAAAAAAAGCGAATGATCAGGAGAAAAGCGCCACCTATTTGAAAATAGCAGATAACGGCTAAACCTACTTAGCGAAGACACTCATCACCACACAATCAACATGCAACCATGACGCAATTGTTGTTGATCATTCAAGGGTGAAGGTATAACACTGGCTCTTGAATGATCAATTCACAGCAATTTGTCTCATTCCTAAGGCGCTTAATATGTAGTATGAAAGAAAAATGTACTGTCCTTTCCAAAAAAAAAAAAAAGGACAGGGGTTTACCCCTGAGTATTGGTCTCAAGATAAAAAAAAATGCTAAAGGTCAATGATTATTTTGACTTGAATTGAATTTCAATAACACCAAATATATATAAACTCGTATATAGTTTAGGAATGGCCAAGCAAGCACCTTTTATAACATTAGACATTCTGAAGACATGATCATAACATAACATAATAACAAAGAGAGATCTTACGATTTGACTCGGTTTGAATTTTTCTTGTAAATAAATCATAAATTACAATCCCTATCAAATTGAATATAACCTTAGCCTCTAACTTCGCCTGATTTATTCGATAGGCTTATAAACAATTTGAAAATATATTACTAGTTGTATTTGTTTTCTTTGCGTGTATTTTCATACCCATACAGCGTAACGTCATTTTTTGTTATTAATTATCTTTCTTTACTTTCATGAACTTTTTCTTGAGAACAAACAAGAAAACAGTAGTCATTAAGTGAAATTTTAAATTTAGGTGCGTTTGGAAAAAAAAAATATTTACTTTTAATTTATTATTCTCATGCTTAGAGCCATCCTTAAGTAGTTAATTACTGAATCAAATAATACTACCAGTCAGCGTAAGTACATATGTACGTTGCTTCAAAAATGTGCAATTATGACATCATATGTATATTCATAAAATTTTGCAATTCTTGTATACCTTATAAAGAAAAAAAAATTTAAACTAAAACATATTTATACATTTCGCTTAATATAATATTGAAAAATTATTTGCAAGAACTTTGAGCTTTTTTAATATTTTATATATATTTCTATAAAAACAGACATACATATGACATACATAACGTACGGCTTTTGTTGCTGAGATTTATTATTATTTCATGGGATGATTGAAAGAAGAGTTGGCCTCTTTAAAAAGTCTGCCTTGATTACTTAAACGGAGGAAAGCTGATGAAGAAAAAGTATGTATGTCGATAAAAATAAATAATTATTTGACAAAAAAGGAAATTAAATTTTGTATTTCCCTTAAATAAAATTCATTGAATTCGTTACAAAGATAATTCTATCTACATTTGATTCCTATTAAAAATCACCAAATATTTTTATTAACTTAATGTGCTAGAGGCTCGAGGTTCGAGTCTCAGGAAAGGTCTGATCAATATTTTTATAATTTAATTTTTGTTTCGTCAGAAACGCTTTAATTAGATCAAAGTTAACGGCAATGAATATTTTTTATTAATTTTAACAATTTTTTAACTAAAATTTTTAATGGTGGCTTTTATAGGAGGATTGCATATCTTGCTATAAAAAAATTATCTTATTTTCCGTTTTTTGTATCAAAAATGTCAAAATGTTTGCTGGGTATTTAGAGTGCAAATTATCTAATAAGATGTAATATGTGCAATATAATACAGTATTTCCGTTCTTATGACAGTAAAATAAAAAAAAATTTAGCTAATAGTGAAAATTAGAGACTTTTTAACCGTCCTCCATACCTCATATTATGTATAATCCAAGTTTTAAAACAAGAATTTTGAATTAGGAATAAAGAACTGTATTCCAAATTTGTTGTGTTTTCATTTGTTAGTACAACTTAATTAAGGAATGTCTTTTTAACTGTAAGTTGTAACTGAAGTTGTACGAAAATATTTTTTTAATTTACCACACTAATTGGCCCACCAACTATATTTCTAACACTACTTTAAGATTGCTGCATGGAGTAGGATCGCCTTTTTTGCGAGGGGGATTCTTCGACGGAAGGAGAGAGACCTGGCAATGTCGACAGAGCCGTAGGGTCCAACTGGACCGGCATATAAGGCTCCATCCTGAAGTAATGTCATAAATTGACGGTTCCAGGATGGAGCCTGGTGATATAGAGAGGGGTTTTAGCCGGTAGGCACGCAATAACTGCGTGGAGTCCGGCACGACGGGTGGCGAAAACCACCTAAGTGCGTAAATGCATTTCCCCTCTCACCAAAAAAAAAAAAAAAAAAAAAAAAAAAACACTACTTTAAGAACTGAATATGTTGGTTGGTTGGTTCATACATACATAACTGGCCTTTACAACCCTGTGTCAGGATTACGGCCTAGCTTCTCGCAGCACTCATGTTGTGTGTGTAAATTTCTATCCATGAGTACCGGGACCTACAGTTTAATGTCGACTCCGAACGACAGACTTGAGAAGCTTGTTCATGGCAATTTATTACTCTCAGAGCTTTTGCCAGAAGACTGCTGAGAGGTAGTCGCCGAAAGAAATATTTTTTTTCATATTTCTTTTTTCAAGATGTCGGTGCTGAGACTTGAACCCGGCACTATCGTCTTAGTAAGCCAACACACTAACCACTAGACCACGGCGACTAGTCATTGGTTCAGTTTATACAAATTAAACAAAATAATAGCGGTAATCACTCTTCGTTGCAAACATCTTTGTTAGCCTTACAAACAAGCAATCTTAGCATATGTGTATGCCTACATATTTTTATTGTTTTACATGGTTTGCTGTGTTGACAATACTTTTAAGAGTATTTGCAACCAAGAGTGATTACCGCTAATAATATCACGTACACAGTTCTTTTTGTTATTATACATTTTTATTTATTTTATTATTATATGTTTTTGCCATTTATTTAGAATACATTTATTTATAAAATTTTAAAATTTCATGCATTCTTTATGAATGAACATTAACAGTGTATGTAAATATAGTCAGAAAAACTAGCAAGCAAATAAGAAAATCAATAGCCAACATTGTATGACAAACTAAAAATCTATGATCGTTAAAAATAAATGCTAGCCTGTACATTTTTTAAACTCTTTATGGATTTTTAAAATAAAAAAATAAAAACTCAAATGAGTTTTAACTTGTAGTATTACAAGTTGTTGCTTTACAAAAGTAGCTTTTGATACGAGTATGTAAACTGGAAAACTGTTAAATTTTAAATTATCCATAGAAGTTCTATATAAAGTTCAATGTTCAAAGTGTAAAAATAAAAAACTTAAAACGTGTTTAACTACGATTTAATGTTTAACAATGTTTTTTCCTCAAAACAAAAAAATGTTAATAAAAATAATCACTTGAAAACACTCTAGTTTAGTTCATTTGTTTTGAATTAAAATTGTTCAGTTTTCTTGAATTAAAATACGAAGAATAACAAACAATTGATTTATTCGGTTTATATTAAATTTAAATGATCTCATCTAAAATACTTTAAAATGCAATAAAATGTTTATTTTTTTTTTAATAATATTTTCCTTATGATCTCACTTTTTTTTCAACAAAAGAACGCATTTTAATTGCGAACGTTTCTTTTCTTTTCCTTTACTTTTATTGTTATTTGATAGAACGCAGCTGAATTGAATATTTCTAGCATTAATGGTGTAATCGATTTATTGAAAAATAAAAAACAAATAAAATCATATAAAATTATAATTTAAGTAAATTCAAAATTCAAAGTGATATAGCAAATTCTTATGACCGGTTTTTAAGTTCGAGATTAAACTCAAGTTTAATAATGTTTATAATTTGGTCAACTAATCTTAGGACCAAGTTAATTCACTAAAAATAGAGTTTTATGTTGTTTGATGATAGATTTAACATCAAAGACAGCTAAAGGGAACACAAGAAATCATGCTGTGTTTTTTTTATTCTTTAACTTAAATCGTGTATTTTTTAATTCCTTTTCTAAGCTCAATGTATTTTAATGGCTGTAATAAATATTTTTCATTTTTTTACTTTTGAAAAGAAAATTTAAAAAAACAGACATGTATCATTTAAATTTCCCTATTATAGAGAAAACGTATCTATAATTGTATTTTTGTTGGGTTACTTACTCGTTTACTTCAGCTTAATTTGAAAAAAAAAACATGTTGTCTCCCTAAGCGGATATACATTTAGCCTAAAAAGGGGGTCGAAAGTCTAATTTGTATAAAACACGCACACTTTTGTTTTGAAATAAATAACACAGAAATAAAATTATTTCACATTCTAAATGGGAATAAAAAAAACATGCGTGATAAATAGTATGTACTTTCGCAATTTGTATTTTAGCAAATTCAAATCTAATATTTGCCAAGAAACATTAAATAAAATTAAACAAAAATCGTCTCCAATTTTCTTAAACTATTTTTAGTTCATACTAGTTTTTAAGTACAATATTTCTAAATACGAATACAATCAAAACAATCATTTAAAATGGAATTTCAATAGGAATATAAAATAAAATGGATAAATAGAAGCTGCTACCCATTATTAAGTTATTAAAAGTAAAATTAGCAAAAATGACCTCCAAGTATCATAAAAATAAAAAATAATTTTATACGCGCATATATATTTTTTTTTAATTATACGAGTACCTATTAAATAATAAAATGTTTATTTATTAGTTAATAAAAAATTGAAAAAAAAAAATTTCTAAAACCACTGACAGAAATTCGGCCAATTACTGGCAATTTGTTTAAAGTTTTATTGCATAGTAAGCAAATACGTGTAATCATTTAATTTTCTCTTTGTTATTATTTTAATTTCCTTTAAATTCTATTACAAGTCAAGTACTGCACTAGTGTAAAACCTATATTTTCCAAAAAATGTGTACTCAACATTTCCTGCATAGTTATTGTATAACGATATTATTAATTACAGTATTCCACGGATAATTGTTTCGACAAAAATTTTTCTCTCTTTTTTTCTCTCTTTGAGGCAGTTAAACAAATACGTTTAATTTTAATAAATACATTTAATTGCCTATATACGCTGCCGTCAATACATGGGAAAAGCAAAAACTTTGTACTTATACATAAGGTTGTATCAAAAAAGTAGTCTAAAAGTAAATTTAACGGACATTTTATGCCTATATAAACATAATTGAGTTAAGCTGCACTTTCTAGAAAATAATTATTTTGGGTAATTAGACGAGGGAATTTTAAGCTAAATTTTTCTATGGGGAAAATATATTTGAGGAAATTAAGCGAACGACGCAATGAAGCGAAAGTTAATTAACCATGGAATTTTATTAGAAAATGGTAAGAAAAAATAAGGGGATTGTTTACTCGCATAGTGTGAACGTCTACTAATTATTGTTCAGTGGATGTTCTATGTTTTTGTTTATTTATTGTTTTGATTATCCTTTTTATCTTATTGTAAAATCACAATTGCAGTAAATAAGTGTGAACGGCAATTATTCGTGGGGAAATTATCCGGGGAATACTGTAATTTACAGTTTTGTCTTGAAAATAAAGTGAAATTTAGAAGTTCTTAGCAAATCTGTAAATCATATGGCATTTAGAACATTTACCTTTAAGAAGTTGTTTCTAATAGAAGTTAAGTATATAAAGTATGTGACATGACCAACCCATAAAACATTCTTTTATTTCAAAGATGACAACTTTTTAAATTTGGGAAGCAGACTCAGGAAGCTAAATCTTTAGAGCATGGCTGAATTTCTGAATGTGCCATTCTTTTCATATCGTCGATGGAATTAAAGAACGCTGTAACTGACAAAACCTTAAATGTTCACCAGAGCCAAAAAACCTGTATGAAAGTAGAACAAAGACACCGGTATTTTTAAAAAGGCGGACGGCATAAGTGAATTTATTTTCATCGTAGAAATCTGCGACCGGGACCAATCGACGCTTTTTTTTCTGGTAAAAATGATGCAAAAACGTACATATTTTCAATTTTTTGTCAGTTACAGCGTTCTTTAATTCTTGCGACGTTATTTTAATAACCTCGAGATTTGGCAGAAAATCTATCGTTTTTGGAACTCTTTATTTTACAGTTCATTTTATTCAAATTCGCATATAGTAACTACATGCAGTTCGATCTTAAAGCATAATATATCAACGTTCTTGGTCTTCTCGAGACAAAAACACTTCGGCAAAAATAAAAAAAAATTTTTTGATATTATCTTTGCAAAAATACTTTATATTAGAGGCAGTACGGGTAAACTTTTTTTGAGGAACGGGCTAATGAACATTCAATGTCAGTAAGGCCACTTGTGATCTATCATCACAGTTGGACTGTTTCACATTTCGCTGACAGAGCACTTTATTTTAATTTAGAGCTCATTTGCAAACAAATAGAAAACCACAGTTGCGAATGCCCTATGGTTTCTGGTATGTCGCTATGCTTTATTTTGGCCCATTGTGACACCTTACCGATAGTTAGAAGTAGGATGTGTAGGATGTTAAAACACCAACATACATACGTATCACAAAAATATTATATCATTGAGAATCTTTTATAGCACGAAGAAAGCCTGCTTCCCGATTTGTAGGATCTGAGATTTAGCTTTCACAAGCATGAAATATATTTCTTTAAAATTACTCTTTATAAAAATAAAACAGTTTGCCAAGAATTGGTCAACTGAAAAGAAATTTAATATTTTATTTTCGTTTCAAAAGAAATCCATAAATTAGAATGTAGTTACATACTCGTATAACAAAAACGTTCCTTAATTTATAAAAAAAAAGTGCACTCTTTACATTTAAAATGCATTTTTCCTCAAGGAGTTACTTGTCAGACTTGACTGGCCATATCATTTTAAATAATAAATGTACTCCCTGAAGTCTCGCTTTTTGGTTACCCTGCCAATTTAGATGTAAACGCATGTATACCATTCAATTCCATAACATTTTACTGCCAATTAAGGTAACAAAAATTATTGTACAAATAAAACTAAAACGTATTGTTTACATACGTATGTATGTACACATAGTTTTACAAAGAGTTTTTGATTTGTTTGTTCCCCTTTTTTCTACAACACATTGACTGACTACCTCATTGATATACTGACTATAAATAAAAATTTTTACAAGTTCAATATACAAGAAATAGCAACAACAACAATAAATACATCAAAATAAATACGAAAAAAACGAACAATTGTTTCTGTTATTTGGTATTGCAAGTAATTTATTTCGTGCATAAGTATATCAACGGAATTTCGAATCACTTCCAAAACGCTATTTTTCTATATTTAAAAGATGGCCTTTTTATACTCATATACTTACATATGTACATATGTATGTATGTACGAAAAATGTATTTTTATTATATAAAAAAGAGTCTGTTTCAATACATATGCGTAATAAAAGGAATGCAAATCAAATACGAACGGTTTTGTATAAACATATACAGTCGAAACTCTCTATAACGAATTCCAAGGGACTGGATATTTACTTCGCTATAAAGAAAATTCGCTATATGGAAAAGAAAAAAAATATTGTTCCTTTTAACATTTTTTATTTGTAGTAGTCAGTTATTTTGGCTTGAAGTACATTTTTCCACTTTTCTTCTTCAATGCAAAGGCAAACGGATAGCGACTGCAAAAAATGTAAGAGATGGTAATGATTCCAGTTGTCACTTGCATAGTTCGGTGGTTCCCCCACTTTTAATTTTTTGGTAAATAAACGATTCAAAGCATCAGACTCTGCTTGTGCGTTGTGAAAGCAACAAAATACACACAGAGCAACAATAAAAACACCAATAACACAAAGCGACATCGATTTCTTTTTTGTGTGCGTGCGTTCGGTTTTACCTAATCCGTTATATGGAGATTGAAAACGCTTCGATCTTGAAGTTACGGTCGCAAAAATCTTTCGTTATAAAGAAATATTCGCTATATGGAAATTCGTTATACCTATGGAGATTATAATATACTCAAAGTAGACCCAAAACACAGTGTTCTTATAATTGCTTCGCAATAAAGAAAACTTCGTTATACAGGAGTTCGTTATAGAGAGTTTCGACTGTAGTATAAATATATATTTTGTTACTTTTTTTTTTTTTTGTTTTTTGCTGAAAATAACTTTTGGAATTTAAGGTCAACAATCAACGAGGGCATAATTACATTTTATAGAATGAACGATCATACTAAAGCGGCATTTATAAAACGGTATACCCAAATTAAATCAAGATTTGTATTAAATAGAAAAAATAATTTTCAGTCTTTAGATTTTTATTCTTTCATTGTATCTTAAAATATATAGAATAAGACTAATTATGAATTAAAACATTGGGCAAATAGTCTATACATCAACAACTTTAACTTTAAACTTTACTCATCAAAATATTCTGTCCTGTTTAATATTTAAATTATTCTAATAAGTTTTCCTTTAAATGCCTTAATTGTAGCCATAAATCATGTTGTTACATTTGCCGCATTATTATAAATTCCCATCACAGTAATTACATACCCGACATATTAAAAAGCAAGTGTTTTGAACATTTTAGTGACCCATTTTTGAGTTAAACCTTAAATTAAATTAATTTTAAAAATATTTGTCTGTCTTAAACTGCTCTACATTCAGTTACATATTTACATATTTATTTAAGGCATTTAAACTACATTTTATTCGTGCTCTACATAGCCAGTCAAAGTAAGTTGTTCATATTTCTTGTTGATATCCTTGAGATTTGACAAATACTAAGTATGTATGTACTCGTATATACGAGGAGGTTTTTATTTGTAAGTAAATGTTGTTCTTATTTTCTTTTATTCTTTTTTTTTTTTTGGTAACTTCAAATTAGGTCATTGGTATCAAAACTTGTGTTGAGTTTTATGCAGAGATAAAGACATAGAGAGAATGAGAGAAACAGCAATGAATAGTAAAAAAAAAATCGATATCATTCTGTATTCAGTAAGTTTGTTATGATTTCGTTAACTGCTGTAAATGGTGGCAGACTTTAAAAAAAAAAAACGTGCCACAAAAAAAAACGTGCTGCTGTTGAGATTTTAAAGGATTTGGTTTTATGGTTTAATCGATATTTAGTATTGACTTAGTACTGTATTTTTAATTCTTTAATCATTTGCTTTATTTTAACTGTTGTTGTGTTGAAAAACTTATAAATGGAGTGATAAAACGGTGTGTAAATGTAATATTTTATTTGACTGTCAAGTAATGCTGTTGTATTTGACAAATTGTATTCAAATAATAAATATTTTAATTACTTGTATATATGTATGTATGTGATGTAGTATCAAAATTTATTCTTTAAGCAGACTCATACAAACATACATACATAATTGGCCATTACAACCCTGTGTCAGGGTTACGGCCTAGCTTCTCGCAGCACTCATGTTGTGTGTGTTAATTTTTATCCATGAGTACCGGGACCTACAGTGTAAAGTCGACCCTGAACGACAAATTTGAGAAGCTTTTTCATGGCAATCAGTTACTCTCAAAGCTTTTACCAGAAGATCGCTGAGAGGTAGTCGCCGAAAGAAATAATTTTTTCACATTTTTCATTTTTTGAAGATGTCGGAGCTGAGATTTGAACCCGCCACTATTGTCTTAGTAAGCCAACACACTAACCACTAAACCACGACGACTAAGAAGACTCAATATAATTAAATATTGAATTAAAAAATTGGTTGAAAAATAATATTGAAAAATTTTAAATTATTTAGTGCTCTAACCAGCAAAACTTGGAAGAGGAATTGTTACCAAGGTGACAAATAGGCTGCTTAGGTTAATGATCTTGAAATAAATATAATAACTGATTTAATTATATACTATCATGTAAATTTATTTTGTATTGTTAACTGGATTATAATTTTTTATATTTTTTAAAGTAATAAAGCTGCACACAATTAAGCACGACAATATGTTTTCTAAAATATCAGACTTTTTGGACTAAAACATAACACATTATATACCATATCCACTTTAATAAACAGATTATTAGCGGAGTAGTTTTACTCTAATAGGTGTTATAGAAAAAATTAATGATATTCAGCACTATAGTAATGAAATAATTTGTGGTCTAAGTAAAAATATGTAAAAAAAGCTTGATTTTGTAATAGACAGATAATGCAGCTTGTAACTCCGTATATAAAAAAAAAACATTCTTTTTAATTTAATATATGTACGAGTATGTACATACATATATGTACATATGTATGTATTTGAAAATTATTAACATATGTATGTATACAAAATTTTGTGTCTTCCTACCCCATTCATTTTGTTAACATTTGTGCCACTACTTTTGATAACAAACGCACTTGAAGTGAAAAATAAAGGAATTTCTTTAGTGCGCAGGACACGCAAATTTGTGTACTTTTTTTTTAAAGAATGATTTAAAATGTTTTTTTATATTATAATAAAAATAGGGTAGAATATAATTTATAATAAAAATCGTAAGATTATGATATACATATAAAAGAAATTCTAAAACGTAAAAATTATTTGAAATCATCGCATATTTAAAAAAAAAACTCAAAAACGTATGTATGTATTTAAACAAAAATACTCGAGTCTGTTCTCTGAAAAGTTTTGACTTTGACAACTAAGAGAAATTTTGAACCGATTAATACTGATTTTTTTTATTATGTGTGCTAAATGATTGAAAGATTCAACTGAAATGATATAACTGCGATTAACAGTTTTTCTTTTAATTTCCTTTATTTTATTGTTTTAGTTACTGCAGGATAAGAATATCTAAATTACTGTTTTCTATGTTAAAAAAATTAAATTTAAAATTATATTCGAATCCTAAATAATATTATACGACTTCAACTATGTATGTATGTGTTGTTATTGGATATATAATACATTAAAATTTTGAAATTTGATTTTGCAACATCACAAACCCCTATGGTTCCAACCACAGCTCTGACATCTAGAAAAAAAAAAGAAATATGAAAAAAATATTTCCTTCGGCGACTTCCTTTTAGCAGTCTTCTGGCAAAGGCTCTGAGAGTATCTGATTGCCATGAACAAGCTTCTCAAGTCTGTTGTTAGGGCGCAAACAACATTGGTGCTGCTAAAAATATAGGTCATATCCCTGAAACAGAGTTGTAATTGCCAATTATGTATATATCGCATCTCCAATGTTCACAGTTGTATCTAAGGCCTGTTTGTTTGTGTTAAACAAAATAAAATTCAATGCTTGTATTTACACAGATTGCATTGAAAATAATTGTACCTGAGCGAAAAAGCTCTTAAAAGTAACCTAAAAATGTGGTCTTCGGTTTGAAATGACCAATGAATGTTCTTTTAAAATATAAACCAGTACTAACTCCGATGTGCCCATTCTAATATTTCAGAATCATCAAAGTGGCTCTTCCCTGCCTAATATGTGACCTGATGACTCTAGGCGATACTAGAATAAAGAATAATTCTCAACTTTTGCATTGTTACTTACTGTTGAACATGTTTAATAATAAAGTAAACGCTCGCTTTTTTCCGTTGGAAACTTCAACGTTAAAGTTTTTATTTAAGGTATCTTGACCATGTGCAAATGTGCATATTAATAACAATATCCAACTCTAACAATACACAGGACCATTAGCACAATGTGGAGTGCGTTTCGCTATTCTAGCGATACTGCAATGGGAAGTACTCTGATTAAATCGAAACATTCTCCTATTCGCGTAAAATGCTTTGTATATAGAAAATTCGTTATTTAGCCGTACAGTTCGTTTATGAAACAATCTCTCTGCAAATGTATTTTCTTTCAATTACAATACGGATAGATTCAATACAAATATCCACAAACACTATATATTTTTCTAACACTAATACAAAATGCATTGCATGAGTAGTGATCTATAAAAAAAAATAAAAAATGTCTTCTATGCAGGATCCTTTCAGAGAAAATACGCTCTGCCCCAATATAATTAACCTATTGGCTCAATATGTAGTCGCCGTGGTCTAGTGGTTAGTGTGTTGGCTTACTAAGACATGGGCCCTGGGTTCGACTCCAGGCTCTGACATCTTCAAAAAAAGAAATATGAAAAAAATATTTCTTTCGGCGACTACCTCTCAGCACTCTTCTGGCAAAAGCTCTGAGAGTAACTAATTGCCATGAACAACCTTCTCAAGTCTGTCGTTCGGAGTCGACATTAAACTGTAGGTCCCGGTACTCATGGATAAAAATTGACACACACAACATGAGTGCTGCGAGAAGCTAGGCCGTAATCCTGACACAGGGTTGTAAAGGCCAGTTATGTATGTATGTATCTATGTATGTATTGGTTCAATATTGAGAATTTTTCTTGTTAATATTGTTTTAGGCCTTGTCACTTCCTGTCTTATATTAGAATTATAATTTTAGTAATCTAATCATCATATTAAATGAACTTAGTCCTTTGCTTCTAAATCGCAAAAAATTAATGGCAAAAAGTTTTTCTATATTGTATCAGTTTAAGGAATTAAAAAATTATTGTCAGAAACTGTTTATATTAAAATACCTCTTACAGAGGATATTGAGGCCCCTATTATCGTTCAGAACAACTAAATGTTGTGTTGTAAACCTTTATCGCAATTTTAAAAATACAACATCAAATTCACAACTGTTGTGAACCATAATCGGGATCTAACACTTTCTATATTTGAATATGGATGAAAAATTTTCTACTTTGCTTGTAGTGAAGCTCAAAGCTGAATGCAAATAAAATCATTGTACATGTGAGTTTTACAAATGACTGCTTTATATAAATATGTATGTACGTTTGTTTTAAACCAAGTTTTATATAGTATATAAATATGTATTTCATTTGACTCACAATCTATAAATATCTTAATAGAAAATATACACAGGAATAAATTCTTTGTTAGCGATTATCACATTAAAGCTAAATATTAAATTATAATAATGGTCATAAAATAAAAAAGAAAACTGACGTAATTTCTCAAAGCTTTATAGTGCAAATAAAATCGAAATTGTTATTTGCAACATATGTATAGCGGATTACAATCACAATATTATCAAGTATTTGTAGACCATAAAGCAGATGTTAATAAGTTTGTATTTTATAGAATCTGCTGTTTCTACATACATATATAAACGATATATTATTCATAATAAATTTTATAGTATTTATTTATTTATTTATTTTTATAATTTTTGTAAATAAAACAGTTGATTTTACTATCAAGGTCTTTATTTTTGTTAACACAGTAATTAGTCAGTCAGTTAGTCGTACTAACCTATACTAGTTGGTGTTTCCCAAGCCTATTAAATTATTTAAAAATGGCACGCAAACCAGACGCCATTATTGTTACGCCAACAACTACCGTTTGTTTTCAGATTTGTTTTTAACTTAAACAGAACTATAAAGGAATCTTTTCTTAGTTATTTTGTACTAATAAACCGTATACAGTCTACATTTCTATTGTGAACGGTTAAATTAACAAAATTTGCCTATTTTATATCTCTGCTTAAATTTTAATCACATCCACAATACAAGCGATTAAATCGCTTGAATGAGTATGTGCTTAAATTTGCAATTATTTTAAAATACAAAATACACACCCTTTTTGTTTGAAAAAAAATTATCCCACAAATTGTACAAAGAAAATGCAAAAGTTTAAATATTGAAAGCAATTTAATTTAACACCTAAAATTTGTACTCCTACTTGCAAACACCACTCTTATATACATACGACTTCTCTATTTTGTTCTTTATATAGTACTTAAGTGGTATAGAAAAAAAAACAAAAACAACCGATGAGACGCCAATTTTTAGATTATTCACAATAGTGTATTGATATTAAGAAGAATCTTCTCTATACATATTTAAAATTTTTCTACAGGCTTTTTCTACTTCTATAAAAGTATTTTATCTACAATGAAATTATAGGCAAAGAACAATTTGAGCGTTCTTACTTAATTTAAAATATACGCGTATATTTACTTTTATAAAATGAAGCCAAAGTTTTTTACATGAAATCGAGAAAAATGAGGAAAAAAATAAAATGTTTTAGTGTTTAATAATATTTAAACAAAAATAAAAAACAAAACGTAAAAAATAGGCAGATCAGTTAAACAAAACATGTGCTTTGTAGAAGAATTTTTCTCATTTTCCAATTTTTGTTAAACAACAAAATACAGTAGTTGGACCTACCAATTGTGTTTGCTAATATAAGAATTAAATTTTAAATGATAAATAACATCGTTTTAAATACTTACTACCGTATTCATAAAAAACAAAATTGGTTTATAGAGTGCTTATTTGACATATTTCTATGGAGTAATTGTCAAATAAGTAATTAATAAAAAAAATAGATTTTTTAATAGATTGTTTAAATGCTTCTTCTTAAAATAAATTTTTTGAATAAAACATGCTCGTGAATACACTGTTTTCAGAATATTTAAATACAATTTGAAATGTTGTAATAATTACTAATTATGCCTTAAAGTTTGTTAAGAATTTTCTTGTCACTCACGGTGGTACTCATTTAATGTCAGAACCTTAATTAAAACAAAACTTCAACGTTTAATCAACTCTAAGAACTTAAAGTAAACTGTGATGGCGTAGAAGAATATTAACAAAATAATTGAAAAATAATAGCGTTTTTGTATAATTAATAATATTTAAACAAAAAGAAAAAAACTTAAATAATTGACAGGTCAGTTAAACAAAACATGTGCTTTGTGGAACAATTTTTTCTCATCTTCCACTAAAAGAAAAAACATTTAAAAAAACAAAATTAAAATGATGAATAAATACAATATAATATATTATTAATTACTTTTTTATAAGACAACGAACCATAAACAATGAACAACAATAAATTTAAAAAATAAAAAAGAATACATTTTAACCAAATGTTTACATGTCTTTAATACCAAGTTAAAGAAGATGATGATATCGTCTGTGATGACATCATTTTATGTTTTTGCTTTAAAATTAACAAAAAACTAAAAAATGCGGTAACTAAGACAAAACATTGTGGTAGTTGGAGCCAAAGTACGAGTATCTAAAAACTAGTAACACTTAGTAGATTAAAAATTTATTTTCATAACAAAAGTAAATACAGTTTTTTATTTAAAATCAGCACTGTAAGAGCCATTCAGAAAGACAAAAAAAAAGGTCAAATAACTACAGAGAAAAAACAAAAGAATTGTGACACTAAAACAATTTCATAAATCACAGAAATAAACAACAGGCTGAAATGAAAGTTTGTGAATATTTGTAAGCAACCAAGCATACCCGTACAAGAGTTGAGAAATAATAACTTATGCTGAAAATAATTTTAAAGTTCTAACTGTATAGCATTTATTACAAGCATAGAACCATAAAAACTATTGAAATTTTGACAATGGAAAAAGTGTTTCTTAATGTTAAAAGCTCTTCAAAGAGGTTGACAGGTCTGGTTTTGATAAAACCCTGCTACAAGAGAATTGAATTGAAACATCTTCGAATTACTTTCGGAGAAGTGGCTAATGTTTGCCATTCCCTTGTTTTAAGGATTAAATTTTTTATGGTCTGTTCAAATTTAAAAAGAAAATCTGTAATTATTGAGAGGCTTCAATAATGTTGCTGACCTGTGTAAATGATTATAAAGCTGAAAGAAGCCCAAAAAAAAATAATAAAACACAAGTCAAAATTAAACCCTTTTAAAATGTCTTTTATCTTAATAAAATGTCTTGAAGCTATGCACAGTTTAAAAGTTTATAGTTAATTTAACACACTCTGTTGAATTGCGGCAAGTTGTTACATTTTAGATCAAACAAGAAGACCATCTACAAGAAACCGCTTCCCGACCTTCCACTCTATTCCACCTTAACCAATGTAAATAAAAAACAAACGATCAGGAGATCCCACCTATTGGGAAATAGCAGATAACAGTTAAACCTACTTAGCGAAGACACTCACCACACAATAAACATGAAACGATGAGGTCTTTGAATGATTAATTCACAGCAATTTGTCTCACTTTAAAGGCCGAGGCCACGCAATGAGCAGCTAAAAATTAAAACATATGGAAAACTACTGAAGTGGCTACGCAATGAGCGACATTTTTGAGCGATTAAGTGGCGCCGCTCAGGAATAGAACTTGTTCTAATTTTTAGTTGATTTCATCTGTACAAAGCCGACCGCTATTTTGGCAAGATAGATTACCAACTTTTAAAAGTAAAATATGGCATTTTAACAACTAACCGCACTAACCGCTCAGAAATGACGCTCGGTAATAAGCCACTTGCCGCTCAAACTCGCCGCTCTGCCTCTCACCGCTCATTGCGTGGCCTCGGCCTAAGGCTCTTAATAGTAACATAAGAAAAACAAAATGTGTGTTCTGTCATAAATGTCCCTTCCAAAAAATTCCACTATAATGCACTGCATTTAGTAGCGGTTTACCCCTAAGTATTGGTCTCAAATAAAAAAAAAACTATACGATATATTTGATGATTGAACGCATCCATCATTGAACTAAAACCTTTTCTTACTAACATAACTACCCCAGGTGGCTTTTTCGTCACCCTTATAAGGCAACTATATCTTCAAACCGCAATTTTAATTGTTAATATGCTTTAGAAAGAAAAGTGTAAGCTGTTTACTATTTTTCTTAAACTAATTGCAAAATAGCTGATTCAAATAAGAATTTAATAATACACAGAGAAATTAATTTCTAAACAATGATATCCTACTAAAGGGTATATTCCTCGATGTCATGATTCGAGTATTGCTAGCCGATAAACATAAAATAAGAGCTAAAGATGCTTTATATGAATTATCTATTCGTATGAAGAGTATAAACTTCAAAGACGAACTTCATAATTACTCTTCATCAACCATAATTGCTAAAGTCATTGAAAAAGATGATTTTGAAAAAATATTTGATTTCGCTTAAATTTAATGGAAAGAAGAGTAGACATGAAAACTGTCATAGCTGAAGTAAAAACGGGTATTTGATTGTTCTTTAATTTTTTTTTTATTCAAAAAACCAAAAAATATTTTTCGCCATATAGATAAATACATTCAATATATATGAAATGTATTGCTTATGGGGATAAGCATGTCTCTTTGGCCATTACGTCTCTGCTTAAGAGACTTATCAGAAGACTTTTTCCCAAAGATGGTAATCAAAACAATAAACTCTTACGTTCAAAAAGTTCATATCCCATTAATTTTTTATTAAGGCCAGCACTGAGAGGATAACCCCTATTCATTCGGTATATTGTCCTAGTCTAGGAAAATATGTTATGGGAAGGAGGAAAGAGGGAGTAGTGCTTTTGGTTTAAGTTTATTAATATCGTAGATATATAGGTCATATTAATAACGTAATTAATAGGAAACACTTTCTCGGAAAGGTTATTCTATAAACAACACGTGCGGCTAAAGAACGAATTCCCTCTATAGTGCGTTGTGTGTTGCACTCGACAATCAACTACGAGTTGTAAGTCAGATATTAATTTAATTAATGTCTTTATTTCTTCAAAACACCTCTCGTAGTAGTAAAAATGAGAAATTTCAGGCTTATTTTTCTTTTAATTTTTAATTTGACTGTAAGTGAGAGTTATACTTTTATAAACACCACCGCTTTAAGCTAAAATTTTATGGCCCAGCACGGGCAGCAGATATAAAATAAAAAAAAAATCAATATTTTTTAAAAAGAAAAAGTTTGCTTTCGATATAAATCTTTTTTTTTTTTTGTTTAAGAACTATAATAGGAGAGTGTTTGTTTAAGAATTCAAAGGCTTGACACATATTTTTGATAGAAGAAACAACAGAAACAGACAAAAATAAGGGAGGAAATACGAAATATATAAAACGTAGTTATATAGGAAATATTTAAAGACATTAAAGATAAAAATAAAGAAAATATAAAAAAAGTATATCAAAAGATACTTACATTTTAGCATAAAATAATAAAGATGAAGAAAAAAAAGCCAAGACGCAAATGTTGATTTTATTTTTAGAAAAAATATAACACGATTTCCAATTTGTGTTTTTTTTATGATGGCAATCAGGCAAGCCGTTAAACGAAGTCAAAAGAAATTGAGTTGTTGTATTTAAAAATTATTATTATTTGTTTATATTATAATGGCATTGTTTTTATAATTTATAAGAAAAAAGGTAGAAAAGCAAATTTATAAATAATTTTTTGTTAAAGTTAAAAATTAGTACAATTTTTTTATTTATTATTTTCTGTTATGTTATAATAAACGCGTATTAATTTTTATTGTAATTTTGTTAATTGATTTGTAATTTTTAATTCTTTGTTACCAAATTTTATTTCTTTTTTTAATCACCTTTTAGTAAAGACGTTTAAAAATTTTTGTGTTTTTTTTCAATTACTTTCTTTTCTTTTTTGAGCCATACAATAATTTAAGCCAAATTTTTGTTTGCAAATTGTCTGCCAATAAAAGCAAAAAACAAGCATTAGACTTATTCATAAAATGTAAGACAACAAAAAAGAAAAAAAATTAAATTGGCAAAACATAAATAAGTATTTATAAATTAATAAAAAAAAGTATTACTGGAAAGTGTACAAATGTGTTAAATGTAATAGTAAAGCATATAATTTTTTTTATAAAGGTAATACGCACATTTTATGTTAAAAATTCTAATTCGTTTCAGAGGCGCAAGTACAGTTGCTTTACATAGAATTTTACTTTTAAGTGTAAAATTTACTAAAAGAAAAAAAAATAGGAAAAGATAAAGCAATTTAATATTTATTCAATTTTTAATTTTAATACATGGCTGCTTCTTTCCTTGGGGAAGTTTTTTATTTATTTTAATAAATTATAATAAATTTATTTAAAATTATTATTACAATTTAATAGCAGAAATATTTTAAAAATACAAAAAGATTATAAAGAAAACAAAATAACAGAATATTTGTGGTTTTCTAATCCATTTATTAAACAAAAAAAAGGGTGAAAAATGAGGGAAAAATTTGAATTTTTCCAATTTTTAAGGCACATTGTGCACATTTTCGCATCGCATAGGTCTGTTCCGCTTTTTTTCCTCTCATCAATATCTAAAACTTTAATGTGCTGGAGGCCCGAAGTTCGAGCCCCAGGAAATGTCTGATCAATTTTTTTTTATAATTTATTTTTTGTTTCTTCAGAAACGCTTTAATTAGATCAAAGTTAACTGCAATGAATATTTTTGGTAACGACTAACTCATACAAGTGTATGTACATAAATATGGAAGAAAAAAATAATTTCAATATGTGATTTCTTGAAAAGTATGAGTTAAATAGTTGATGTTTGGTCTCGAATATACACAGGACATAAAGAACTTTGATGAGACTACCGTAGCTGGAGTCGAAAAAAATTGTTCAGTTTGGCTAGTGTACTATTCCTTCACGGACATCATTTCTCCTTTAATTACCAAAAAAATATTTATTGCAGTTAACTTTGATCTAGTTAAAGCGTTTGTGACGAAACAAACATCTAAAACTTTGATTTAGACACAATAGAGATATTCCGTACGCTATACCAAGTAGTAGTCGCCGTAGTTTAGTGGTTAGTGTGTTGTCTTATTAGACAAGAGCTCCTGCTTCAAATCCCAGCTTTAACATTTTGAAAGAATGAAATATGAAAAAATATTTCTTTTGGCAACTACCTCTTAGAAGTCTTCTACCTAAACAAGCTTCTCTCTCTTTGAACAAGCTTCTCATATCTGTCCTTCGAATTCGATGTTAGGTCCCGGTATTCAGGCATAAAAATTGAAGCACAGTATGGGTCTGGAATAATTTTAGTATTAAACATCTAAAGTTATTGGATTGTAACCAAAATTACAGCATCTAGATCTAGCAATTCGGTCATTGCTTTAAAATTTGTTTAGATGAAAATTTTCGATCTTTTCAGGCATTGCACTCTGATTTTAACTCTGTTATGATAACTTATAATAATTTAGCCTCATTTCTTCTGGACATGAGGACTAAACTATTCTTTGAATTAAAAAAAGGCTATCTTGAGTTCACGGTTATAATCAATATGATACTTGGCGCAGAAAAAACAAAAAAGTTCAATCAGTCCAACAACGGGTAAATGAAAGACCACAAGAACGTTTTCATATATTTAAAAGCTCTAAGAGTAACTGATTGCCATTAATAAGCTTATCAAGTCTGTCGTGCGGAGTCGACGTTAAACTGTAGGCCCTGGTACCCATGGAAAAATATTACTCAAACAATATGGTTGCTGTGACAAGCTATGCCGTAACTCTGAAAAAGAGTTTTAATGGTCAATTATGTATGTATTTATATACAATAATTCAATTATTAAAAAATTTAATCTTTTTCCAATATTCACATCCATATAATTAAAGAGGGCTGCATATCGAAAAGTGCCTATGAAGTAAACAACTCTGAATGCGCGAATGGTTGTTACAAGCTAGGCCGTAACTCTGAAAAAGGGTTATAATACGACCTTTGAAAGTTTAATATTAAAGTAATCTCAAAAATCTATATGAAGTTTAAATAGTTGAAGAAAATTTTAAACAATATGTTTTATGAAATGTAAAAAAAATTAATCTTTTCCATTAATGTTTAACAAAAGCATATCTATCTCGTATATACGAGTATTATTAAACAAATAATCTTATCATTAAAATGCTTTCATTTTCCCACATACCCTTGACATACTGTTGCGCTTGTATTAATTATCTGTGACAAAAAAAAGTATGAAAATAAATGACAGTAAGCACTTTTATGCATGCCCAGATAACATCTCATAGATATGAGATATAGACACTTCATATAAATGGCAAACAGTAATCGTAAATAAGTTCATTTATTAAATTATTATTAAATATTAATAAGATTTTTAAAATATTTTATAAAATTTAAATTCTTATCAAGAACTCATGAAACAATATTCTCAAGTGCCTGACCACTATAGAAAGAAGCTTTTTTGAAGAGATTAATATGATTTTATGACTGTTTAAATATACAATTAATTTGTAAACAATTGTATTAAAATATGCAATTTAGAATTTAAAATGGTTAAAGGTTATTTCTAGACAATAAAAGAAATAACAAAAGATATTAAAACAACTGCAAGATTATAAATTTTAAACTTAAGCAAAATTAAATAGGGAAAAAGTTAATTTCTAACTAAATAATCATATTTAACTATACAAGTGCAATAAGTAAAACATATAGGAGTACAATAAATTCTCATGGTTTCTAATGAAAATTTACTGCAAATTATTGTTTCATAGTTTCCAGATTTTTTTTTTTAATTTTGATGGTAATTTATTAACTCTGTCCCCTAAACACATCTAATCGTTTAAACAAATTACAACAATATTTATGAAGAACTCTGTTTAACCTGAAGTTGTTCACATCAGATCTGAAAAATAAAAGTTGCATACATAGAGTGCTGAGAGACTTCTCATCTCCATAAAAACCCATAATCGTCGTATGATAATATTTCCAAAACGAATCTTTCGATCTCCGATTACTATGAACATAAAAACTATATGATGACCGTGATTTAGATTGTTATAAAAGTAAAAATTTATCATAATTTGATTATTATTTTAAGCTTTGTGTAACAATTGAATGTACACACTGTTCACGGTTGTTTAAATTTATTCTTTACAAATATGTCAGACCTTATGTTGTTTGTACTGACCCAATAATAAATAGCTCACCAATAACAAAAAAAGCTAGCAATGACTTCAAAATCAAGGCAAGATATCAATCAGAAAGTGGACATAATCGGACTAATGGGCGTGGTTCCTCCCATACAAACTAAATACTTATTTTTATACATCTTGAGAACAGTTAAAGCTGAAGTTTTTAAATTTGATCTAAACGACTTCACTGTAGAGGGCGGAATTGCACACCTTCCAGACAGTTAGATGATAATTTCTTTATATCTTAAGAAGCTAGACTAGAAATCATTAGTAGGAAAAAGAAGGCACAAGTAGGCATGTTACCTCTAGAGATCGGTTGCAGCTAAAGCCTCTGAATTTGGTCTTAATTTCTTCGTAGCTAACTTAAATCATCTGTCGAAAAATGTGGACAAATGGTAGTGGTAAGTGTAACTAATAAGCCCTTAATTGGCATTATATAAAAACTATTCTAAAACCCTACATACTCAAAGAAAAAAATCCAAAAAAAAAGTTGTAATGTTAAATGAAAATACCAATACTGCTTTCCCAGTCTGTGAAAGTGCTTCAAAAATATGGTCTACATTTTCTGAAGTCCTTTAATGATAAATTCATTATATAAATTCTAAAGTAAATCTTTAATTTAAACAGTTTTTTCAAACACTTTTCTCAGGGCTCTCGTTTAGTTAAATCGAAATTGGTTTAAAATAACGCAGTCATTGAAACTTTTAGTTTCTATTGAAATAGACTATTTTTTTACTTAATTTTTTTATTTTTTTCTATTTTAAACCCGAAATAATTTAGAGAACAAGAGCAAGGAAAGTGACAAATTATTTTAAAACAAGTTCGTAATACTTAAAAAAATGCCTTTTCTCATTTATCAAAACAGCTTTTGGAGCAATATTTAGACATTAGGGCGTCAGTGTTAAAAAAATTTCTTATTAAAAATCGAAAAGAAATTTACGGACAATAAAGATAATAAAAAATATTGTTAATTCTGTATTTATTTTTTTTTTGTATTATTTGAATATTTTTTTTTTATTTACAATTTAATTTTATTGTATTGTTGGTTTTTTTCATGTTCTACAATATGCTTTATTTTATACGATATTTTTCTTATTATTTTTATTATTTTTAAACATTAACTTGGCCATCAAAAATCCGTCCTCTATACAATCGCAGTCAGTGAAGAACAAGAAAAGTCATTCATAGACTCATACAAGTATTTATAATGCTTAAAAACGCATATTGTTCATATGCTAATATAAAATTGTTGATACTCGTATATTTGTCTACAATCGCTTTTACAAAAATATACAGATTTTTAAAAGAATGCAGCCTATACATTTACGGCTAATCGTAAAAGGTGTTTATGCTATCAGCACCGGGCAGAATTCTTGTAAACAAAGAGTTTTAAGTTGGCTATAGTCCGACTTAAAAAAAACCAACTTTTACCGGACATTCTTTACTGCGTCATAATTTTTTTTTCTAGCATAGCAATACAACTATGATTTTTTAACCGAAATATCTAACTACTAACTAACTAACTTTAGCTAACCTTTCTTAGACTGTCTACTAAACATAGATAATAATTGTATTAAATTTTTGGGTATATAATGATCCCAACAGTTATTACGTAATCTAATAATTGCCGTGGTCTAGTGGTTAATGTATTAACTTACTAAGACAAGAGCTCTGGCTTTAAACCCCTGCACTGATATCTTGAAAAAAATATATATGAAAAATATATCTTTAGGCAACTCTTAGTAGTCTTCTGGCAAAAGCTCTGACAGTAACTGATTGCCATGAACAAGCTTCTCATGTCTGTGGTTCGGAGTCGACGTTAAACTGTAGATCCCGGTACTCATAGGGTGCTGCGAGAAGCAAAACCGTAATCCTGAAACAGGATTGTAATGGCCAATTATATATGTATGTAATAAAAATATAAACACTTAAAAAGTTTGAGAAAGGTTTTTTAGGTTAACAAATTTTGAAATGTCAAACAATTAAAGAGACTACTTTTTTTACAAAATATATGAAGAATTTATTATTTTAATTACTATGTATTCATAAAACGGCTATGGGTATTAGTATAAGCAATTTATGTCAGCTGTTTGTTCTTTGCGGCTTTTTGTTGTTGTTGTTGATTTTTTTTACCAAAATAATATAGGTACATATACATAATATTTTTATCGAGAAAAAAACATTTTAGTAATATAATTTTTTTATCATATTTATTCATATTTAAAATTCACTGCAAACAAAATTGTTTGCATTTATATTGTTGAAGAAATTTAAAAAAATTCTGCTATTAAATTGTTATTTTCGTTCATTAACTTATAAAATTGTATTTTATTTAATTTTTTTTTTCTTTTATTATTTAAAATTAAATGTTAAAAGCTCATAAACCAAAAACACTCTTTTACATTCACGCACTTTTTAGTCAATATGGTTTTGTTGTATTTGTTTTTAACACATTTTGTTTTTGTTACTCTTCATTTTGTTTTCATTCTTCCATTCTATGTGTTGTTATTTTTTTCAATTTGCGTTTTTGGGGGGATAATTTGTTATTTTTCATACCCTTCCACTTTATTTTTATTAAATTTTATCTTTTATTTCAATACTAATATTTTTCTATTTATTATTTGTAGCAACTTGTTAATGGTTTAAATGTTTTTTTACCAAAAAAACTACAACCATTTATGAAAAAATAAAAAATACACAAACACACACAAATTATTTTTAAAACACCGTTAAACGTACCTTACTCGCTGACGTTTGATTCTAAACTGAGCAAATCAAAATGGTTGGATTTTGTGATGGTTTTTAATTTTCTTTTGATTTTTGTCTGTTTATAGTTGTTGTTGGATTGTTATTCACAATAGGGTTTTCAGATTTGGTACTTAATCGTTAAACACCGCGATTTTAAAACCTTTTTAGCATTTTAATATTTAAATTGGCAAAATGACTTTTTATAAGTAATTCGAAATATTATTGGCTATATTTGATGAGCAATGACTTTTTTTAAATATGTATATACTTTTAATATATTTAAATAATGTAATAATGGTGTAAATGGGTCTAAAGTTAATCTGAGATGTTTGTGTAGTGTTCTTATATCACAATTATGGTAAAATAATGACAATTAAAATATTGTATTGAAAACTACATTTGTTTAGACTGAGGAATAACAAATATTAGGTTTTTATTGTCTGTTCCCTTCTTAGTTCTAGTAGAAAGAGATTCTGTATTAGCAGATGAACTTGGAAAATTTCTAGAAATAAATGATTTAAATTTTTGAAAGATTTTAATACATCGACGAAAGCATGTCTTCTCAATTGCGAATTGTGCTATAGATTTAAAAAATATATACTATTCGCTACATACACTATATCATAAATATATTCAGTGATTATACTTGAAGGTCTAATTCGAAACTAGTTTCTAATATTCCACATACATATATTACGTACAGTTCTTATTATTTACGATTCTTATTATAACCACAATAATGAGTTGATTTAAAACACTATAAAACTGAAAATATTCAGTAAATATACTAAAGAAAGCGTTTTTGTTACATTGTATTTGCCAAGATTAAATAGTACCCAAAAATAAAGTACCACGTTACTAACCCTGTACTTAGCATACATTTGTTTCTGTGTGGAGCATGTGGAGCTTAATTTAGTGAGACTTTAAAAAACAAATGAGAGAGGGTCAGTGTTGTCAAGTGTTAAGTATTGTTTAAAGTTTTGTTTTAAGTACATATAAATATTCGTTACAGTACATTCGCGTTTTGTTAAATTTTAAATATCTGGGTAAAATTTTAATCCATGATGCTCACTTACTATATCGGAGAAAACCAGTTGAATATTTTTTTTAATTGTTTTGTTGCCAAAAAAGTTTTGGAAACAAAATATTCAATTTAGATCACAAAATAAACAGATTAAATAAAAAAAAATTGTGCTAAAAAAATTTTTTCTTGAAACTAAAGTAAGACTCGTAGGCTTTCAGAGCAAAACATTATACATACATATTAAAGTATATTTCTTTATTTTGATAAGGTTTATTAAATGCCCATAAGCACTAAAGAATTTATCAGCATCCTTCATCCTTGAAATGTGAAATTATTGCAAAAATAATCGGATATGTTCTGACAATAGCACGATTTGAAATCGCAAGTGATTTCAAAAACGTCAAATTTATTTTAGGGTGTTCTGAAACTCAGGCGTTTTACTTGCAATCTTACATTTTTTGAAGTTGTTTACGAAAAAATAAATATTTGTGTTGGCATTACAAATAATAATCAAAATACCTATTTGGCATTTTCAAAACGAAAACGCAAGATTTAGGCGATTTGCGTTTGTCAGAACATGGGCGAATATAAAATTATTTAATACAAATTATGTATATCCTGTTTATTATAAAGATAAAGCTTAATGTACAAATTTTGCATAATGTATTTATAAACTAACGGTATTGGAAAAAGACAAAGGAGAATGACGTTTATGAACTCTATAAAATACAAATTTGCTTTGCATACTCTGTTTATGGAATCAGCCCCTTTATTACTTTTTAATAAAAAAAATATTTTATTGATAAAGAAAAATGGCTACAAATATATAGCAATAGGCGTATGTAATAGCAAACTTTGTAAATACATTTTATAATTTTTATATTTACATAATTTTTTAAAGTTTAAACTGCTAGTTTATAAAAATCGTCAAAATAATGTCGAAAACTGTTAAAATTCCAATCTACTATTTAAGAAGCCAACATTTTTCCAATCTGGCATCTATGCATAAGAAGCCAGTATATTAAGCTTTTTTTTTGAAAGCTTTTACTTAACATTTAAATTTTTATTTGAAATAATGTTACACTAAATACGCGGGTTAATCAATAAGTTTCAAGACATTCACTACTAATAATTTTTAGGTCTATATATCTGTTTTTGTTTATTTTCAGTTTTCCAAATATTTTATTTAAAAATATTTTAGAAACTATTTTTAATACTTAGATTTGTAATAATGACTAAAAGGCTTGTAATACAAATAGTCAAAACCAAATAGGCCAAACAATCAACAACATATTTCTTGAAAGTGCCCATATTATGTGCAGGATTTCTTAAGTGTAATGCTGCTCCATGCGTTAATATGTATATGTATATTCTGTCCAATATACAGCCAAATCTAAAGGTTGTATGGACTGGTCATGATATCTTTCTTAAATTTCTTTCTCTCTTTGTGTATAAGAAGGTTTTCAACTGTTGTTATGTAACTGAAACCAAATTAAATCGTTTGGCAAAACCTTTTGTAGGGCTTTGTTAACATTAATGTGCTGATCGAAAAGAACAGGTAGACCCAATATAGGTTTACCAAGGTAGATGACTTCAAAAGTAGACAAAAGACCGCAATGTGAGATAAATAGTTTTACTTTTTACGTCACCCTGAGGCAACCAAAAAAGGCTTTTTAAATTCCCAAAGGATTCTATAAGGAAATGCAGAAAAACTCTTTTGAAAATATTTACTTTTCAAATTAGAGGCCATGGAAAAGTAAATGGCATCTTGTGAAGAACTGTCAAGGAAATCTGGAATATTCTTAGGCAAAGCTTTAGATTGATGCCGTTTTAAAAACACCCACTTCTATCATATTGGGTACATATGGGCGAAAATAACTTAATATATAAAAAAATGTAACTTCGTATGGAATATAATTCTCACTTAGTGTATATTTTGAAAATAAGATTTTATAGTTTTATTGCCATTCTTGGGAAAAAGTCTCCTGACGAGTGTCTTAAGCAGAGACTAAATGGCCATAGAGACATGCTTATCACCATAAAAAAATTTTTAAAACTTTTATAGCCGCAGTATTCACACTATACATACATACGACCTACATGGGATAATCACCTTGTCGAGGTGTAGAAGCATACACTGCAAGGACTCAAGTGGCTAAACTGGTGGAGAGCAAAAGATCTCTGGCAGGGTTCCCCATTCCAGAGAGGCAGTTGAAGAGCAGTAACCTAGAATTAAACCGGGGGTTGGATTAACATCATCTTAAATGTAATTATAATGTTTTATTTTTCCCCTAATTTAAATTTTGTGAGGGCTTGATTGGAGTTGATTACTGTTGGATTATTCAATCAACATAACTTATTGAATAATCAATCAACAGCAACAGTTTTCCTTGCGTTTCGCATTCTTAAAGTAGGACCTTTGTTTTTTTCAAATTGATATCAGATATGATTTTAGTAAGTTCAAATCAAAGGTCCACGTCCTCTTTCTTCCTTTTCCGCCTGTTTTCCTAGGCCGGCACAATGTACTGCATGAGTAGGTGTCATCCCCGGAATGCTGGCCTCTTTAAAATTATATATATCTATGCTTTTTGTTTTGAAATTTTTTTCTTACATTTTAGCATTTCATCTCCTATAAATGTATTACAAATAAATACAACTCTGCATTCGTTCCGAACGTATTACAGAGTACTAATTGCTAGTCGATTTTAAAGATACACATGAATGATTTTGTTTTTCGAATTACGCTACATGATAGACCGGCAGATTTCAACGAAATAGTTGTTAATAATTTTTATCCCCACTAAAGCCGTATTTACTTAACAGAACATTAGCCTTAAGAAAATTTCAATAACTTATCTTGATCCAATTTAGATGTATACTTTGCTATACTTTTCAACTCTGATTATCTGATATAGGCTAGTTAGAGTCCCACTTACTTCACCTTTGAATGAATGGTAAATATGTGTGAAGATGGAGTTTATAAATGAGGTTTATCAGAGGTTTGAAGCCGCCCTGCCTCAAGTTTTTTTTTTTTTTTATTGATTTGATTGAAACACAATTTTCTTGGTACATTTTAATTTTTGTTTTATTTTATTTATTTTTAATTGTTTTTATATATATTTTACTTTATTCTGTTTATGTATTTGTTTTAATTTACTTGCATTTTTTTCAATACTTAAATAACTAATTGGTTGTTTGTATGTGAGTGAGTGTTTTGTGTTTACGTGTGTTCTGTCTGTCAAAATGTCCGTCTGTTGATTTTATATATATTGTAATTTACTTAATAATTTAGTATGAATACTTTTTTATTATTATTATTATTATTATTTTATTTTTAATACTTAACATATTTGTATTATTTTCCTTGACCTTTTTATTAATTTTATTATTAGATAAATTATTTGAGCTTAAGGTCGAATAAATATTTATATTATTTATTTTACGATATTTCGCTACTTCCTTGCGTAGCATCATCAGGAATATATATTTGAATGTGACAAAACAATAACAAAATTATAAAAAAAAAAAAAAAAAAAAATACATAAAAAATTATGTCATACATATTTTCAAATAAAAACATAATGAACATTTAAAAAATTAATATAATAATTAACCAACACACAACATTAATAAAAATAATAACAAGTAGGAACGATATGTGTGTATTTACAAAAATAATAAAAATAAAAGTAACAAAAATTATCTGGTATGTGATGAAAATCGACCTCGATTGAAACCAAAATCGAAAGAACCCCAAATTACTATAACTTCCAATTCTTTTCAGATTTGGAATTTCTCTTATACTCATTACGTATTGTCATTACATCCTTTATTATTATTATTATTATTATTATTTTAATATAATAAAAAACAGAAAAGTTCTATATGACTTCGAGAAAAGAAAAGAAAAAGAAAAAAAAAAAAAAAAAATTATAATAAATTCAAATTATTTCAATCTCGAAAGAAATCGCCTTTCATCACATCCCTGAATTTTAATAAAATTAATAATTATTTTATATATAAAAAAAAAAAAAAATTATAAATACCAACGATAAAAAAACAATGATAAAAACGCAGTAACCAAAATAAAAAAAAAATTAACAATAAGTGTAATAATGACTATATATAAATATTATGTTTTGTATATTAAATGTCTGTATGTTTGGGCTAAACCCTCTGTGTCTGTTTTAAAATTAATCCTCTGTGTTGTAGGCACACTAATAATTTGTAACATTTCTAACATTAAACGTTTCTTATAGTTAATTTCTGTGTTCAATATTGAAACATTTTCAAAGTTAGGATAGTGGTCCTTTTCACAACAGTGAGAAGATAGAGCCGTTTTTTGCGAATTAATACTCCTGTATTTCTGATCAGATTTATGACCTGCCATTCTCGTCTTCAATTTATTCTTTGTCGTACCTACATATACACCATTACAATCTTCTTTGTCATTACCGTTACAAGTTATTTTGTATACTAAATTTGATCTGTCCCATTTTTCAAGTCTATCCTTTGTTCTGCTAAAAAGTTTACCTATTGTGTTGAAAGATCTGTACGTCATCTTATATTTATCAGAATCGAAAATTTTTGACCTCCTTAATCGTTCAGACAAGTACGGTATATAAATCATAGACTTATAAATAAACTCCTTCTTTTCATTATTTACGTTACCGTCAGTACCAATAACATTATTCTCCCTCTTATTATCAGCGCCAATATCACCATCAGTCCTATTAGTATGATAATTAACATCACAATTCTTACTATATTTATCCCTAGATTGTCTTATTAACCTATTAATAACATTAACTGGGAAATTGTTATCCATTAATATGCACCTTACCCTCTCCATATTCCTCTTATGAAATTCTCTATCACTTATCCTAAGAACTCTCCCAATGAGGTTGTTAGCCGTATTAATTATGATCCTCTTATCATGTTTGGAGTAATAGTTCAAAATCCGTCCTGAAGATGTTGGTTTTTGGTACCAATCAATCATTATCCTTTTGTCCTTTCTTATTAATAAGGTATCCAAGTAAGGAAGTTTAAAACCAACCTCATTCTCAATTGTGAATTTAATAAACGGACAAAACCCGTTTAAAGAATCAAGCATGTCACTTATTCCTTCATCAGAAATAATGCAAAATAAATCATCAACATATTTTGTCATTAATCTAGGTTTAACTGTTAATTTCCCAATACATATATCCAACAGTCTATCCATGACTATGTCTGCTATAACAGGAGATGCTGGAGATCCCATTGGAAGACCCTCATGTTGTAAATATATGTTTCCATCATACTGGAAATATCTATTATCCTCAATGCAGAACTTTAAAATACGGAAAAATAATGGTCTCTTAATTTTCGTGTATGGCTCAATTAAATCCCATTTTTCTTCTATAGTACTCAACGCTAGGTCAATAGGAATACTAGGAAAAAGAGAAATAACATCAAATGAAACTAATCTTTCACTGTTATGTATATCAGCCCCTTTAATCCTTTTAATAAACTCAAGAGAATTTTTAACATTATATCCAGAATGTGCGGTAATTCTCCTAAGAATATTAGTAACATATCTGCATAGTCCATATGAGGGGGAATTGATAAAAGAACAAATCGGTCTCAAAGGAAAATCCTCCTTATGAATCTTCGGTAGACCATATAGTCTAGGTGCAGTAGCATTATAAGTCTTTAATTTACTCTTCTCTATAGTCGTTATAATATTCAGCCTAAAAAGCTCATCCACTAATTTATTGTTCACTCCCTGAAGTTTACTTGTCGGATCTTTACTTAATAATCTGTATTTGTCGATAATATTATAGCAGACATAGTCATGGATAGACTGTTGGATATATGTATTGGGAAATTAACAGTTAAACCTAGATTAATGACAAAATATGTTGATGATTTATTTTGCATTATTTCTGATGAAGGAATAAGTGACATGCTTGATTCTTTAAACGGGTTTTGTCCGTTTATTAAATTCACAATTGAGAATGAGGTTGGTTTTAAACTTCCTTACTTGGATACCTTATTAATAAGAAAGGACAAAAGGATAATGATTGATTGGTACCAAAAACCAACATCTTCAGGACGGATTTTGAACTATTACTCCAAACATGATAAGAGGATCATAATTAATACGGCTAACAACCTCATTGGGAGAGTTCTTAGGATAAGTGATAGAGAATTTCATAAGAGGAATATGGAGAGGGTAAGGTGCATATTAATGGATAACAATTTCCCAGTTAATGTTATTAATAGGTTAATAAGACAATCTAGGGATAAATATAGTAAGAATTGTGATGTTAATTATCATACTAATAGGACTGATGGTGATATTGGCGCTGATAATAAGAGGGAGAATAATGTTATTGGTACTGACGGTAACGTAAATAATGAAAAGAAGGAGTTTATTTATAAGTCTATGATTTATATACCGTACTTGTCTGAACGATTAAGGAGGTCAAAAATTTTCGATTCTGATAAATATAAGATGACGTACAGATCTTTCAACACAATAGGTAAACTTTTTAGCAGAACAAAGGATAGACTTGAAAAATGGGACAGATCAAATTTAGTATACAAAATAACTTGTAACGGTAATGACAAAGAAGATTGTAATGGTGTATATGTAGGTACGACAAAGAATAAATTGAAGACGAGAATGGCAGGTCATAAATCTGATCAGAAATACAGGAGTATTAATTCGCAAAAAACGGCTCTATCTTCTCACTGTTGTGAAAAGGACCACTATCCTAACTTTGAAAATGTTTCAATATTGAACACAGAAATTAACTATAAGAAACGTTTAATGTTAGAAATGTTACAAATTATTAGTGTGCCTACAACACAGAGGATTAATTTTAAAACAGACACAGAGGGTTTAGCCCAAACATACAGACATTTAATATACAAAACATAATATTTATATATAGTCATTATTACACTTATTGTTAATTTTTTTTTTTTATTTTGGTTACTGCGTTTTTATCATTGTTATTTTATCGTTGGTATTTATAATTTTTTTTTTTTTTTTTATATATAAAATAATTATTAATTTTATTAAAATTCAGGGATGTGATGAAAGGCGATTTCTTTCGAGATTGAAATAATTTGAATTTATTATAATTTTTTTTTTTTTTTTTTTTTTTTTTCTTTTTCTTTTCTTTTCTCGAAGTCATATAGAACTTTTCTGTTTTTTATTATATTAAAATAATAATAATAATAATAATAATAAAGGATGTAATGACAATACGTAATGAGTATAAGAGAAATTCCAAATCTGAAAAGAATTGGAAGTTATAGTAATTTGGGGTTCTTTCGATTTTGGTTTCAATCGAGGTCGATTTTCATCACATACCAGATAATTTTTGTTACTTTTATTTTTATTATTTTTGTAAATACACACATATCGTTCCTACTTGTTATTATTTTTATTAATGTTGTGTGTTGGTTAATTATTATATTAATTTTTTAAATGTTCATTATGTTTTTATTTGAAAATATGTATGACATAATTTTTTATGTATTTTTTTTTTTTTTTTTTTTTATAATTTTGTTATTGTTTTGTCACATTCAAATATATATTCCTGATGATGCTACGCAAGGAAGTAGCGAAATATCGTAAAATAAATAATATAAATATTTATTCGACCTTAAGCTCAAATAATTTATCTAATAATTTAATACTTAACTGTTAAAATATTATTTTCTTTGTAATTTTCAATTTTATGTCTTTGCATCAATTTTATTTATTTTTTTATTTTCTATTTTGTTAATAAGATTGTATGAGATGCTTATTTACTAGATAATTTTATTTTAATATGTAATTTGATTTATTTTGTTGCTGTTGTTATGATTGATATTTTATTTAAATTACTTTTATTTCATATATGTATGTGTGTCTGTCATAATTTGTTTTATATCTTCGTTTGTATAATTCAATAAATATGTAGTAACATTTAGTAATTATTTATTTTATTTTATTTTTTTGTGATTTTTTTTTTAGTCAATTTGTAGATATAAAACCTTTTTATGGTAGATTTTTATTATGTATCTTTTAAAATTTAACAGAAAAGAAAAAAAAACTAATAAATAAACGCCTTACCGTCAAGACTTTCGTTAATGTTCATTTTTGAATAGAAAACTTTTTGTATTTAAAAGTTTATTTTTTATTTACTTTTCATTCGAATAATTATATTTTATATACGAAATAGTTTTAAAGATTAATAGATTTTTTTAGATATTACAAATAGTAAATGTATAGAAGAATTCTTTATTATAGGTATAGATTTTGTATTTAAATAAAAACTTGGTATGCTTTAATAAATAATACACTTCTTTTATTAAATAATTAATAATCTTAGAAAAATTTCAAGAGTCAGCATAATTTAGTAGTAAATAGTATATAAACAGATTTTTTTGTCTTATATAATAACATACAAAAATACTAAAATTAAATAAATATACAAAAAATCTTAAATTAAATAAAAAAGAGAGGTTTTCTTTTAGAATTTTTATAAATTTAATAAAAATTTGTCGAATATTCTTTTATACTTACTTAAATATCTCTTATTAATTATATAAACAGAAATATCTTAACACATTAATGTATAAAAAAAGATTATCTTATTAAAAATATACATACATACATATATTATTAAGAATAAGCTTTTAAGAAATGACAGTTAAATTAGTAAAGCATAACTTTCAGTAGCAACAAATTTATAAACATATTAGCATACTTTTAGGGTTTCTCTTCTCATGCATAAATTTTGAAAATTCTTTCAGAACAATATACTACGAAGAGCAAAATTACTTAATACTTTACAAACGAATACCGATTATAACGCCCGATTAGCCGTCTGAAGGATTACTGCAAAAACCATGCTAACGGCCTTTGGAAAATTTTGGGTCTGTACGTATGTAAATGCATCACAACATTTAGTGAATGAAACCAAACAAATTGGTAATATTTATCTTAAAATTTTTGGGCAACGCAAGTTTGGTTGCCAAAAATATTCTATATACGTATATCTGAATTGTGCATAATTTTTTTGCTGTTATAAAAGTTTGCCAGGGTAATGCAGTACAGGGATGCATTTACGAACATATCCATTTTTTGTTAGCATTTTATCGATCGTGATTAAAGCCCCGAATATTGTTTCACAATAGTTGTTGATGTTGTAGTTTTTAAACAGCGATTATGATTTACAATAAATCGCCATTATCTTAACTGCGCTAATCACTTTTCGTTGCAAACGCCCTTGTAAGTCTTGCAATCATAGTAAACCACATCAAGCAACAACAAAATGTAGGCAAATATGCTTATTTTGTGTACGTTTGCCAGATTTGCACGGATGTTTGCAAAATCTGATTACCGATATACTGCATTATGCGTAGTATGTTTAAATTTATTTTTCTTAGGGGTTTTTTTTTTTTATTTGAGACCAATACTCAGAGGTAAATTATTATTAAGCGCCTTAAGAATGAGACAAATTGCTGTGAATTGATCATTCAAAGGCCAGTGTTATACCTTCACCCTTGAATGATCAACAGCAATTGCCTCATCGTTGCATGTTGATTGTGTGGTGAGTGTGCCTTCGCTAAGTAGGTTTAGCTGTTATCTGTTAGGGTTTTTTCTAAAATCTAGGTTTCATTCAAGTGCTGGCAAGTTTTTCTATAATTTTCCCACACTAAGTTTTGAAAACAACTCTTCGTTCGTTTCGAACGAATTATAGAGTATAATTTTGCTTTCGTTTTAAAAGATACATTTGAAGAATTGTGCTTTTTGAATCGAATTATTTGATAGATCGACAACTATAAATTTCAACATTTGGCAAAATATTTTTTTTAAAACTGTTAATATTAAAAAAGGATGTTTTTTAATATTTTACAAAGAGTCAATATTTTTTTTCACACGCCTTATGAAAAACAATTTTCGGATACTTCTGCAATTAATAATAGCCTGTTTGAATACAAGGTCGTATGAAAAATTCCGGTGCTCATCGAACTTCCCTCGTAGTTATATGAAATGCAACTCAGCACAAATCAAGTCCAAACTGTTAATAGACCACAGTCAAATTTGGAGCAAGTTCTGTTATTTTTTTTGGAAAAAAGTGAATTTCTCAATTCTCATTAAACATATTTTTTGCGAAAAAAAAACCGTCAATCCAACCAAAGAAAGATTGATAAATATTATGGAGACTCTGCACCATCGATTTCAATGGTAAAAAAGTGGTTTACCGAAATTCATTGTAGTCGCACAAGTACTTTCTGGACGGCCAATTAGGTCAATACACCCGAAAATATCGAAGAAATCCACGATATGGTGTTGGCCAATCGAAGAGTAAAAGTATATCGACAAAATGCCTTTTTTCACTTTCTTACTGTATTTTCTCATCCTTAGACAGCAAACGAAACCATTCATTGGATAATCAAGTTAAAAAACTGTTTTAGAAAATAAAATCTTCGAAAAAATTTCAAACATTTTTTGCTGCATTCTTTTATCTCATAAATAATTTATTTCTACTAATTTAACTGAATTTTCTTCTTTATTTTTATAATTGTTATCTTTTTTTTAATGAGAGAAGACTTTTTTACATTCAATGAGGCGTAATCTTTTGTGTTTAATTTTTTTTTATATTTTTTTAATATTACAACTTTACTTATGTTTCGTTTGATTTAATATGAGACCTCTGGCAGACATTTTAAAAGATTTGTGAATTTTAAAACAAGAAAGTAAAAAATAAAAACACTTTTAAAATATGTTTGCATGCTATTTTAGAGTATAATAATAATAATATGGATTTTTTTTTTGATCCGAATAGACCTAAAATTACATTTAGGCCCCTTTTATGGTTCACAACAGTGGTAAATTTTATGTTGTACTTATATTTTTATAGTTGTGATTATGATTTATAGTACCTATGTGTTGTGACATATACTTTGACTATCATTTACAACATTTATTTTTATATATTGAAGCCCATACAACACAACATTTTGGTGTTATGAACGTTAAACGGGGCCTGAATTTGTATTATTGGACGTTCATTATCATTTAAAATTCATTAATATCCACAAATCTTTTAAATTTTTTACTATTTTAGAAGTCTATTTGTTACTTAAACTAGTTTTCTTATATAAAAGTTAAAATTTTATGTGTTCTTAGTTTATGTAAAAAATTACTATATTTATAGCCGACATTTACGTAATGTCTTGAAAATATTTATTATTTTAATGATTTTATATGTTATGCACACTACAATGAAAAGTGGAAAACATGTTTTACTTTTTATTTTGTTTAAATTTTTTTTTTTTTTTTCATTTATTTATATTTTTTATAAAAAATTTTATAATGAAATTGATTATGTGTTTAAAGTAACAATTAAAAAATAAAAGAAGGCCTTATTTTATTCCTTTTTATTATTTTTTTGTTTGTTTTGTTTTGTTATTAAATAAGACCTTAATGAAACTTAATTTTAACTGCTGTATTCATATTAGGGGTTTATTAAAGTCTTATTTGACAATTATTGCATAGAATTTTGTCAAATAAAACCTTTATAAGCCTATTTTATCTTTTCTGAATACGGCAGTAATTCTACAACTAAAAAAAGTTAAAAACAAAATATTAGCATTTAAAAGGTTGTATATAAAAAAAGAGCATTTAAGAATTAAATAAAAAAAATTATAAAAAAACAAATGGAATAAAAATAAAATAAGTACGAGGTATGATCAAAAAATAACCGTTATTTTCAAATTTCGTGTGTTACATATGTTCGACTATCGCATTTTTTTTTTCTGTTATTTTGGTACACATGTCTGTTATATAATTGAATTGTCAGTTTGTTTTTGACAGTTAAAAAAGTTAGTCGTGTTTTGGTGTGCTCTTCGTTTTTTTACTATTCGAAAAAATGGATCAAAGAAGCTGTTTTAAGTTTTGTTTAAAAAATTAAATTAAATGCGCAAGGACATTTGAAATGTTGACTGTAGCGTTTTGCGAGTCTACTATGAGCAGAACACAAGTTTAATTGTGGTATAACTGGTTTAAGGAAGGCCGAGATGTCAATGACGATAAATTCTGCACCATGAAAACGTACCAGCTCATACATAGATGCTTGTGCGTGACTTTTTGGTCAAAAACAAAACCGTTATCATGCGTTAACCACTGTATTCACCGGACTTGGCCCCCGCTACCTTTTTTTCTTCCGTTTTGCTACGATTGAGGAGATAAAAGAGAAATCGAAACAGGAGCTGTTGGCGATACCAAAAAGCGCGTTTCAGAAGTGTTTCGAGGATTGTAAAAAACGCTGGAATAAGTGTATTATATCTGAGGGGGATTACTTTGAAGGGGACAAGATAGTTATAGATGAATAAATAAATACTTTTCGAAAAAATTGAAAATAACGGTTATTTTTTATCATACCTCGTATGTACCTATTAAATAATCACAAAAATATACATACATTTGTTCAAAACTGCTGAATAATTTGTTTTACTTAACTTTTTAGAGTTTTTGTTTTATTTGCAAAAATTGTTTTGGAATTAATTTTTCTTCGTTTTTCTTTTCTTCGTTTGAGAGATAAATTTGTGTTCTTTTTTTAATATTGTGTCTCTGTTGCATTTTTTAGTTTTTTGTTTTTTTTTTTTCTTTATTGTTTGTATATTGTTAGACTTTTATTTTTTGCTATATTTGTTTATTGTATGTTTTGGGTTATTTAGCTAAATTTCCTTATATTCTTTAATTTTTGTTTTATCTAAATTATTTACTTACATTTATAAAATTATATTTTATAAAAAAAAGGAAAAAACTCTAACTTAATTATAAATAAAAAATATATTCAGTTCTTTTTACATGCACACTTACATACATTCACATGTATATAGTAGTAAAAAATATTTTGTTATTTGTTGGTTATAAACATACATTTCCTTATTAGATTAAATATTTTATATTTCGTGTGTTTTCTTTTAGAATAAAATGTACCACCACATTTTGTATATCAATTCAACTGTTTTATGAATCAAAATAAAAAAAAATATACTTTGGTGTCATCAAAACAGTTTATTGTTTTTTACTTTTGACTCAGATATCAGATATTTTTGTTGATATCGTATATGTAAGTAATCGTAAGTATAATTATAAAAAAAACTTACAGCCTGTTTCTAGAACACGAATGGTTTTTGGCATTCGTCTTTTTATATGAGAAACACTAACAAATTTGAGTGTTTTTGTTGTTGTTTCACATATAAAAAGACGAATGTCAAAAACCATTCGTGTTCTAGAAACAGGCTGTTACTTTTTTGACATGAAACGATTACTATTACATTGATTTGAACAAATAACTTCTTTTTAAAAATATTCTATTCAGCTTTAAATTGAAATCTTGTTTTGTAATTTTCAGTTTTAACAAATAGAGATGCACTAGGTAAGTTTTATTAATTAATATATTTAAAAAAAAATTTGAGTTTTTATAAAAATAATGAAGAAAACCACACAAAATTTACACAACAGGGCATCTTTTTTGGTTTAAAATAAACAAATCTCAACAATTATATAAAAATGTCTCTTTAGATGAAGTTAGCTTAATACTGATATATAGAATATGTACTATTAAATATATGTACTACATATACTTGTGTACATATTAAAACGATGCACAAGACATTTTGAAAATATGACTGCACTATTGTACAGTCTTATTTATTAAAGTTTATATCTGGTACCAAAATAACTACTGTATTACATATTTGAAATGCATTTGAATATCTCGATGTTAATGCTGTTGTACTTGTTTTGATAATAAGTAATCAAGACAAAATATAATATTGAAGTAAAATAGCGGCAAATTATATAAATATGTATGCACACAATAGACCGTGACATAGTTATTATTTTTCAAAAAATAATATATAAAAACGTTAAAAATTGTTTTAGAATGCACTCGTGTTACAAAGTACGAGTGAGGTCAGAGTACGTTCACTCCCACAGAGCAAAAATGACACACTGAAAAGCGCTGCGTCGCGATTTTCGAAAAAAATGACAGTAGCACTTTTGCGCCTCGTAGCAGTCAAACGGTTAAGATTAATTTGAACCACAGTGTAGACAGTGACGAAACAAATGGCAACACTAAAAATAAAAATAGATGTTGTTAATTTTACTACCTCTTAAAAACAACAATTATATCCCAGTTGCCTCTGTCTTATAGACAACCTCGAGGATGTGTGCACGACAATAGACTATCCTGCATGACGCATCAGCGACAACCAGAACAATTCGTCAACGACATTTTCGAACAAATGTCACAAAAATCGTGGATGACTGATTGAGCGGCAATATCACTGAGGTTTTCGTCTGCCGCAAACTGTATTAGGTATGCAAGCATGTTGTAATTTTTCTGTTTATCATCGACAACTTCAAGGAAATAGATCACAAAATGTGGTGTTCGAACATCTCCTCGACAACCGTAAGCGACATGTCTTAAAGACATCCTTGACGACAATGTCATGTACGACTATTGTGCCAACTGGGATGTGTGTTTGCTAATATTAGCTATCTCTTTTATTTTAAATGGTAGTAAACTTGTTGTGGTGTTGTTTTTGGTATTTTTGTTGAAGTTACGTTCTGTAACATTAGCTGTAAAACGTTAAAGTAATCTTCAATTAGGATTTTTTCTTCTTTTTATTAAAATTAAACAAAATAGTGTTTTAGAGACAATAAATCAAAACATATTAAATTTGAATTATACGCTTTCATTTTTACTGATTGACACTCAGATATTACAATATACTACATATGTATACAAATTCACAAAGAAGTCACTTTATTACTTGAGAGCGCAAGTTTTCATCACAATTTCTTTTCAGCGATATGTGAGTTTCAGTACACGGGCGTTAATTTGTTGTTTAGTTGCTGTTCAATTTGTATGTGCACAGTTTATATTTATTAGACAAAGATCACTATCACCACGATAATAAAACTTATGTACATATATGTATGTATACCATACGTATGTATGTACATATATCAGCATTACTCGGTTGCATCTATTTGTTTTATTTGAATTCTGTTTTACTTTAGTGTTGTTTTATCTTGTTTGTATTATATTCTTCCATCGTTTCATAGTTTATTACTTTGTTACAGATTTCAAGAGTTTTTTATTGTAGGATTTACAATAGATGGAGTAGTTTCCCATAATCCTTCAAAATAGTCAGTTTACTTATTTACGTAACAAAACTACTGACAAATTTACTGTAAATTAATATAAACAAAACCAAATAGCTGCTTCAAATATGGGTTGTTTTATAATTCTAAGATTTTAGGACACCAGTTATAAAATTAAGTTTTTGTCTTGAACTTTTAAGAAATTGTAATGATTTTTAGGCTTTAGTTAGAAGTTTTATTGATTGTTATAGATTTCATTCTTTGACCTTTCTTTGGTCTTCTTACAATGAAAATCTAATTGTTGCCCTGCTTCTTTTATGTATGAAGTGTGATTTCGAAAAAAAAAAATCGAAATGTATTTCAAGTGCATACTCTTACGTACTCTTTTTGAGATTCGTCTCTCTTGTTTAAAAAGTAAACATCATATCAATAAAACTTACATTTTCTGAAATCGGACTGAAATTTGATTTTCTAAGGTTTCTGATAAAAGAAAACGTTTTAGAATAAATTCAAATATATGTACACTAAAATATGAATCTGAAAGATAAATCAGTTGTCTTATTCCGTAATTCTCTTAAGCTTAGTCTCTATCATTGAATATTTGAAAACTTGATTTGGCGCTTCTTGATTACGATTCTTCAATGTGTATTGTGTGATTAAGTTTTGTATATTCTAACTCCTAGCTTGTTTAAAAACTTGAAATGTTAGCATTTTCGCTTATGAGAATTACATAATAGGACTTCAGATTTAAAAGTTTTATAATTGTTTTGCTATTTCTTTTATTTGTTTACTTCTTCTTTTTTTTAATCATAATTATTTAAATAAACTTATTAATTTATTTATGTGTGTATATAAATTTTTTTTTATTATTATTATTATAATATTATTCTGTATATTATTTTTATATGTAATTATGTATTTATGTGTGTAAGTATATATACTTATTAATGCGTTTTTTATTTTAATAATTGCCTTATGTAAAAAACATATCTTTTTTTATATTAAATATTATATAATTTTAAATTGTATATTTATATATAAAAAAACACGGCTTTATTTTTTTTTCTTTCTTTTTTTTTAAGTTTTAGTGTAAAAATTTTCTTTTTTTTAGCAGTTGTTGCTGTTTTTGTTTTTTGTATGTTTGTATAAAAAAACGTTTCTAATCAGATCCAAAATTATTTACCTAGAGATAATTATTTTATCTTCTGTTAAATTCAGATTTGATAGCTAAAATAATAAAATTAAAACTAATTAATTTTTTATAATTCAATAAGAAAAGTTTTTAAATACTTGCCATCTATTATTTCTTGTTTAATTTTGTGTATTTCTTGTTTCACTTCTCTAACAATTTCAGCCTTTAATTGTTCCAAATCACTGCCAGATAATGCGACCGATAAGCCATCCCCATTGACCTGTTAATTTAAATAATTTTATTATATGGCATTCAGTCATGTCACAGAGGCCAATTCCGTTTGAAAACAATATTCAAATTGTATTTTCGAAAAAATCATTTTTAATTACTTGATATTTTCTGCGTGTGGTTATTTCACGCAGATAAATTTTTAGTTTTTTCGTTTTCGAACGAAATTAATTTCTGTGACATGGTTAATGGAGGGTATCTTTTTTGTTAACTTTATACAGAATATTACCTTAAGTATCGTTTCTTCACTAGCACTGCCAAAACGTTTACGCATTGGTCTGGGTGATTCACCGCCACTATTCGATGTATTATTTGAATTGGCATTTGAATTGCTGGAATTTGAATTGCCTAATTTATGTGGTAGAGTATTTGATTTTTCCCAAGGTCGTTGTTTAACTTCTGGTTCTGGTTCGGGCTGAAATAGAAATAAAATATATTTAACCTCTAGAGAGACTTCAAATATGCTAAACTGGGTCTTTGGTCACATAAATATTTTATTTAGCATATTAAATCGATGAAAAATGGGTTTATCCCAGTAGACTATGATGGTTTACAGTTAATTCAAAACGAGCACGGATGTAAGCGTGGATTTTCTAATTTCTAATAGGAGAATTTCAGAATCTACATATGTATGCGTAAATGACGGAGTGTCTTCTGAATTTCAGGTGATTTCAGTATATTCTACCCAAGACTTAAAATGCAGTACTTAGGCTGCACGCATATTCATATTCTCAGTTACTTGGACGGCACTGAAGTCCCTAGATACAGATTCTTTATGTTGAATAGATCTAAATAAATGTCTTGTTATTTTTTTTAGGATCTAAAGTGCCTTTGAATAGGCAAATATACTTCTTTACTTTCAAACATTTAAATGTAATATTTTGATTTGAAAAAGTCAATGTATTTATTTCGTTATTAAGCAATAGATTTCACAGAAGGCTAACAAAACATCAAAGATTTTTTATCGAAAATCTCTTTATTAACTCACCTCTTTCTTTTCGGCTTGAGCACGTCGTCGTGCTAACGTTTTAGCCATTTCATCCATCATAGAAGCCATGCCAGTAGTGCTTCGTCCAATAGTTCCATAGTTACCACTACCACCACTAGGAGTACTGCTACCACTGTTTTCTGTAGGAGCTGGAGTGGACTATAATAAAAAACATGATGATTATTAAAAATAAATAAATAAATAAAAGGTCTAGTAAATGAAATCCACCTTCTTTTTTAATTTGGCCTGCTGTAATTGGGCTGCCAGTGAGCCCATTAAATCAGCTTGAGGATCTTCCTTTTTAGCTGCTAAGCCACCCATAGGCGGAGGTGGCGGTGGAGGAGGTGCAGCTGGACCACCCATTACTGGAGGTGCAGGAGGAGCTGGTGGCTGGGGTGGTGTTGGTGCGGCTGGGATATTTCCGGTATTAACGTTGTTATTAAACATTTGTGGAGCGACACCACCAAATGATGGAGGTGGTGGTGGAGCTGGTGCCCCTGATGCATTAGGAGCACCACCTGGACCACCACTACTGCTCATACGATTAAGTGGTGGTGGCATAGGTACATTACCACTTGGAGCATTACTTTGAGGTGGCATCATTGGCGGTGCTGCTGGCACCTGAGCGTAAAGATTCTCCTGTTGCTGTACCTGACCACCGCCATTCATTTGACCATACGCATTTGGTGGTACTGGTGGTCCATTTGGCATGCTAGGTGGCTGTGGTGGTTGGGGTGGCATCGGTATACCACCCCCACCGCCTCCAACAGCATTTCCACCCAATTGTGTTTGGCTGGAATAAACCACACTATTGGCGCTTTGAGAATTCGGTATTCCTGGACCCAGTTGTTGTTGTGAAGACACATATATTGGACCAACGCCATTTTGAGTTTGATGCGGTGGCGGCATAGGAGGCTGTGAAACATTTGGTGGCATTTGATGACCGGACTGCTGTTGTGAATATTGATGCATATTAAGATTCGGATTAGAATTGGATAGAAGATAATGTGATTGTTGATACTGTTTGTTTGATTGATTGATTTATTGATTGATTGATTGATATGAATTCGTAAGGATTCATTTGTAAAAAGGAAGGAGGCATAACAAGAGTTTTGCAAATATTATTCAGCCAGATTAAGAATGTTTTTTGCAGGAAATGTTTTTTGTTTGTTTTGTTGATAATTTTATAGGATCAAGCAGTAGATTTTTAATTGATTTTAAAGGTTGTATAAAAGCGGTTCAGGCATGAAATGAAATAAGAAAAAATAAGAAGGAAAACAAGAAAAATAAAAATATTTACAAATAAATAAAATAGTTGTAATTTTACTTTAAATCAAGCAAGCTTTTTAAATTTTAAAAACGATTTAAAATAAAATTTTTGGAAATTAAAAAAAAAGGAATCGAAAAAATAAACTAGCAATGGTACTTATAGTTTTATGCCCGTATTCATAGAAAATAAAATTGGTTTATAGAGTGCTTATTTGACATATTTCTATGGAGGAATTGTCAAAAAAGCAATTAATAAAACTGTTATATTTTTTATGAATACGCGCATTAATTTTTTATACTTTTGGAGTATTCGGAATAAAAATCGACGCAACATTGATTAATGCCCTTTCTGTATAATTATGAGGAACTGTAGTTGTTATCAGAGTAGGAAAATAAACAAAACTGAACGTTTGATCTCATTTTGTTGTATTCTTTACAATAAGTAAAACAAAAATAAAACAGAAACAGTGAGAAAGATTGTCCCATTTAATTTTGTATATTCTTTTTGTTTTGAGTACTACAAATACACTAACTCAAATGTGCGTAGGTACAACAAAAAATGAATGAGAAAAAAAAGGATAGAAGAGTAAGGGAGAAGAAGAAGAGAAAAAAAAACAACAAAAAACAAAGCAAGCACAAGAGCGAAAAGCTAATTGTTTCATTTGCGCTCTTTCTCATTTAGAAAGTATTTGTGTTTGTTTTGCTCATGTACAATACTATTAAAAAAATTTTGAAAAGTGTATGACTTTGTTGAAACTTTTGCGAAATGTTTTGTTTGTTTGCCCACTCTGGTTGTTATTATTCAATGACCTAACTTAAACGACATTTTGTGAAAGAGTGCTATTCCGAAACCGAACTTATAAGTTACAATCCAGAATAAATAATTTATTGACTATAATTTGTGTCTTTCAATTAAATTGTTTAACTTGTAATACGCCTTTCTTTAATAGGGGCCAATAAATAGTAATTTTAAACGACTTGCAAATTATATATTGTAGTAAAAACGTATTAAGAAGGCAGAGAACTACACGTTGTAGTTTCTAAAAACAGTTCCTAGAAATAGTACTATTACCGTTATTAATTGTTCCATACACATTTGGAGTTTCGAGTCACATTATGCGAAGCAGATATTTCTACCCGAAAGGCTGAGGCAGACTATAGTCACAAAAATAATACACATGGGCGTGTTTTAGCTCTCTTGCAAAGTCTTTTAATGAACTCACCTCGTTACAAGAGAAAAAGCTAGGAGGAAAAGTTAGGTAAAGATTTTTAGTGCTAGGCCGGTAGCAGATCTACGAGTATTATTAGATGCATAAGATACCTGATGTATCCATTGAGACACGATGCAGAACACGGTTAAATATTTAAAATGAACGCGTTTGTAAAAATTAAACTGTAGCGAGGTTAAAAAACAAAAAGTCTAAATTTTGGATGAGGAGGAGGATATGGTGTAGTATTTCATCATCCAACTTTAGGACTGTTCAGTAGCGTAAGTAGTGTTTGGGACACCACTTTGAAATATATATTTTGAATATACATATATAATGGCTTTTAAACACAACGTTTTAGGGCAAAAGATCCTTTTAATTTAAACTTCAGACAGAACCAGCCATTTGCTTATGGCTTTAGTTTAACTATTCACTAATTCAGTAAAACATATTACATCCGCAAATATGCAGAAAACAAATCTATCTAAAACAGGGATGAGCAACACGCGGCCCGCGGGCCGCTTGCGGCTCTTTCAACCTATTTATGCGGCCCGCCAAACAAATGTTGCTGCTTCTCAAAAATACACATAATATATAGACACATTAATCAACGAATTTCAATTACGAAGAAACTGAGAAGAGAGCAGTTTCCATGAAAATGTTTTCCTAACCATTAATTGTCGTTGTGGATACAGTTCCCGAAGACTTTCAAAGGGAAGTGATGGACATGCAGAATAATACTGATGTAAAAAATGCATTTCTCTCAGTAAACATCGAGAATGTTTATAAATCCGACTACCGACCAATTACCACCGATCAAGACTGAGTAATGCACGATTAGAAACTTGTGTATGTGTACCTACCTCATCAATTCCGGCTGATATTGATCAGGTTGTATCGAAAAAACAGTGCCAAATTTCTCATTAAAAATTTCAAGCAAATACTTTTTTTTTTTTTTTGGCATTAAATTTTATATTTTTTTATTCTAATTTTTATTATAAATAGAGTTTGGAAATTATTAGTATTTGTGTGCACGCCAAAAAAATTTAAAATTTATAAGTGGCCCGTTGATTAAAAAGGTTGCTCACCCCTGATCTAAAAGATTCTAATTCTATGTTGACCGACACAACTATCACAAATTTGGAATGTTTGTCTTAAACTTAACTCAAATACTGTATTTAATTATTTTAGCAAAAGTTAAAAACATTAAACAGCAGTATTAAAAATAAATAAAAAATAAAAGAAAAACATGTAAAAATATTAACAATATCTTAAGCCCTAATATGTGGGTTAGTAATAGAATATAAAATTAAAAAATCATTCACGTTAATGAAAACAAAAAAAAGTGGGACACAAACCTGATTTGGTTGTGCTGCATAACCACCAATATTGACCATTTGTTGTGAGGCGTAAATAGAATGTGGCTGATGTGGTTGTTGCTGTGACTGCTGTTGTTGATGTTGAGACGCTTGCTGTTGTGGCAGCTGTTGTGGAGTATGATATTGTGTTTGACCTGGTGCTGATTGTTGTGGCTGCATTTGTTGTTGCTGTTGTACAGGCTGTTGTTGCTGTAAACTGCCATTTTGTGTTGGTCCATTGCCAGCATGGCCATATAGCGCTTGTTGTTGATGCTGCTGTTGCTGTTGTTGCTGTAGTAATTGTTGTTGAGGCTGTGGAGCAGGAGGAGCACTAAGGGAATTCCTATAGTGTTTTAATTTTAGGTTTTCGATTTCGTTTGTTTTTTTTTTTATTTATTTTTTTAGAATAAATTTTAAACCAATTTTAAAAGAGAATTTGATATGTAAATGTATGTGGCGGTAAAGGGTGTTAAGAATTTTAAAATTTACAGGGACACACAAGGAGTGTGAAAAGAAAATTAAAAATAAAATCAAAATATTTTAGGGAACTCAGGGTAATGTTAGATGATAAATAGGAATAGTTATTTGTTAGTTGTGACGTAAAAAATAAATTTTTATTAATGTGTCGTGTTTAAAGTGAATAAATAGTAAGTGAAGGTGATTACAATGATACGATTGAAGATACAATACAATGTGTTAAAGGTGACGTTGTAGATTTTTTGTTTTTTTAAGTTGACATTAGTAGTAGCAAGCGTTGTATTGATTTCATAAAAAAGTTGTTGAGTTGATTGATTGATTAATGACGATAAATGAGACGTTGAGCAATACATAACCAATAAAAGGAAAATTTTAAAAAAATACAATAAAAAGAAAAAAATAAAAAAAGAAGAAATGCATTCTAAATAAAACAAATCGTTTCTAGAAATATTATACGAGTAAAACTAGCACAGCAACAATAATAATGCAGTCTGAGACAAATTTAACAGGGAAACCATAGAGTTTTTTTCAGAATTTTTTTAGATTAAAAATAATTTTTTTTAAGAATCAAAATAGAATACTTCTATGCCTAATAGTATAGGCAATCAAAAATTTTACGCGGTACAGTTATGGAAGCTGAATTATGCTCAAACACATCTCATGTTAGACCCTGACACTAAGTCGGCTTAATCACTTGCAATTCAGCTACATAAATGTGATCGCATTTTTAATGTTTTACTAGTTCATGGTTAACATTAAAGAGAAGTTTCGCCTTTTGTTGGCTGTCACTATTGGTAAAATGTATAAGGTAATGATGATAATTCATTATTTCTCACTGAATAGAGCAACGCTCAGATTTCTCTGTCAACTATGTTTTACTGGCTTCCCGAAACTCGCGGCTATGAATTTAAGTGCTATAGGCCTTGTTATTGATGCCAGAACGCTTGGTATTCGCAGACCGCAATTTCATGGTAATGAAGTTTAGTTTGTCTCGGCGTTATATCCACCTTTTCTTGTTCTTAGCTTTTCTCAGTCTGTGACTATATTTGTTCTTATCTTCTCGCGTATTAAATCAACCATCTAATTTATTTCCTTTCTAATCATGCACCTAATTAGAGCCGAGTAGACTATAATCTACCTTTTCTGATTTTACATTGTAGATTCCCCCGGGGGATACAGTTAAGGCTGCTGGCGAGTGTCCCTGTCAGTAGCCTGTTTTCCCCGGGGAATATTGGGTTCGACCTAGCCCTGAGTGGTCTGGCGCTCAATATAGGCAGAGAATGCCATTAATGGTTGGTGCACGGCCTTTATGCCACGCGTACTTTGTGCGTGAGGTGATGATTGGTGAGGTCCTAATTCGGGAGGTACACGTAGTGGTTGTAGAAGTACCTAGACCTCAGCAAGAGGGGTATCATTGCCCAGACAGTGATGGTACTAAATTGCCAACTCGTTGCTATGGGCTCTCTTTTGAGCGCTATGCCTTCGGGCATGGTGAGATTAGAGAGTACCGGCATCGGGTGGCGGTTGTCGGACGCATTGAATTCGACTACCGCTCCGGCAACGGGCGGCGTGTGATTAAGTCTACGGACAGGTGCGCACGTAAAATCAATATACAGTTTACATTGTAGATAGGGTATATTTAAAAGTCTGGTGCTAATTATAAAGAAGAAGACTAATAAAGTCGAACTAGAGCCTAAATGCCGTCTAAAAGCACTGAGAGCCCGATGAATATAGAATTTCTATTATTATTTTTTGTATAGTGGTATGAACTATAATTTCTGTGAGAAGCCAATGGAGAAGTGATCTCTTAGCAAAAAGAAAATGTAGTATCAGTCTAAGCAGTGTACTTCTTAGTCTCGAGTCGAGTCTATCTTATAATAGTGTCGTCGAAAGCGTTATACACTGCGTGGAAATTTTTGATTATTTTTTTTTTTTGCTTTTTCGTTTTGTGTTTATTTTAACAACCTAAACGGAGCTACCATTTGAGTTTATTTTACTGTTTAATAGCAAATTAATTTTAACTATTGTGGTTAAATTTTTGAAGTGAATTGCATTACCAATGGAGACAAATGAAGACATTTACCGATAATTTAAAATATATGCTGGCTATATTTTTTTTATAACTTTCCTTAAAATTTGTCTTTTACTGCTGTATGTGTGAAAATAATTATTTTAAAAAGTAAATGCTAAACGTTTCAAAATCTGATTACTAACCTGCTGGTGCGATGATGACCCTGTTGTGGTGTTGGTGGGCTTTGTGGTATATTATTTTGATTTGTTTGTGAAGTTGGTGTTTGGGCCGATGGTGTTACTTGGCCAGTAATTTGTTGTTGTTGTCTTAAAATGGCAGCATCTTCACTAGTCATGGTACGATAGCCCATATCCTCTTCATAACCATTACCATTTGTTGGCTGACCAGCATTGGTAGGTACACGACCACTTAAAACCTTTAAAAAAATTTTTTTTATCAGATAAAGTATACATATATATGTATATATGTATGTTATATATTGAAACACATACGAGTATACATATGAAACTTACATCTAATGCATGCATCATAGCCCGGGCAAATGCCTCAGCATCACTTTGACTGGAAAAATTGAGACCATATACATATTTTGAATCACGCCATTGATGAAATGTGGCAGTTGCTTGATTATATTTCAGTCCTTTTAATATGGAGCAATTTATGACAACTTCATGATCATGAAGTTTACGTCCTACTACACGAAATGTATTATTCTGTTGATGATGATATATTTGGACTTTACTAAGGCCAGATGAGGTGCCCGATGGTACCCATTTCTTTTGGTTATCATCGTAAACCATTACGGAGGCTCTGGCCCCGATAATACTATGTTCACTAAAATAAAAGAAATTAAAAATAAATTCATTAAGATATTGTTTTCTTATTTTTTTTTTTTGTTGCATTTTTAATTTTTAATAAAGTTATTAGCAAGTTCATTGTCTTTTAAGTTAGACATACGAATATGTAAGAAAATGTACAACCAAATCATATTAAATATAAAATGAAGTGTGTGTGCTACTACTCCACGTTAATGGTCTTTAACAAATTGCGTTTTTTTATATATCTGATGAAAGCCAATTAAAGAAATTAACAAACAAATTAAAAGAAATTATAAACAATTTTATGGTTTTATAAAAGAAATGTTGAATTTGTTGTAATTATTTTATGAAAATTAAATTTTACATTTTAAAATTTTCTACTTGGATGGACGAAATTTTAAACTCATTTTTTCGTTGACTAAAAAAGGAGAATTTAAATATTAAAAAAAAACAATTCTAGCATTGAACACTGATTTTATATATTTTATTTTAAAATTTGTATCCAATCAAATGCTAGAATTTTTTATAAAAGAAGAGAAAAATTGCAGACAAAAAGGTTATGGGTAATTTTAATTCCACAATCGAAAAAGATCCACATCTTTCATTTTGTTTATTTCATTCCATTCGTGTCACCGTAATTTGTTTTGCATTTGAACTAAATCGTGTTTTACTTTTTCGTTAACAAAACACAAGCAAATCATTTCCTACAAACTTATATTGTGTATTGAAAGAAGTAAAAATATTTATGAAAGTATAGGACTTTAGGTATGAGAAAAGAAGTACTCGAATTTAACAGATTAAGCGAACACTCCTATTGTGAGAAAAAGAATTTAGTTTTCTAAATGAAAAAGTCATTAAAAATTAAAAAAAAAAAACGCAAGCTGCTGTCGAATCTCGAATTATATGAAAAGTTTGTTTGTTTTAAGAAAAATTAAAAACTGGTTAAACCACAACAAAAATACCTGCGGAACAATACCAAATTGATATTTGTCAACAAACAGTTTCGAATTGTCGTTTTAGGTTTTTTCGAATATTTTTCTTTAATTATGACATAATTCTTATTCTAATAATTAATTCCAGTTTTAATTAGTTATAAGCTATAAAAGTTGTTTTAAAGTGCTTAAAGTACTTAAAGTCAAGCACAAGTACACACATAGATGTAGAGTTTGTTTTCTATATATATGTACGTATATAGTATGTATATAAGCAAATATAAATATATTTCATTGCATCTACAAATGTATGTGGATACATACCCACCATATCTCAAAAATTTGTAAAACGTTTTCTGAAGTTTAAGTTTTATTAAGATTTGTAGATACAAGTACTTCTTCAAGGCAAGTCTTTTGTTTTGTTTATCGTGTGTTTTGACTTAAAAGTTTAGCAATAGCAAAGGCAAAACTAATTTTTTTTATTACTTTTTTCTCTCATTTAAAAAGTATTTTTTTCTTTTCAATTATCTGTCATATGCAAAATTAACAAAATGTGTGAAGGTATTGTATTTGTATTTAATAAATAACTCGAGATTTTTTTCATATACACTCAACCCTTTTTTTAAGCGATAGATGGGTTCCAAAGCGAAATATTTTATTAATAATTTTTTATTGATTATACTGCTCGCCCTAACCTGAAAGAGGTTATTAAGCTCCCAGTTATAAGTTGAAATGACTTTTCAGTGTCCAGTTTATGACGAAAAATTTGATTTTGAAACGTAATTAAAGTTTTAAGAAATTCTCTAATTGTTTCTAACTGTTAAGGTGTTATAAATTTCTTTATAAGACTCACTTTCATTATTTAGTACGTTACTTATAGTAACATTAGTTACAATTTCATTGTCACTCGAAGAAGTTTGGAAAAAAACCGAACCGAAACCGGTTTTAGTAAAATTTAGACGGTAAAAGTGGTTTCCCATTTTATTTTATTTCAACCCGGTTTGCTAAGCATTTTTTTTTTAGTACAGACTTGTTTCGTTGGTTTTACAAACCTGATGTGAAGAATAACCACCATCTTCGATAAATTTTTTCAGTGGTTGTGAATACACCTTAGCACTACTTTTATCTGCAGCAGTTGTCTCACCTCTTACCATAACGTTGTAAAATTCATTTCTCTTCAAAAACCCATATGGATGGCTTAAATGGCTGCTAAATTTTTTTTTTTTTTTTGGATTTGGATTTTGTAGGATAAGATGTTTTAATTTGCTCCTAAAATTTAAGGACTTTCTGAGTTATTTAAGAGTCGCTTATCGGAATTTTTTGGTTATAATGTCCTCACTGTACATTGTAAGTTCATTTTGCGTTTTCTCTAGCATTAAACCACGAGAAACTGCTAGTTTTGAACAAATACTACATGCACCTGATTTTAAAGAATTTCTTATTTTTGCTGCATTTTTCTTAATTGCTCTTACAAAGTGCTTTCTAATTGTGAATATCTTTTCATCTTTTTCAGTTCAAAATTCAAAAAACGCATAAAAAGAGGCTTGAGTGTAAAAATAGTTTTTATATTTTTCTCAGCTCTGACATCTTGAAAAAAGAAATATGAAAAAATTATTTCTTCCGGCGACTACCTCTCAGCAGTCTTCTGGCAAATGCTCTGGGAGTACTCGATTGCCATGAAAAAGCTTCTCAAATCTGTCGTTCGGAGTCGACTTTAAACTGTAGATCCCGGTACTCATGGATAAGAATTAACACACACAGCATGAGTGCTGCAAGAAGCTAGGCCTTAATCCTGACACAGGGTTGTAAAGGCCAGTTATGTATGTATGTATGTATGTATTTTACAACAAGCTTTTTAAGTAACTTGCTTTATGACAATAACAAAAAAAAAAAAAAAAAAAAGAAGTATAAAAAACATCTACGAGTATAAGAAATATGTATTAAATAAAAAATTATTGTGTTTTATTACCGGCATTTTATTACATTAAAGCATAAATCTGCCAACTTTGCAAAACGTCTTCTGTTTTTCCCCTTTTCAACATAATTTTTTCTTTGTTTTTTTTTTTTTTTTAATTTTTATCAAGCCACCCTATTGTTTGATTTGTTAAAATATAAAAAATACATAGATGTTGTAAAAATTAGCACTTTAAAATTATTATTATTTTTTAACGAAATATTGATATTAAAATAAATATTAATTGGCCTTAGCCTGATATAAAGTTTATTTATTTTTTACTAAATTACAATACAATATTAAAGTATATCTAATTAATTAAAAATAGCACACACTCTATAGTAGTTTAATGTTTTAAATGTATATAAAAGGTTATAATTTATAAGCTAGACGATTTATTTGGAGTAATCGTGAACCTGAAAAGTTAGTTACATTAAATCTTTTATTTTCTTTCATTGTAATACATTTTAAGTAAAATTAAAATTTTGGGTTGCGCAAGATATTTCTCAAATAATATCCTTAGTTTTAATTTTAATTGTGCCTTTATTGTGCACACAAACAGTTTTTATTTTAAATACAAATTTAACAAAATGGCGACTTTTTTGCCTTTGGCGAAATTTAGCGATTCGAAATAAATTTATGAATTATATTCAATTTGGTTGAATAATAAACAAGATGAATCTGAAAAACCCTGCCCGTTCGGGATTTTGCAGAAACATTTTTAATCTTGATTGCTCAAAACGTATGTTTTCAGCTTGAGTGTTTGCTTTTTACATACGCGTAGCTTAAAATAATCGGATAATTTATTTCTTTTTTAAGAAAAGCTGCTTGCTACGACAGTGTTGCAACATGGAGAGCGTTCTTTTCAGTTAGTTTTGTTTTATTTTACGAGTACTATGTAATGCTTAAATAATAATGTTTTATGAAAATATGTGACAAAAAGTGAAGTTTTTTTTTTATTAGAAAGTGTAAAGCTTTTAAATATAATAAATATTGGTCGACCATTGCAACGTTTTTGTAATTGCAACACAGTAGATTTTTACAAGTCGTGAAAATTAACTGTGTCATTAACGTTTAAACTATCTTGTTTTTATTTAAAAGGTAGAAATCTGTTTTATTCTTGCTTTGGGGAAATGCTTTTATATCTAGGGAAAAATGTTTAACTTTAGACAGACTTAAAGTTGATTCGAAGCAAAATGGACTTTCATATACCAAAGAAAAAATACTATTTAAACAAGGTACTCGTGATGTAGAGAAAAAAGAAGAAAAAGAAACTTTTATTATAATACTATAATTTCTAACTCTTCTGTCAACAATTATTAATAACTCGGTGTAGAGCTTTAATCCATTCTAAATCATACTAAACAAAGAGAAAACATTCCTCTGAAACAAGAAACACTCAACTTCAAAAGGTATTTAATTGCTGCTTCTTCGTAACAGATTTGAATGACCAATATTTTACATTACAAAATAGTTCAGGTTCCTCTTTAAGTTTCCGTCTCTCACGAAGAAAAGCGCAACAACATTTGCGTCGTCATAATAAACCGTAAATGTCTGCAAGATATTTTATTATTTTCTTAGAAGAACTTCAAGTGCCATTTCTTTAAAGTGTTTCATTACTATAAAGAATAGTTTAAGAGTGTAGTTTAGAATAAAGCGAAATAATAAGCAATAATAGAATAGAAAAGAAATGGTTGGTTGGCTGGCTGTTTGGTTAGCAAGTTTGTTTGGTATCTACTAATCTGTACGTGCAAATGTTTCTATAGTTCTCACCTTTATCTTAAAAAAGAGTTCATCATCATCATAAATGTATTTATATCAGATACAATTTTATTTTATTTTTTGTTTTTTTTCTGTTAAATGTTTATAATTTATTTCATTATTTTTTTTTCTCTACTCTATTTATTAGAAATTTATACTGTTTAAGTTTTTTCTTATAATGATTCATTCCTTGTTCTGATCAGTATCAGGTGTTTCTCTTTTATTGTTGTTGTGAAATATTTTTCATTCAACTTCCTGCTTTTTCTTGTTTGCCATTTAAAATTCTAAGAAGAATTTCTGTAATTTTTTTTTCAAATGCATCCCGATTGTAGAAATTTGAAAGAAATTTTGAGCCGGATAAGGTTATTAAATAAATAAATAAATAGATTCTATTGTTTTATTTGTTTCATTAATATAATAATTAAAATTTAAATAAAAAATTTGTTGGACGTTTTTGTACAATACTGTATTAAATTTCCAAACTTAGGAAAACTGAAAACTTCAAACGCAACTATCCGGCTATATAAATGATCTTTCGATTGACTTCAGACATCTGTCGAATTGACATTTATTCAGTTTATTTTGCCAAATCAACATGAACGAAAATGGCGTTCAGCAATGCTTGCAAATAATAAAACTATTTTACCTGTCTGTTTCTAGAAGAATGAGAATGGGACAATACTAATGCAATACAAAGTGTCAGAGTTGGTTGTAAACTTTGAGCGCTGGCGCAATATATATCAAATATAGTGCCTTAAAATTTAAGTTATCTCAGATCTGGTAGGGATTCTGAATAAGTAGGAAACTGAATTTGAGTTTTTGATACTTTAGCTATTGATTTCAATAGGATCAATTGGACCAAACCTTTTCAATTCTACAACACTTTTTACAATTAAAAACTAGCTATAAGTGTATAATTAAGAGACTACCATTTTTGGGATACTATATCTTCGATCTGGTGTTGACTTTAGTATTGACTTTGATGCTTTCGCTACAGTTTTAAATGAGACTATTTATTCAATCCTGAAATACTTTTTTCAAAAATAAAGAGCAGCTAAAAAGAATTTTGAGATATCATTTTTGAGGTACTATATCCCTGATATGGCCTGGATTTCGGATAAGTGGTAAACTGGAATAGACTCTTTGATACCTTTACTACCTATTTCAAAGAAGTTTATTGCCCTACCATTTCAGTTCTGAAACAATTTGTCCAAAATTAATGAGAATTTTTGAAAAAGTGTAAACCCATAAACCGGGTTGAAATCCTTAGAGCTTTTTCTATTAGTACATACATACATACATACATAACCGGCCTTTAAAACCTTGTGTCAGGATTACGGCCTAGCTTCTTGCTATTAATACTGAAAATTGTTAAATCTGAATTAAAAAAAAATTGTTTTTGCGGTTTAAAGTCAATTACAATTTTCAATAATTTCGCAAACAATTTCACTAATTTTCTAATATTTAATAGATTTGCTGCTATTATGAGTAAAATGTATGCATTTTAAAAATATGCATATTATTGATAAGCTTTAAAGTATTTTATTTATTTTTGCAATAAAAGTTAAAATCTGTATGCCCACTAGAAGGTAAAAATCATTATAAAAAAGCCAGTAAGTAATATTAAGAAAAAAGTCGACAGAACCAAATCTGTAGCAGTTCCTAAAATCGCCCAATCAAAAAGATTAAAAGAACAAAAACAACTAAATCTAGAAAAAAAGATTAAAAAATTTTAAATTCAACAGTAACAATAAAAGCAACGAACAATAATAAAAATTATAATCATAAGCAAATAATACCAAATGCAACTTTATTTAATGGAATTCAAGGCGAGACATCAGCTGCAGCAGCAAAATTGTAACCCACACAAAATAAAAAAATAAAATAAAATTATAGAGAGCGTATAAGTATGTAAATAAAAAGGGCAGTAAAACTAGAAAAAAATATTAAAACTTGTTGAACTAAAAAAAAACAATACTCGTAATACAAATCAAAAACAAGTTCGCTTTAATGTGTTTAATAACGAATTGCAATAGCCCTATGGTTGGAGTTACAAGTTGACCGCTTTTACTCTATTTGGCTTTTTTTTTTTGTAATATAATAATAAATAATGAAATAAAAACATTTTAAATTTTTGATATTTTTTTTCTACAAGTCGTTGTACCCTCAATATTAAACTTCTTTCAAAAAATAAATATTAGTAACACATACATATGTGATATGATATGATTAGTGTCAAGATATAAAGTATGCAGGAGACAGCAATGAAATATTCTTCCACAATGATGTTAATACCCTGATATTTAGTCGAATTTGGTATCTTTTTACTGTAATATTTCTATATATGTATGTATATGCTTTTTTTTAGAAAACAATCAAATCAAATCAAAAATCAAATTAAAGAAGACTTTTCTAGGCACTAACTGAGAGTTTATCTGCACAAGTCTGCTGTCTGAGAAATTGGACAATGAAGAAAAAGAACCTTAATGGTTGTAAAGCGTTGCCGTCTCGGAAATTTCGGATGCTCCAAACAAATTTTATAGGCATTAGAAATTTTGACAGCAAGAAAACGCTTGCCGCTTTCATTTATGTATGTCGGTTCACCGTAAACGCTGAGCGTAGGAAAACGGTCCCATTGCCGCTTTCACTTATGGATGGCTTTTAGTGATTTGTAGAAAGGAGTTAAGAGAACTAAAGAAGCTTTAGACAGTCACGTTGTTGAAAATGAAAGTGACTCCAGTATTTTGGATTTATAAGAATTACTACATAATAGTAAGTTTGGCTAAATGTATAACTAAAAATATTGAAGAATTTAGATCAACATGTTGATAATGGCACAACTTAATGCTGTTTAATCGCATTCTTGTAATTTGTAAAAAAAAAAATTAAAATCCAATTCGCTTTAAAAGATAACAAATAAACTCCCCATAACTGAAACACTGAACGTGGCAGTCAAAATCTTAAATTTAAACAAGTTTAGAAATTTAGCTATTGATTCTTTTTTTTTTTTAACAAATATAATAAGTCCTGAAGCATGTTCTTATGCCTTCAGTAGGGTACATGCACAAGAATATTGCAATTATAGATATAAAAAAAATAGTAAATTAAAATAAAGAACATTAAAAATGTATAATAAAAAAAATAAAAAAAACATACGCATTTATTGCTGACGATATGTTAATGTTGGTCATAAAATCCGTTTTAGATGGCAAATTATCACGCGGCTTTGTTGACAACGACATCGATGACGGAGATGAGGGCGCTGATGTCGAAGTCGAAATAGAAGATAACGATACTGATGACGACGGCGACGACATCAGCACTGACAATTGAGGCTGCGGCTGCTGCAACTGTGACTGAGACTGTTGATACGGATCATAGTTATTATAATAATTCATATTGTAGACATCAAGTGGCGATGGTAGTGTTGCCGATGAAGCGTATAATAATGATGAGGTTCGAGATGTTGCACAATGCGTAGAGCTGCTTATCGTGTGTTGTTCTAAAGGCGTTGGTGGTGGGTTAGTGGATTCATTTGTTTGTGAAATCAATGATGATTTCTTTGTGGCTGATATAGCAGATACACTACGAGTTAAGGGTGTTGTTGTTGGTGTAGTAATAATATTATTATTATTATTCAGATTTGCAGTCATATTTAAATTGTGTTGTTTCATGTGTCGTCTTTCATAGATGGGAGAAATTAAGTGGTGATGTTGTCGATATAGTTGTGAACCATCCACCACATCACCATTATCAACTATACAATCATTATTATCGTCATAATCATTGTATGTTTTCGATGTGTTAGATGAAGCTGGAGGAAGTTGCAATACCAATTGATTGTGTTGATGATATTGTAATTTATGGCTGCTGTTCTTGTTGTTGGTGTTCTGATTTTGTTGCATTCTTTGCATATGATGATGAAAATGAGGGTGTCGATGATCCAACATATATATGTTTTCCATACCCGTTGTTGTTGTTGTAGTATAGTATGAATTCTCATCATCATGATACAGGGTTCTTGTTGCTTCATTGCCACCGACTATTGACGTCTCCTGTGTTGCATTTGCAGCTTGTATTGTCGTTGAATTTGTTTCATTATTTTTATTTTGATTGTAAGAATTTTTTAATATTTCCAAATTATGAAATTTCGTTACAAATGGATGTTTTGGTATATACTTCATATTTGTATCTTTTGTTTTAATATTTTGTAATGCTGTTGTTGATGTATTTGTTGTCTGATAGGCCAATATGGGTTCATAATGCATATACACTTCCTCTTCTGGTGTGCCAGAAGAAGAGGATTTTGTTATCAATTCATTATCGGGTTTTTTATTAGATTTTGTGGAACGATTTTTACTCGAAAATGAAGTTTTTGCATAAAGCTTTTTCATTTTATATTGATTTTTTTTAACAAATGGAATGTGTCAATGTCAACTTCATTTAGATTTTTTGTTTATTAGGGTCTCAATTTGTAGAAGTAATAATAACTTCACAATACTTATCCGACGTTTTTAAGTATTTTGTAGAAACTTGATTTTTCTACAATTTGGGGTATTGTAATTCAAATCAAAGGGGAGCCATATTAAACAAAGAAGAAAATTATTACACATTTTGAGGAGTTATGCAGTACAAAATTATATGACATACACCACATTTTGATATCACTTGGTTTTGCTCAACTTTTGTTTGGGTGGAAAGAAAATTTGTTAATTTTTACGGTATTCAAAAACTTAACTTGATACAGTAGTTGCCCATATAGAAAATGTAAAGCCTTTTACTTTAAAAAATTCACTTTTAACTTAAGGTATGATCACATTAAGCACAAATTTGAAAAACGAAATTATTTCATAGAATATTCACGTAAAACAGTGCTAAACCTTTTTAAGACACATATTTCTATAATTTTAATTAAATCCAAAAAAAATTAAATTTATTTGTTACTTCAAATGATCGAGCCTATAATGTCAATTCGTTTTACGAGACTGTGTATTAAAAAAATAACTGCGACAATTTATTTTCTTCTGAGACTTTTTTTTACTTTTAATTTAAAACATAAATACACAAAAAATAAAAGTGTAAAGACATAAATTTTCCCACACAATTTGTACAAAAGTCATGGCTTTATAAATAAAATGTATAATTTCCGAAATCTTGGTTAGCACAGAATTTAAATATTTTTATAATTTTTCGTTTTCAAAATTAGATTTTTTTTATTTTGTTTCGAAATCAATTTCAGTTTTTATTATAAAAATATTTGTAATAATCAACAATCAATATAAGGCGCGTTCCCGTTAACAACAATCACTTCAAAAAAAAAAAAATAAATAATAATAAGCCGTGTTTACACAAAAATCAAATAATCATGCAAGCGCAAGCAAAGCAAAACGAACTCAAATCTCAACAAGCTTCTCACAACAACTAAAAAACTAATCTTAAAGTCTAGTCTGCTATTGTATACTCTAAATAATGGTATGAGAAGGAGATATGTATACAAAAACAATTTCTAAATCGTACATATTCTGTATTTGTTATTGTTATTAGTTTTGCTTTTGCTATGTTCATTTTAATTCACAATTCATTACAATGAGTATTTACAAATGGTGTTTATAAAGGAACAACAACAATAACGTCTAGCATATGAAATAAAAAATGAACAAGTACCACTACATGCATAATAATTTAAGAAATCCAACAACAACAAAAATAAAAGGTAAAATTATTTTTTATTTGGTTTTTCATCATTAGAAGAGCTATTATTAAGTTAAATGAGAGAATTACTTACTATAGTAAGTTTGTGTATATAAAATAATAATTACTGAGAGCACAATCAATAGAAAATCAATGTTTGTTTTTGTTTTTTTTTTTTTATAGTTTAAGTTTTATTAATGCTCATGTTTGGTACATACACAGAAAAAATTATTGCAGGAATATTTTCAAACAAACGCTTGTTCAATTTTTATTTCGTTTTCAAATAAAGTTTTGTTTGATTCTATTAATAATTTTGTTTGAATGTATTTTAAAAGTATCAATGTTGATAAAACATGACATAAAGAAAACAAAAAAAAAGAAATGTATTGCTTTGTAAATACTTTTGTTTGGTTTTTATATATTAGATGGGATATGATTCGCATTTAGTTTATAACTATTTTAACATAAGTATTTATAGTTTTGAATAACACCTTTGGGAAAAAGTCTCTTGACGAGTCTCTTAAACAGAGACGAAATGGCCATAGAGACATGTTTATCCCCAAAAGAATACATTTCATATTACATTAAAATAAATAATACAATAATAATATTAATAATACTATTAATAATAATAAAATATAAAAATAAATTATCATAAAAAATTTAAATTTGTAAAAAAATTATTTGAATTTTCTGTCAAATTTCTGAACATTATTTTGTTGTCTCGAATAACTATTTGTTCAATTTTGCATTCATTTTTAAACATTTTACTTTTTCATTGGCAACTTTGTTCTCTAAAAACAAATTATTTTTTCAAAAAATATATTAATTGGTTTGACAAAATTTTTGTTTGCTTAGAACCGTAATATTCAATAAAACTTTTATCTATTTCTATTAACTTTTTTGTTTGATTACTTTTTGTGACTCCAATAAAAATGTTTATTGAATATCGCAAAATTTTTATTGAAAATATCGCAATTTTTTTTCAAACAAAAAATTACAAATTTGTTGTTCGAATTCACAAATTTCTTTGTAGGACCGAAATTAAACAAAAAATTTATTAACTCAGTGAATTTCGTGTCTGAATCAAAAAAATAATTTTTTCTGTGTAATGGTTGAGTTTATTTAATTTGAAACAAACAATAAAAACATTAAAGAAGTTTTGTGGTCCATAACGACATAAGATGTGTATTTTTTTTATTTAGCAATAGCGATGGCATGTGGATGGGCATATTGGCCGGTTTGTTGAATGATGCATTCAAGGTAAACGGCGAATAAACAACAATTTTTAAAATTAAAATGCATAAATAAAGCAAACAAAAAACACAATTGAGGCGTTGTGAGCGAAAAAATTTTTTTGTTTTCGTATTTTGATTTGTGGAGCACTAGTAGTATTAGAAATGAGTAAAAGTAGTTACAAAATACTTAATTTCATAAGTAGTACGATTACCTATATTAAAAAGCTTAAGATTGTAAGATACAAAACAGAGAGACTCCCTTAACAAATTTTTTTGATAAACTAGTTTCAAACCAAAATTCTTATCAGAGGAAATTTATTGTACTTATTCGATTTCTCTTTATTATTTTTCACTTTTCAGTTTCTCTAATAGAATTTGGTCATAAAACTGATGGTTCTTTTACAAATAAAATGGGTTTATTGACAGACACATAGCGATGATATTAACACTATAAAAATATTTTTATATGAACAGTTTTTATATTGAAAAGTTTCATAAAATTGGATTATCTAGCTAGTAAAAAGTGAATTCCTGTGGAATTATTTCTTCTATCATCTTTTAAAAGGATCAATGAGGCTTTAATTTTAGAACGGGAGTTAATAACCATTATTAAAGCATAAACATATTTCATACACGTTGTAAATATTTATATTTAATATAAAAAGTTCAGCATTTTTTTAATATTTAATAACATTTGTTACACAAAAACACAACGAAGTTCATGGTACAAAAATTTCTTATTTTACATTTGTTTTGTTTACAATTTCTAAAGCGCATTTTTAAATACTATTGTGAATTTTATTATTTATTCGTTTGATTTAAACGGTTCTTGGAAGTGAAAAAATATTAGAAAACCACTACAGAAAAAAAACCGTATTTTTTTTTAAATAACTTCTCTTAACTTTACTTAAAGCATTTAGTTTGAACAACACACATCATTAAATCGATAACTGAAACACACACAAACAAATAGAAGCTTTTACGATTTCATTTATAAATAAAAGTATTACTATTATTAAAAAGGTGTAGTGTTTTTAAAGTAATGACTGAAAAAAGTAGTTCAGACTAGTAATTATTAATCATTTTAATGACTTTTAAAAGAAATTTTATTATATTGCATGCACTTGCATGAAGAAAAACCGATTAAAACGAAAGACTTAAGAAACAAGCACAACGATTTACAGGCGATAATGAAAAATGGTTCTGTGTAACTCCTCTTTGTGTGTGTTTATTTTTTACATTTCTAAAGATTTAAAAATTAAGAGTTTTCTTTAAATTACATTTCTTTATTCGGCTTTTTAAAAGTTTTCAATTATTAAGCTTGGGCTGGCAGATACGATTTTAAACGGCTGGGCTGAGTGAATTGTTGATTAGATTGATGATTAGATTGGTTAATGAGGCTGAATTTAAAAAAAATACAAGGTACAAGTAGTATTCAAAAAGAAAAAGTTTAGAAAAAAAGTATGAAATACTTTGTGGTAAATGATTAATTTAATTTAAAAAGCTCTTAAGAAAATTATGTCTCGTTACTTTTCTTAATTTAATAGTTATTTTTTAGTTCTAAAGTTTTACTTGTTTTTTTTTCAATAGTTTTCCCCCTCAACATGTTTAAACAGGTGGTGTGGTGTTTTAGTTTACCATTTGCCTTAAAAGGAACATTGTACCATAACAATAGAGAGGTAAGTAAAGAAAAAGAAGAAGAAGAAGAAAAAAGATAATCATTATCACATTTAACATGACAAGAATATTAATCATTACTTTCTCATACAATTTTTAACAAACATTGACCGACCAACCGCCAGTGTCTGGACCATGGTTAAAAAAATAAATATAAGCCGTTTACAAGACATTAGAAGACAAATACCAATGCCAAGGAAATACTGCAAAGTATTTTTTATTGAGTACTTTTTTTTATAAAATGTTTAAGAACACTTATTTCCTGTAAATTCTTATTATTTGCAGGTAATGAATGTAAAAAATCAAAAGTTTCTTTTCTTTTGTAAAAGCTGAGAGCACTTTCGAAAGTGAATCGCAAGAAAATTTATAAAAAAAAAACTTATAATAAATGAAAATACAAACATTTTCCCCAAAAATTTCCAGAGAATTACTGGAGAATTTTTTTTTTAAATAAAGCCCTTAATCACTTTTGATAATAGTTTTTTGCAATACCCTGGAGCTCTTTGAGAAATGATGTTCGACGTTAAATTTTTTCAGCTGAGATCATAAAATAATTCTCATTAAATACATTATTAGCCTTTCATTAAATGCTTCTTTAAATTTAAAAGCAAAGTGTGTATGAAAGATATAATCCCTATTGTATATTCGCTTAAAAGATGTATTACTACCATTTTATATGCAACATAACATCGTATAAATATTTTCCGCACCTTCGCTAGGTGCTGTGTATCCAAAATGTTCAACCCCATATATATTTATTTAATGACTCTGTGTAATGACTGTAACCGTGGGGGTTAGAATGCAGCGCCAGAAACGAGTGCATTGCATATTATTTGCTGCAGACTATAGTTCGAGCCACAGGAAAAGTGATCAATTTTTTAAATTAATTTTTGTCTCGTCAGAAACGCTTTAATTAGTTCAAAGTTAAATTCTATTGAGAACTGTACTTGAAGATATATAAATACATACCGTCATATGAAATCCAAAAACCCCTAAGATTCAAAAAATTTAAAATCAACTTTTTGTTTGTTTATCGCGCATCGTGCTAAAATACATTTTCCTGCAAAATTTACACTTCAGCATTTAAAAAGAACGTTCCTATTAATAAATTTCTATAATTGAAAGCCCTAAGTGCAAACTTTAAACATTTATAAAACAAACAAATTTATAAAACAAAAAAAAAAAAAAAACAACAAACGCAACAAATGAATGTTTACAATTTGTTTATCAAAAATTAATTTTGTTTGGTTGAGTTTTGAATAAAAGATCATTTTGTTTCTTTAAAAAGATAATCAATTTATCAAAACATTTTTATGTGTACACAGGAATAATTTTTTTTTAGTGCAGTACCATGATATCGTCGCAAGAATTAAAGAGCGCTTTAACTGACAAAAAATCGAAAATACGTTTTTTGCATCATTTCTATCAAAAAAAAAAAAAAAATACGCGTCGATTTGTCCCGGTCCCAGATTTCTACGATAAAAATAAATTCACTTACGCCGTCTGCGTTTTGAAAAATACCAGTGTCTTTGTTCTACTTTCATACAAGTTTTTTGACTCTGGTGAACATTTAAGGTCAGTTACAGCGTTCTTTAATTCCATCGACGATATATTTTTAAGAACTCTGTAAATGATAGTGGCCTGATTAGTTAGATTACATCAGAGACCTATCAAAGAATTCCAAATTGTGTCAATTGGATCCTTCCTTCTCCATTAAAATGTGACAAGTTCCGTTCATATAGAGTGTTAGAACTCGAACCGGTCTCTGTCACTTAGGAAACAGTCACGTGACGAGTTTGGTGTCAGTTCATTTCCCTATAGGGTAGTTTTTAATATTTACTTAAAAATTAACCAAAATTAATAAAATTAAAATCAAAATACATATATTTCATTCAATCAATGAATGGTTTAAAAATTACTAAAACCATGTTTTAATTTCACTTAAACCCGTTTCGGTTTCAGAAAAAACTAATCCTCTCTATGCAATACAAAAGCTCGACAGTTTTCTTTAGTTGTACATACTAATGCTTTAATAAAAAATAAGGTTAACCTGAAAAAATATTGCAAAAATTTGGTTTATTTTTTTTTTATTTAATACCAATACTCAGGGGTAAGGTAAGGTAATTTTGTTATTATGCGCCTTTTTTTTCATTTCAGAAAGTTTTTTTCTTCTCCTGTAAAATTTTATCATTGTAACTTAGAGCTTTTTGGATTTCATATGACGATATATAGCTTATAAACTAATAGTAAGATTTTAAATATTAATATCATAAATAAAATAATCTTTAACTATTTAAAAATCTGATTAAGTTTCATTATTAATATTATCATTTACTATGAGAAAATACTCATATTGTTATTTAATTTTTCATATTTCTTTATACTATTCGCTTTCCCTATTAATTTATAATTTTTGTTTTTCATTTATGTCTTCAGTTGCATTTGTATCTCTGTATCACTTAATGAAAAATAGTTCAAGATTGATAAAAAAAATATGCACAAGTACTTTCAAAACGGAATTGAAATTAAAATGAATGGCATAACAAGTACTATATAATGCATAATGTCGCTACATATTAGTCAATCAATCTACATAATTTTAAATTTGACTACAAATTAAAAAGAGAGACAATTTCAAAACAATAAAAAAAACTAGGTTAGGAGGACGTTGCTTCTAAATCTTTAAGTTAATAAAGCAAAATAATTTTAAAAAGTACTTACAAATTTTTAAAAGTACTGTTTTAAACTTTAATAGAAGTAAAAACGGTAATCACTCTTAGTTGCACTCTTTCTTTAAGAAACAATAAAAAACCATGTCTTGCTACGTTTACAAGGGCATATGCAATGAAGAGAAAATTTTACCATAAAACTGTTTGCGGTTAAGCCTGAGTATACAACTTGCCAGCAGAAATTAGTGCGTACCAATAAGCTATTTTGTAAGGGAGAAATTGTAAACAATCACTAACTCGTGCGGATCAATAAAGCATGATTTTTATATGAAATGAGCCGCTAAAATGCGATAGAAACGCAAATTTTTTGCAACCAGTAAGCAAATATTATACAAAATCAAAAATAATACCTTATCCTATAGCTTCTTTGGAAGCTTTAAGGTATGAATAAACAATAAAATGCTTCCATTATTTTTTACAAATTTATTTATTGCTTCCAAATTTGAAAAATTTTCTGCTGGGTTATATAACCTATATTGCTACATACATACATATTCACCCTTATTCTATTTGGCGTCGGCAATAACAATAGCAATTTTAAGGCAATAGCAATTTTAAACAACGGCAACATCAATTTAATGTTAATTTGGTATTCTATAAGAGTATTATGACGACGTTGCCTGTTTATCGATAATGTTAACAAAATACAGCACACATCTCTAATGTTTGAGACAGCTGTTTCATTTTGTCATTGTTTGTTAAAAAAAAAAAAAAGAAATAGTGTCGTGAAAAATAAAAGAAAATAAAATTTAAATAAAAATGTTTTTCCTTTCGGATTCAGACTCCAGTGAAGAAGAAATTAAAACCAATTTAGTAGTGGAAAGAAGACTGCTTAGGCAGAAGTCGTGCATTTTTAACTTACCCGATGAGAAGTAAGAAACAAATTTTAAATCATCATGTTCAAAGTTTTTTATTAATTTCATTACATTTTTAAGATTTGAAAGTTACTTCAGGCTAAATAAGGCGTCATTTAAATATGTGTTGGATACTATAGAGCCCAGTTTAAAAAAAGGAACTCGATCAACGTACGTTCCTAACACCATAAAATTGGCAGCAACATTGCGATTCTTGGCTCAGGGGTCGTACCAGCTCAGTGTTGGAAACGATTATAACCTGGGACTTTCACAGCCAATGGTGTCGAAGGTTTTGGCCGAAACACTGGACGCCATTGAGATAGCTTGTTCACAGTGGATAACATTTAACATGACAAATGCTGAAAAAAATGAAGCTAAACTTTATTTTTTCGAAAAAACAGGATTTCCAGGTGTAATTGGTTGTGTGGACGGAACCCATATCAAGATTATAGCCCCAAATAAAGAAGAACAGCATCTATATTTCAACCGCAAAGGATATTACAGCCTAAATGCCATGATTGTAAGTTTGTAAATATAAATATATATTTATTTTATGTATTTCTCATATTTATATTAACATAGATTTGTGATCACAAAATGCGGATTCGATACTTTGATGCCCGATATTCGGGTTCAAGCCATGATTCACTAGTTTGGAGCATGAGTCATGCAAAACGAATTTTACAAACACATTACGACGCAAATGATCGTAATTCCTGGCTTTTAGGTAAAATTTTAATATTGATGTCTTACTGAAACTAATGTAATCTTTTTGATCAGGTGATGCAGGCTATCCTCTGGAGCCATATTTGATGACGCCGTACAGGTCGACTACTGAAGGAAGTGCAGAAGCTATTTTTAATTTAAAACATGCCAAAGCACGAAATATTGTAGAGCGCACCATAGGTGTGTTAAAAAATCGATTTCGCTGCCTTCTTGGAGCACGCCAGCTTCATTATAGCCCTTTAAAAGCTACACAAATTGCAAATGTTTGTGCTGCACTGCACAACATATGCATAAATTATGGTTTGAATATAAATGAAGAAATAATTACTGCAGAGAATAATGAAATGGAAATAACAGAAATGTTAGAAATAAATAATAGTGAAGCATCCGCAATAAGAAATCAGATTAAAGAAAGTTTAAGTTAAGTTTATGTAATTTTTTATATACATATATTAAAAACAAACGTGTACTTTCGGTAGTTCAATTAATATATTTTATATATATTTAAATTTTATATTTATCTTTTTTTTAATTATTTTAACTTAAATATAAAACAAAAACAATTCATATACAAAACAAAAGCAGGTACAATTCAATTCTATAAAATAATTAGGAATAACAACTAAAAGAAAAATAATTATTTTAAACTAAAAAAATATCAAAAACAAAAAATATTCGCCATATAGCAAATACATTAATTAATAAACCAGAAATGTATTGCTTGAAGATAAGCATATCTCGATTGTCATTTCGTCTCTGTTTAAGACACTCTTGAGGAGACTTTTTCCGAAGGGTAGTATCTTCAGCAGAGACGAAATGGTCATCGAGATATGCTTATCCCCAAGCAATACATTTCTGATTTATAAAAAAATCTTAATAATTAAAAGTAAAATTCATCTAAAACAAAAGAAAGAAAAAAAAAAAAGAATATTGAGATTAATTTTCATTTAATAGTTGGAGTTTCTTTTGTTTTATTTTCAAATCAATTCTTTTAATCTCCATTTCTATTAGATGACTTTCTTCCTCTCTTTTACTTCTCTGCACTTCTAATTGTAGTCTTTTATCTGATATATCTTTAATGTCCCTCAGGCTACGTTTAATGGACAAATTTGAATTTGATATTTCTCTTAATATTTTTGCCTGTTCTTTGCTATGTCTTTCAAGCAACTCGTTGCGTTGAAGGACATTCTCTGTTTTTTTTTTCGTCGAGCTTTTTAAATGATTCGCAGAGGGTGCTGTTGATGTTGATGGAGCTGATGATGTTGATGGTGCTGTTGATGTTAATGGTGCTGTTGATGTTGATGGTGCTGATCCAGTTAATGGTAATGGCGTTGTTATTGATAGCGGCGACGCACTTGATGTAGGAGTAGCCTTGTTGGTGATGGTTGGTGTTTGTTCCTGTAAATATTATTAATGTTGTGCAAGTATGTAGAATTTTTAATTAAATATAGCTTACCGTTTGAGCAGATTTCAATGAAAACAAATCAGCATTTTCTTCAAGTGGTACTCCCAGAACCATACCCTTGGGGCTGATTTGTTTTTGAAACTGGAGTAGATTTGCTACAGCTTCTTCTAAGGGACTCAGTACCACCTGTTTAAAAATGCCACCACCAGTAGCTCTGCACTCTGCTTTATTTGTGGCCATTTTCTTTTTTACTTTAAATTTTAAGTCCCTCCAAATCTAAAAAAAGGAATTCCGTCAGAAAACATAGTTTTAAAATAAGCCTATTTACTTTACCTTTTGCCATCCATCACCAGTTCTACTTGGTGGGCCAAGTGAATTTAAAGTGTTTGCAATGGCCTCCCACTGTTCTTTGAAATTGGTTGGAACAGTGCCTCTACGAAATCCTTTCGCTAACGACGGATTTTTTTCCAGCTCTTCCACTAATTTCTCAAACTGGCAAGGATTTGTTATTTTAATTTTTTCCATTTCAAAATTTTATTTATTTTTTTTATTTAATACTCAAAACAGAACCGCACATTAACTGAAATTTTTGAATTTGAATGTATTTTTCAACTACACTTTTTCTTATATGTAAGTATGTATCTATTTTTTAAAACAAAGAACAACACTAGGCAACACCAAAAATGGCGACGACAAAATCATTGGCAATTAAAGACAATAACGACGTCAATTTTGCTTACAGAATACCAAAAATATGTTAACAGTGATCGATAAACGGCAATATTGCCAACTGGAATACCGATTGGCAATAAACGACTAAAAACGGCGTTGCCTTCTATCGACGACGCCAAATAGAATAAGGGTGATTGTGTGTGACAATTTTTATGCATGAGGTCTGGGACCTACAATTTATCGTCGAAATCCAAATGACAGACTTAAGAAGCTTGTTTATGGAAATCAGTTACTCTTTTGCATATTTCTTTTAAGATGGCAGAACTCGTGTTAGTAAGCCAACACACTACATGCTAGACTATGGCGGCTACACAATTGATATATTGCTAGAATTTATGTTATGAAGAAGTATACTATTTAAAAATTTTACTTGTACGCAAATGTTATTCTTAAAAAACAAAAAAATAGAAAAAAGTACACGTATTTCAATAAGTTAAATGTGGTCACTTTGTAAATTTAGTGTAATAATAATAACTCGTAGTCAATTAAAAACAATAAAAAAGTGAATATTTTACCAAATATGATGACAAAAATTCGTAATTTTTATTTATTTATTTTTATTACTTTACTGCAAACTTTTTTCCCTATGATAAGACAATATTTTTCTTACGTCATAATGCCAATTATAAAATTATAATTGAAAAACCAAATTCGGTAATTGAATCCGCTAAATATGGAAGAAATGTTTTCGACAATTCTTGCCCATGACCATATGTGTAGTATGTAGTATATACGTATATGCCGTACACTCGCTCTTGTGACAAAAGCTGCATACAAAACAGGCAGCACAGTTTGGGTGTTGATACAATAGAATAAATAAGAATATACATATATATAAAATGTAGTTATTGACTTTTCACCAAAGTTTTTATTAAAACATTTCAATTGCAACAACAGAACTTGAATGTTGTCTATGCCAAAATAAAACTCATTATTTTTCAGGTTAAGGCTATAAAATAAAATTTAAATAATATATATTTTGCTTTAGTTTATGGCCATACAACTTTTCTCTCTTACCTTTAAAAAATTGTTTTTCCTACTTTTGACCCCATTAAAGGCTGACCCAATTTTGTTGGTAGTTCAGTGTTTAAATACAAAACTATTTATAGTTTTAAGCATCCATTAAACATTTCCTTTTAAATCAATTTTATCTTTTTATGTTTCAGGTCTTGTTTTTTTTTTCATTTTTGAATAGGTACTCAAGTTCTTAAGTATTGAAGCAGTAATTAATTTGAAAAATTAAGTTTCTATATCGGCTTACAATAATTTTCTACTCAAAATAGTTAAAATCAAAAAGCACTTAAAAACAATTAAAATGTTACTTTAGGAAAAAAATCAATTTTAGTTGCAGCGCAAGAAAAATTTATTTGCAGTGGTAGTAGCAGCACGAGCACACTATTTAGAAAAAAATCATTGTTGACCTCTTGATTTTTGAGGAATAGATATTAAACGTTAAAATACTTTATGGATAATTGATGTAAACTTATGAAAACTTTTTCATGACAATTGTTTCCCAAAAACAATATTAAAAAAATAAAGCTAAAAAATCTTTGCAGCGCCAAAATTGTAAATGCAATTAAAAAAAATAAATAAAATAAATTTAAAAATAAAAAGATTTCATGGAAATGATTTAAAATTGGTGAACATTTTATAAAGTAATTTATTGTATAATTGGTAGCAAATTTATTAAGCAATTAAGAATTTGTGAACATTTTCCATAAAACTTTTAGGTTTTGATGAAATGCTTAAATTTGTTAATAAAATCTAACAAAGAAAAAGCCAAACGAAAGTAAACTAACTGCTTACAGTTATCCGTTGCATAGAAGCAGTTTATAATTAATAACTAGTATGTATATATAATTATGCAGCTTATTCTGTTTTTTTAATTAGAAGCAGATTATACTATGGGGCTGCTTCCAAGTGGCAGCTCATGACTTTCGTAAAAAGTTTTATTAGAGTTTACCTTCTCTCGCTTAGAAATCTACCTAGAAGTAAGCTCCAAATTTTGCTGGGTTATGAAAAATTAATACCACTTATCACCGGAATTTTTAAAAGCATATTGTAATTGCAGTGTGCATTAAAAAAGTATATTACTGTATTTCATACAATGTTCAAAAGAAATATATATGGGCAATTTCAAAAATTTTCAACATTTGTTGAAACTGAGTTCAGATGCTTATTATTTCTCCAGTTTTTCGAATTGACCAAAACGGTCAAAAGAGAATGGTAGGCCACACTAGAAAACTGGGAAATTCAAAATTTCAGACCATCAGTTCTTTATTTTTAAAAGTTATGGGCACTCAAATATCGAAAAACTCAAAAAAAGGCTTGAAATTTACAAGAGTTTTTTCATATTTCATCACTTTTCTACTTTTAGTTTTAAACTTCCGATGTCCACCGATATAAAATAAAGTCACTAGACTTTGTAGATATTTACACTATAAAAGTTATGCCCATACTACTATTTGGGAAAAAGTTGTACAGCGGTTCATTTTTGAAACCAAAATTTTCCGATTTTTTAATTTTCGCAGTTTTTTCTATAGCGTTTTTGCGCCGTTCAAGAAAATTGCATTTCGTCAACAGTATTTAAAAGATGGTATAATTTGCTAAAATTTGCGCCATATCACGTCGATGTCAGGCTGCTAGTTGCTGAGAACGATGACCTCAAACTTTTATAGAATTGGCGTAAATTTTTCAAAAATAACAGTTTTTCGCGCCTGACATTTGCAATCATTGCGTGATCTGAACTTCTTAATAAATGGCACCTTAACGTCAAGAAGGCGTTAAAATATTTTGAAACGCAAATATTTTATAAAGAAAATAAAACTTTTGCGAAATTTCATGATTTTGTTTCGCGTTTTTTTTAGTAAATCAGTGGTTTAAAATCAATGTAAAGTATTTAAAATGAAGTGTGGTGGTGAACTAAAGATCATGTATAAATACGGTTGAGTTCGGTCCATATTAGCGGGTACAGCGGCATTTTTCTTCAAACACATTTTGCTTTGTGACATCTGCAGTTATGTATAGATTCCGCCGCGATTGACACCAAATGATAGGTTTTTTTAAGCTTGATAATAAAACCGAATAGGCATTAAAAAATTTTCATGATTTTAAATTTTACAGATCAAAAAAAAAATCCTAACCTCAAAAATAATTCTTATATAATTTTTTTTTATTTTTTAAATTTGCAAGTCAAAACATTGTTTTTCTGTAAATTAGTTATGCGTTATATAAACACATATTATAACAATCGGTGAAACATTCATATTTTTGAAAAAATTCTCGTTTTCTAATGTTAAGGAATTTTAATTATAATTGATATTTTTTTATGTATTTTATCAGTGCATTGATGAATTTGGACTGCACTGATGAATTTGATATGAGTTTCATGCATCCATACAACATTTATTAAAATAAACCAATAAATTTAACTTGAAATTTTTTTTAAAGAAATTTTAACTTTAAACCTCCATAACTTTCGCGCTGTTTGCAATAAATGATTAACGCGAACTGTTTTGGTATGCTAAAATATCACCCTTCACGTGACCAAAGCGTCATTCGTGTCATCAAAAAAAAAAAAAAAAATTGGAAAAAAAAAATATCAAAATGTCGAAAATTTTTTAAATTGCCCATATGTACACAGAAAAAACTAGATTGAAAATACAACAAATTTTTTTGTATATACAATTAAAATATTATTCAATTTTGCGCTAACAATGGTTTTTGTAAATACAAATACGACAATTGTAACTTTCGCGCTGTTTGCAATAAATGATTAACGCGAACTGTTTTGGTATGCTAAAATATCACCCTTCACGTGACCAAAGCGTCATTCGTGTCATCAAAAAAAAAAAAAAAATTGGAAAAAAAAAATATCAAAATGTCGAAAATTTTTTAAATTGCCCATATGTACACAGAAAAAACTAGATTGTAAATACAACAAATTTTTTTGTATATACAATTAAAATATTATTCAATTTTGCGCTAACAATGGTTTTTGTAAATACAAATACGACAATTGTAAGTTTCCTTAAGAAAAGAAAAAAAAATGCAACGGTACCATGTTTTTTCAATTATTGTGGTTAACAAACTATTTTTTGAAAAGATTACAAGACTTTCAGTAAATGTTTTTGTTGCGCTATTTTATCAATCTTTTTTTTTTTAATTAAATCGTCTTCGTTTTCTCCTTTGCTGGGATTTGAACCTGGGCTGTTGTGTGTTGTATGCAAGCGCTCTAACCATTACACCATCACTCCTAATTTTTATAATGTTGTTTTTGTACTAAATATGCGCAACTAACCTAAAGCAAAGAATTCAACAAAAAATTTATTTAATCGTTTTTATTGAAAATGTATGGTACCGTAATAATTTATTTTATTTTTTTTTTGTCAAAGTTTACTTTGAAAAAAGAAAAAAATGTAACGGTACCATCTTTTTTCAACAATTGTGGTTAGCAACCCAATTGTTGGAATAATTTCAACACTTTCAATAAATATTTTTGTTAACACTAGATTTACTAACAAATTTGTATACCTATTTATACCAACACCAGTCATTTTGACTGGAATTGAAAAATAAGTGTTTTCAATGTGTAGAATTTGTATCTGCTATTAAAAATAATAAATTAATTAACAGAACTAATAAAATATAGAATAAATAAAAAGTCAGGAGCTGTATTTTAGTTATTATTCAAAATAATTATGGATTTTCATATTTTTTACAAATATAAACTTTTTTTCTGTGCATTTTCCGCACACATATTTTTTGCAGACATCGCAATTTATTGTAGTCCTATTGTTATTACAGAACCCGACTTGGCACCATTTACGTATTGGACGGGTTTTTTTTTGGAAGATTGGGTGTTGGATTGGAAAATTGATCAGCTTCACTTGCTATATCTTGGGTTGAAGACTGGAAGTCAAAAGTAAGCTCTTCAGCTGTTGCCTGTATCAATTTTGACGCCTTTGTGCTTAGACTCAATAAAACGACTTTTTTGTTGGGCTTACTCTTATAAACTGTTGGTGTACATTCATTTGTTGCATATAGTAATGTTGAAAAACGAGCCATGCCATCTTTCTTATCTTTACAAATTTTTGGCAGTTCCCGTTTGTTACAACGTACTGTACCCACCAACGTAGTATTTTTTTCTAATAATTTGGAGGGTAAAGAAAGACTGGTAAAAAAGTTGTCCGTTTTAACAGTCCTACCTTTCATGGTATACGGCTGCATTAGTCTGATTACTACATATTCGCTGAGAGGTGTTGGCAAATCTCGTGTCTCGTCCTTTCCAAGAAAAGGAAAACCATTTACTACATACTTTGTTTCAACATCGGACGCCAGCCAGAATTTGATCCCAAACTTGTGTGGTTTGTTTGGCATATGCTGTGTGAATCTACATCTGGCTTTCGTAGGAAACAATTGCTCATCGACTGTAATATATGGTCCCGGTTTGAAACGGTTTTGACTGTTGGCAATAAATTTATCCCAAACAGTCGACACTAACTCAAATTTATCATTTTGTAAGTATTGACTTCTTTTATTTCTTTTATCGAACCGCATGAACCGTAAAATTTCTGTAAACCTATGCCTATTCATACTTTTGGAAAAAAATTCAGGACCCAATTTTTTGTTCCACACATACGATAGTTTTAAACTTTTTGCTTCGTATGCAACACGTGCATACAGAATTCCAATGAAGGCGTTAAATTTTTCTTGTGAAAGTGTCCACTTTTTCCCCAAAACTCTGGAAGCTTCTAATTCGGTGCGAGTTCTTATATAGTCTAATATATGATGGTCTATCAATAGTAAGAAGCCACTGCTTACCTCCTTTTCCATTATATTTCTCGTTGGCAACACGAAAAAAGGTTGTAGTATATCCTAAATCTAAACTAAAATCGATTGATGATATGGAAAAACACACCAGTCAAAATGACTGGTACCGGTACAAGTATAAAAAAATAAAATTTATTTTTTTTCTGTGGACACAAAATCGAAACAAGTTATCAAATTTATTGTATATTGTTGTCGTTATAAAAATCATATACTAGTTTTGGGAAAAAATATTCACACAAATTCAATATTAGTGGTAAATAAAGCAAAACCAGTCATTTTGACTGGTGCGGTAAATCTGGTGTTAAACTTCCTTATAAATCTCATATGTTTTTGTTGTTTTTTTATAACTAAGTCTTCTTGTTTTTGAAAATATTGCTTAAATAATAACAACAATTTTAATTAGCATAATTTGTTGAAAATAAATCCTAATATTTGTAATATCAAAAAAATATTTGATTGTATTTATAAAACACATATTAAAAATAAAATTTTACATTAACAACCCACTTTGTTGATTGAATTTTGGTGATATTTTTTTCTGTGTATATACATACATACGAGTATACAAGATCAAGCTGAATTTTGAAAAATCCTTATATATCATAATAGAAATAATTTCTTCAAATCTATCGGCATTTGAGTTCATAAATGCATTGTAAATCTTTTAATGAGCAACAGTTGTCAAATTTGTGCAGCGGTTTAATTCGTAATGCTTTGTAAATTTTGGCAATTAAAATGACAAAAAACAAGACATCGGAAAAAATACAAATACTTACAGCAAATTAAGAAAGAGTCTTATAAATATTCATAAACGTTTTAAAATAACGGCATCGCAATATTTTCGCGGGTTCAGACAATGACTTTTGTGTAACTTTTCGTAACTCAAATGCGTTTTTTCTTTGTGATGAGAGTAGAAAAGGCAGAGGGGTTGAAAACAGCACGAATTCTGTATACTCAGACTTTTTAACTTCTCTTTTATTTTTGCTGGTTCTATCTCACTGCCACTTGTTTTAAATGAAAAGGAAACTAAACAAGATTGAAAATATAAAAAAGTGATAAAAAAACCCACGATTTGACACACTACAAGATTTTGGAAGACTCTTAAAGAAAAATGAATAAAGTCTGGGTGCTTTGAGTCATCGTCTGAATCTGCGGTTTGTTACAGCAGTATTGACGTTATATAATGCTATGCATTTTAATGATGACTGAATTTAATTTATATAAATTTTTTGAACGCACAATTTGCTAAAAATTTGTATAAAAAATTCACAAAAGAAAAAAAATAATCCTACAGTTATACGAACGAAAAGTTCTTTTTAAAAATTCACTCTTTTTTACGTCTCTAAAAAAATTTAAATTAAAAAAAATTAGGCCTTTATGTAGCTCACTTCGAAGTCTTTATAGCATATATCAATATGAAAAAAAAAACACACTTCAACTTTATGCGTTACCTATTGCGTTAAACGAGTTGCAATTGTAGCAACTCAACTGCATGGTATTGAACGGAATTGTAAATAACGAGTTGCAAGTGGGGCCTTCCTATTTTAATATTTTGAAATATAATATTCCTATTTTATTATTTTGTATCACGTGGTAAATAAAACACAGATATTATGTATCAGAGATAAAGGTGTTCCACTCACACATAAATGAATGATGAAGTTTTAGGTACAATGATGGTAAAAAAAATTATTTCTAACAAAAAAAAAAAAAATAAACAGAAATTATAATATACATAAATAATAATGGAAACTAAACATAATAAAACAAAATCCTAGATTAATAAGAGAAATAAAAACAAACGAAAAATGTAATGCTTTCAACAATTTACAAAGCGATAATAATAAAAAAAAAAATAATAAGGAAATAAAATCGCATTGAAAGAAGAAAATGTCAAACAAATTAAAATGAAACAATATTTACGTATTTAAATTTATTAAAGAACAATTTTTATCACACTATTTTATTATTATTTTTAGAATTGTTTTTACATCTTTTTAAATAAACACAGTCTGGCACTGAAAAATATAAATTGTGATAAAAATATAGCCAGTTTTTTATAAAAGTGTTACAATGTTATATTTTTAAAGCCTTTTAAAAGACTTTATTACTAAAACACCAGAAAATAGTTTAAAATAACCATAAAATTATATTCAGTACTTCACATCAAAACAATTTATTTATTTATTTTTTTTTGAGCGACTAAAAATTTTCATATTCATAATTATAAACTTTAAATGAAATTAAATTAATAATGGAATTTTGTTTTCAGAAAAGTTATTTAAAAGTTTTGTTAATTATTAACACTTTTATTCACTCACTGTATTTAAATATTAAATATTTTTTATGTACGACGTTAATTTAATCATTTTTCCTCAGAAACAAGGCAATCAATAGATTTATAAAAAATGCAACACATTTTTGTTCTTGATGTTTTTTCATTAATATTTTTATCTGGAATTTGCGTCATTTCTTCTTTTTTTAGAAAAAAATTGTTTGTGTTATCACAGTTTTAAAACAAAATACAAAATATAAATATAAACAATTTTATTAAGAAAAGAAAACTTACTGCTCTTGTCGACAAATGTTACCCATTAAAATTAAAAAACAAACCTGCTTAACGCATTTACGAAAAAATTCCTCACTTGGCTTTTTTCTAAATTAATAGCAAACTACGTAAAAAGTGGCACATAAAGTCACATTAGTAGAGCATATCTTATTTGAATGGGGAGAAAAAGTTTTGAGTTTCTTTAAAAAGTTTATATATTTCCAGTTTTTATATAAAACAATATTTTTTTTTATAAAAAATCGTTTTTTCATGCTTCTTTTGTCTTGGGAAATAAACAAAATTTCCAGAAGTAATGGCACAAGGTGTTATTACATCACGCACACCCTGTTGCTTTTGTTATAGATATGAAACTCTCTAAGGAGGCACAACAACATACTACTGACATCTGGAAAACCTGATAAACTAACAATACACTGAAAAAATAACTTATCAAATTTGTTTGCATAGAAATACTACTTTCATTAACCTCTTAAGGGACGAATTTTTTTAAATGAAAAAACATTGAATTTATTTTTAATTTTATTATGAGTTATTCACCTTATATTTAAAACAATTCAATAATATAAGAAAAAAATAAAAAATAGTAATATTTTACAAAAAAAAATAATGTCCACATATGTGGCCATTTAGCGTAGATTTCATCTATGAATGATAAGATTTCATACAACTACTACTTGGTATACTTCTTGAACCGATAACTGTACACATTTGTGTACGTTTATAATTAGCAATATAAGGCAACTAATAATACAAATTTGGTTTTCTAAACTATTATAATAATTGAAAGGATTATATTTTACTTACCTGATATTTTATTTGGCAAAAAATAATAATAGTTTTGGGATAAATGCAAACACTTTACGAACCAGAAGTTATCGTTATAATGTTTTCACAGCACCGCAAATATAATAGAATTTTCCGTTATCAGTGCTGCCATGTTTAACGAATTCGTTTTTTTTTAGTTGAGGGATTCTGTAGTAAAATATTCTTCGATAAAATTTTACCTAATTTCTCTTAAAATAATTTAAATAAAAAAAAGCTAAACGTACACATATGTGTAAATGTCCCTGAAGAGGTTAAAGAAATATTTTGAAACAAAAATCAAAAAAATTATTAAAACCCAGTTTCTCGTTTCTTAGTAATAAAGACTTTTGTGGAAACGAGCGGAATTTTTTTCAAACGGACGCTACTAAGACTTAAATGTCATCATCTATTGTATGAATTAAAACAAATATTTTCCTCGTAATGTTTAAGAATACTTTGTTTACACTTTTATATTACATAACTGGGAGAACGTCTCAGGAATGATAGCTGTTTTTGACAAGCACTAATCGATTGCTAATCACACACACCGTATGAAAATGTAATAAACGGCTTTGTCACAGAACTCAATTCCGATCGGAAGTGGTTTCAATTCCAAAAATCATCTTAAAATGATCAAACTGCTATTTATATATACATATTTATATTTTTAGTATTCATATGACGGTGTTACTTTCAAACATAACAAAGGATCGGTTTCAAAAATTTTTTTGTTTAAAAAAAAAAAGGAATTTTCGGAAATAAAAGCATTTCTGATCGGAATTGAGTACCACGACATGGCTGATAATGAACAACGTAGAAGTTCAAAAACCATTCTCAAAAGTCGATACAGGGTATTTTAATTAATTATTTAATGCACTATACCTTCGGTAACGCACGTAGCGCGGTACTGTTTGCACCGGGCCCTATATATAAAGCATATGACACCTTCAAGGTAACCTCTAGCACTAGCCTGATCAGGGATTGTGTAGTATATATAACTCAGCTGCGCTACAGTATAGTCAACATTTGTTGGCATTCAAATTTACAAAGAGTCAATAGACTCTCTTTGATTTCAATTTGCCGAATGGTCTAGTATATTATGGCTTATTAGCCAAAATCTGCGTCTTATAAAAAATTATGACCATGCCCTCAAATTAATCGTACAGAGTAATTGATAACAATAACTTTGTCTCCACCTATCACCATCCTGCGTTGAAACTACATTTTTGGTATTCAGATGCATTTGAAATCTATTGAAATATAATAAAAATAAAGTAAAAGTGCATTGGCCGTTCTTGGATTGCTTGTCCAAATTTCAACAAATTTTGTTTGTTGCTAATCAGCAAAACGAACTTAATAAAAAATAAGCAATACGATTGATATAGGTTTAACACTTTTTACGCTACTAACTATCAGCCATCGAAAGTTTCTTTTGCAAGGCACTTGACATTTTGCTTTTGTGTAATAGCCCAACTCTAAACTGATTTTATATATAAAAATTAATGTTTTTTTTTTATTTCAATAACTGATTGTTTCATTATTTCAACTCAGCCTAGTACTTTTTCACAGTGTACTTAATTTTTACCCCGCCTTTCCTCCGTTATTCGGATACCAAAAAAATAATTTTCTTTATTTTTCTAAACTTTTTAATAAGGCTCTTTAGTGTTTATTTTTTCATCATCACTTTAAGGATATTTTCTATTTTAGTTCTGTTTATTAACTTTTATAAAAAAGGAACTGAGGGTTGGGCAAAAGACCCCACCCAATGGGGTATTCAGTAGACCACAATATTTAACAAACTATTAAGCAAAATGCGTGTCAACTATCTGATAGAGAATAACTGACAAAAAGTTAAATACGTTCTTTTCATATTTCTTGAGCATTCAACAACATTTACTACAGGTTAAACAAAAAGGCCTTCAGTTAATAAGGACTATAATAATGAAGTGAACACAGGCAAAACAACAACAAAATTTCTGTGGAAATAATGACTCTTCACTAAACGTGGCAAAAGAATTTTGTAAAAAAAACATGTGCTGCTTTGTTAAAAGTATAGTAAAAAAAAGCCAAAGAATGTTCATGCATTAAAAAGTTAACACCTTCTTTGGTTTTATGACACCTTTTCTTTAAAACAAAAAAAGGAAAAGAAATTAAAAAAGTTTAACAAAAATTAAAGAGAAATTCAGTAAAACAATAACAAAAAATTTCAAGTATGAAGAATGTGCTTTTAGACAATCGTAGAGCACAAACATTTGCTAATGAATATGAACGTCCTTGAACTAAAAATTTTTCACAAAAACTATGTTTAAAACACCAGGAGAGGAAACTGATGGATGACAGTTGATAAATGATGGCAATAACAAGATGCCACTCAAAACTAACTAGAAACAAGCAAACAAAATTATGGTATAGACTGTAGTTTCTATTAAAAAATAAAAGCAACAAAAAATTAAAACTATAACAACTCTATATTCCTTCACTCAGATCTTTATTTAAATTTTAGAGAACACATAACCAACTAACGTGTAATAAACATTTCTTTCTTTTTCTTAGAGCTTTTGCCGGAAGTCTGCTAAGAGGTAGTTGCCGAAAGAAATATATATATATATATATTTTTTAATATTTCTTTGCTTCAAGATGTTAGAAATAGTAAGAACCTCTTAACAGGAATTTAGTCCCCGATTATGGTTCACAATAGTTATAAATTTGATGTTGTATTTTTAAAATTGTGATAATGGTTAACAACACCTGTATGTTGTACCATATACTTTGGCTATCGTTTTCAACGTTTATATTTATATGTTGAAGCCAATACAACCCAACATTTAGGTGCTGTGAACGATAATACGGGCCTTAGTAAAATTCAACTCTAAAACTTATAATAAAAGTTCTGCTTATATGTAGTATTTAAGAGTATATTTATATTTAAAAAAAATTAATACAATTAAATTAAACAAGAATTCATTACTTACGTCATTTTGGTAAAATTATTTTTAAAATGTTAATGTTTGTTGATGAGAATTTTCTTTAGTTCAGCTGTATTTGTGGAGTGAAGAACGCTTTTCGCCTTTGTTGCTCCTTTTGAATATTGTAATCCCTTCTTTTTTTTTGAAGTAGTTGAATTTTTATGTTTATAAAATTTGTATTTATTGATTGTTTTGATAATAAAAAGTATAAATAAATAAAAAATAAATTTGTTTCTAAAATACAATAAAAAACTGTATATTTTTTATTGTTTGTTTGTTTGTATTTCGTTGAAAGTGGCGAGTATTTAGCAAATTTTAGAAAGAAAAGCCTTTTTATTTGCAGTTGAAGTCTTTTTTTCCTTTGTAGTTGTTATTTGTTATATTTTTTTTTACTAGACTGTATATATTTCTTTATAAAATATTTTAGATTTTGCTTTGAAAATCATTTACTATATAATTTTTAATAAGAGGGTACTCTTTTTTTATAGTATTATGATGGTAAGAAGTTGTTTTTTATATTATGAGATCTGAAAAAGAATAAAAGGTAACTGATATTAAGATATTGTTATGCAATAAAGATTTAAAAGAATAAAATAAACGAATTGTATAGTAAATAATAGTTCTTTCTCCATGTTTCCATTTTAATAGAAAAAAAAGACAGTAACGAATTTTTTCTTAACTAACAAAAAACCAGAATACGTTACCCTGCGTATGAAAAATCTCATTGCTGTAGCTTAGGTAGGTTTTTAGTTACATGAAACTTATAAATTTTTTGTAGACATGTCGCCTTCTATCCCAAGTAAGCACCTGCTAAATTATATCTAATATATAAAATTCTCGTGTCGCGGTGTTTGTTGCCAAACTCCTCCGAAATGGCTCAACCAATTTTTATAAAATTTTGTGTGCATATCGGGTAGGTCTGAGAATCGGTCAACATCTATTTTTCATACCCCTAAATATTAAGGTGACCCGCCCCAAAGGAAAACTTATGCCTCTCGTACGTACCGACTTCGATGAAATTTAAAACTAGATAGATCTGCGTACCGTATAGCATATATGGTTTTCCTTTTTTTTTCAAGTACTCAGAGCGGGTGGTACGAGGGCTATTTCATACCCCTAAATGTTAAGGTAGCCACTCCAAGGGGAAATTTATGCCTCACTTAAATAACGTACTGACGTCGATGAAATTTTAAACTAGATATTAGTGTGTCCCAAAAAAAATTTTTTTTTGTTCCCCCACCTTTTTTTGAAAGCTTATAGGGTAAAGTATTTTTGTGATTTTTTTCAGATTTTTCGGAAGAGGTTTAGAGGTCGCTAAAATCGAATTTAACCAAAAAATCGGGGTTGCTCGACTTTTTTTGAATTTTGCGCATTACTCGGCCCATTAGCACGATTTTCTGTGTTACTAAGTCAATTTTTTTAAAGAAAACTGTTCAAACTTTACTTCTCTGTGCAGATATTATAAGTTTCGGTAATATTTTTGCTCATTTGAGTACCCTTTAAGTCATTTTTCTGTAAATTTAGCATAAATTTTAAAAATAATGCTTTGTAACTTTTAAAATTTCTATTGAAGTTAAAAAAACTAATGATTCAGTTTAAAATGTGGATAAATTCTGAGTCATTTAAAAAAATAAATATTGAATTTGCACTTACCGTTCCAAAGTTATGCCCAAAAAATCTAGGCAGATTAATTCTCATACCCAAAAAAAAAAAAATTAAAAAATTATTTTGTTTATTAGCTTTCAGTTACACTCGTTTACAGCCAAAAAATACTAAGAACGCCACATGCCTAGATAAGTTAACTGGGACCTCCTGAGCACGAAAAACGCTGTCATGATTTTTTCCTAAGTACCGTTTTTTAGATAACGGTACTTTTGTGTTTTTCGGTGTATGGCCCCACTCAAACCCTTGTGGAGTCCAACCAAAAAATCCGATCGAGATAAATGGCATATCGATGGAAAGGTAATTGAATGCCTTTTCCGTCGATATGCTGGAAAATTCTATCTGAGAAGAAATCGCTCAGATATGGCACCTCAAAATTCAAAATTTTCATATTTTTTACGTTTTTTTTCAAAATTTTACATTTTCATTTCAATTTTTTCCTACGTTATATTGAATATCTGGAATGTTTTATTCTTTTACACAAATAGCTTATTTAATAACCAATATTTTAAGCGTATTTTGAAAAAAAGCGGATGAAAAATAAAGTTTTTATTAAGGATTTTGTGGAACGACAATATTTTCATTTTCATTGCTCACACAGTATATTCGTGATTTTAATTTAAATTTTTTATGTCTACTAAAGTACAAGTATATAGAAAAGTATATACACGTACTAAATTTTATACTCAGGAGTTATTTCACGACGGTCAAACCGACACAATGTTTATCATAATCGGAACTTTAGAAGGATTTGGTATGCTTTATGGAAAAATAAGCTCAAGATACCCTAAAACTTTCATAGCCTCGAATTCATTTTCGTAAAATTGTATGAAAATCAATCTCAATTTTTTTTTTTTTTTTATTTTAATTTTCAAAATACAATCTAATAAATTTTATTTTATTTAGCATACTAATTAGAACCATTCTATTAAAGTACAAGTAAACTTTAGTGAAGTTTAAAAGTTCAATAAACATTATTGATAAAATATTATCTATATGTAGGGAAATGTAATATAAACAAATCACCCCTTGAGCACTGCACAAATGTATAACTTAAATATTTATTGGCTAAATTTAACACTTAAGCTCCTTTAACACTTTCTGCCTTCTGTTCATTTTGCCATTAAACGTATTTAAACTATTTTTTGGACAGTTACTATGTCTTGCCAAAAACACAAAAACATATAAAACTGCAACACTTTCCACCCAACCCAACCAACATTTTTATTTAATTTAATCGGTCAGACATACTTTTTTAGAGAGAATATACGAATAATTTCATTTCGTTTTTCAAAATCAATTTCCCTTGTGTATGTTTTTGGGACAAAAAATAAATATATTTAAGGCTAAAATAAAGTTATCAAACAGCAGAGAGGTAAGAAGAATTCACTGCTGTCTGTTATTTACTGCATCTAAGTTAGTATCGATTTACACAACATATTTATGGCTTCAGGGAAGGAAAAAATTTCAAAGTTTGTATTCTTTACTTTGGTTCATTACAGTTCATGGTTTACATGTGAATGGATATACGCATACACAATACAAACAAGAGAAGAGCATGTTATGTAACGTTAGGGTATCTCAAAGAGACAAAAAAAAACTGCTAAATTGTAAACAAACCGATATTGTCCGTCACAATCAAAACATAAAAAATTTTACTATCAAATAACTTCGTATCTTTAAAATTAAAAATCTAAGAAATATATACTGACAATGCGGAACTTTAAACTGTATATACTTGGTTATCTATTCTGATGTAATACAAGTTATGGAAAGCGAAACTGTTAATTGTAAAGGTCTAAGACAGGAATGAGCAACACGCGGCCCGCGGGCCGCTTGCGACTCTTTCAACCTATTTATGCGGCCCGCCAAACAAATGTTGTTGCTTCTCAAAAATACACATAATATATAGAATTTCAATTACGAAGAAACTGAGAAGACTGATATTGGCTGATATTGATCAGGTTGTATCGAAAAAACAGTGCCAATTTTCTCATTAAAAATTTCAAGCAAATACTTTTTTTTTTTTGGCATTAAATTTTATATTTTTTTATTCTAATTTTTGTTATAAATAGAGTTTTGTAAACTATTAGTATTTATGTGCGGCCCGCCAAAAAATTTTAAAATTTATAAGTGGCCCGTTGTTTAAAAAGGTTGCTCACCACTGGTCTAAGAGATCCTTTATAAATATATACCAGATGCACAGAAAAAAATTATTGATATTTTTTTAATTAATTAATTTAATTAATTGAAAAATAAATTTGTTTTGATTAATAATTTAACTGGTTTAATTAACTTTTTAATGTTTTATACAACTTTACTTTAAATACTTTTAATTAATATTACAATCAACTTAATTGATAGCATTAATTTGTTTACTGGTGGAAAAATAAACAATTTTTTAATTGGCATCACAAATATTTTAATTACAACACATTTTTATTTTTTTCTGAGCAAATTTATTAAAATTTAAAAATTGTTTGGTGCCCCAGTCGACAAGTGGGTAGTGTGCTAATCGGCTAATGTAAGTATCGTCGTTTCGATTCGCAATAAAAACTCTAGTCTGATTTCACTACATCTTCATCAATCAGCGTGTAATTTGGATATAATATAATATAGAATTGTAATAGAAAATTAATTTTTTAGTAGTTTTTTACCAAATCTAGCATACGAGTATTTTTACATAAATAAATATTTTACTATAGGCGCACCCTTACCTTACTAATGCATAATATTTAATGGTACACATGTATTTCTATCAAACAATTCACAATTTATGTTCCACTATATACCTAAATACATACATATGTACATATGTATATGCTCGTACATTAAATGAAATTGTTACCCAGAATGAAAGGAAAACAAATAAAATAAAATTTAAAACATAGTTCTTGAATTGCAATCTGCTAAGTATTACCAACCGAAGTAGAACTGGAAGAAACGTAGAAAAGTATGAAACCGAATTCAAGAACGACATGCAATGCGCAAAATGAAATACTTTCATTTAAAAACAGTGGTAAAAATATAAGAAAAACTTCATTTCAATCAGTTCCATTTTTAGCCAAATAAGAAGATTTGCAAACATAAGTAAGTGACAGACTATGAAGAGGAATTGAATTGCAAACATGAATTCTATAAAAGTTTAGTTTAAATGTTTTATGTTGTATTCGAAAGAGAAATATATGTATGTATGTACATATAAAGTTTCTCAAGGGTTATTGACTTTAGACGAAAATTTTATTTTATTTTGACTTTGGGCATAAAATGTTGGATTTTTTTTTTTTATTGTTTTAATTTCCGTTGAATGTAGTTTTAACTCAAATTAAATGGTTAAATATGATAGAAATAGATTTCTAGCAAATATCTGTTTTATAGTAAAGTTTTGTGTTCTGTATGTTGTTTTGAAAAATATGTGGTATACCAATAAACTCTCTAAACTTCAATCAAAGATGTACTAGAAAGTCTATAACTTGTAACTAAAACCTTTAGTACTTTTCTACCACTATTTTTTGGATACATTATATGCAAACTATTCGTTCTATGTAAACAGTTCTTTAACCCTAGAATACTAACCTACGTAAATTTTACGTGCACTTTTTTTTTTAATTTGTCAAAATTGTATGGAAAACGATAACTGAATAATATAAATATAGTAAAAATAATTTTCTTTTTATACAATATGAATTAAAATAAATAAATTAATTTAATTAAAGTAAATAAATTGAAAATTTTCTAACTTGAAAAATTGCGTAAAAATTAGCGTTAGTGTTCTAGGGTTAAAAATGATTTAAAGACAAATTTTAATAAGAAAAATTATTTCGATATTTAATTAATCAAACTTAAAGCGATAGAATATTAAAAAAATATATTTTCATAAAATATTGGTTAGACCTTTTTCCTCAAATATTTGCCTAATATGACACAAGCCACTCGTAGTTTTTCTCAGGAAAGGAAACGGCCATTTAACGGCAATTGTTTTATACTCATTTTAATAAAATCGGTTGTTTATATTGGGTGGTGAAATTTTAAGGGCCGATGTTGAATGTGAACCACATCTAAAGGTCAAGTTTTTTTTTCTGCATTTCATTTAACATTTCTCAATTTCAGACCAACTCAATTTGAACCATAGAGAGACACTCAATCGAGCAACGCGTTAAAGTTATTCAGGCTTATTATACAAATGGGCGTTTAAATCAAAATGCATAACGTGCACTTCATGATTGTTTCGATAAATTTAATCGTCCAAATGTGTGTACAATCAGAAAAATAGTGCAAAAATTTTACCAGGAGTAGGAGAAGTGCAAACACCGGTGCAAGCTTGTGCAGCTCGTACTGCAGAAAATATTGCTGCTGTTCGCGATAGTGTGGCTGAAGAGCCGTCCACCTCAACTGTGAGTGGTGTTCAAGCCAAAAAAGTTGGTAATCATAGATCTATAGAGACAGCGTGGTGAAATCTACACCAAACAGCAGTGAATCGAATCGTTTTATTTAAGCGTACACATTCATCGGGAAATGGACTTCACTGCTAAAACTGATGTTTTTGAGGAGCATTACGGTAAGTTTTCAATTGCTTTATAGAGCACTCAGCATATGTTGTTAAATATTCTTTAATAGCGATTTGGCATAATAAACTGAATAAGTGAGAGCCAATTTGACAAATATATTTTGCTTTAACTGTCTAAGCTCAGAAGTCATTACGTTTGTCATTTTCGTGTTTGAAAAGTTTTCGAAAATGTTAGTGAAACGACTGTTGGATATTGAATTTTTTGGGCCAAAAAGTTTTGTCCCGGTAGTCAGTACTTACATATGTGCATATATGTTTTCTGCGATATTTTCTTTCATTTTTCTCCTACCCCTTCTTATTGCTTAGATATTTGTATTCACATTTGATTTTATTATCAAATTTGCGTCCAAACACACATACTTTAATATTTGTATTTATGTATGGTAAACGTCTATAAAAGCTATTATAATTTTAAACAGACCGATCGTTTTTTCTTTGCAAAGCCAGCAACAAACCTTGTTTTTGCTGAGATCTGATTGGTTATTGTGCTCTCGACGGTGTAAAAGCACTCCATATTGTATATATGGCCTGGACGCAATTACTTTATGGCATTTAAAACCACGGTTACAACCGATTTTTTTTTTTTGTTTTTTTTTTTTGTTAAGGCCAGACTCTAGCAATGAGCCCTACTCATGCAGTAAATTATGCTGGTCTAGAAAAATATTTTGTTAGGAGGAAGAAAGAGTGAGTAGTGTTTTTTTCTTTTCTTTCCTTTTCCTTCTATTCCGCTCTCTATTGAATATTTTACTGAGACTTTTGAAATTAATGATTTACTGGACCCAATACATATAAGTTTCTTTCAGAGACTTCACGATCTACTCTACTGGTACTCTACTGTGTCAATCCCGGAGTGTTTTTTTCCAGTAACCTCAGGATTACGATGAACAGCTTAGTTTTCTCAAAAGTTAAGTAAAAAATTCAAATCAAATTGATTTGAGTCTTAAAGAAAATGTTCTTGATTTTTATAACATGAGAAATTTCTTATAATTTTTTTAAAAAAATTAAGCAATTTTTGTCAACTATAAAGTACGATGTATAGGCAATAAAAATTAAATATTAATAATAATTATTCCTATTATTGGGATTTTCAAAATAATAACTCAAATAATTTCTTTAGAAAACTAACATTTAATATATTTTCATTTAGAAAAATAAAAATACTTTTTAATAACTATTTCTCGTTAAAGGTAACCTTGAGAATAAAAAAAAACATGAACTAACCAACTAAAGTATATTTCATGATACAAATATTTCCTTAGATACTATCAGATTGAAATTCATTGACAATTAATTTAACAAAATAAAAATACAATACAAATGAAATAAAAAACAAATAATACCAAAGCAAACATATAATTTAAATGGAAAAGAAACTATAATATAATATACGAGTACTCGTGCAATCTAGAATAGTTTAGTGAGCATATAAACGAATAGACTAGAGTACCCTTCCTTCTTTTCAGTGCGCAGTATAACAACAAAGTAGACAATATATTATTGATTTTTTTGTTCTTTTCCATGGAAGTCCTTATTGTGTTTGTGTACGCTTTTCGCTCTGCTTTTGAATATACGCCGTGGCTGTGAATTAAACACATTTCACGGGGAGAGTATAGAGCTGCATTTCAGCCGCACGTTGTGACCCAAAAAATAGCAGACGTTTTAGATAGGCAACGACTACTAAAAAAGAGCAAATAAGGTCTGTCCAAATGCAAGGCTTTAAAGTGGTAGTCACTTGTGGAGTAGCATCATATATGCACTATGGACAAATTACCAAATTTAAATCATTTTATTTGTTTTTTTAAATGCCAAAATATTGTTATTTACTTGAGTTTACTGAGAGAATATCTACTACGAGAATATCGAACGGAAGAGATTTTTGCGATTAAGAAGGCAGTGGAGTTAATTAATAATATCATAAGGGGAGTTCAGGGACCAATGACTGTTTTGTATTTTAAAAGTCTTATAAAATAAAATAAAATCGGTACAATGCACACAGAGCGTACCATTAGACTTTGGAGGAGCTTTGTTGGTTTTCTGCTCACTGCAACATTGCTGGGAAAGGAGGAGTGTTGATTTTTGAAGATTTTGCAAGAATGAAAATGAAACGGAGTCGAGATTGAGCACCTACTGTGTCTCTGATATTTTTTTAAGGAGAATGCATCGGATACAGGGAGGACAAACTATTCAATCTCCTACCTCTCTTTGGAGCTGTGATACGGGATTGACCTGGACCGAGGAAAACTTTTGGATTTTAGACTTCATTCTTTCTTTTATGAACTGTAATATGTGAATGTGAAAAACGTCTTTGGACCTTTGAAGTTTGGGAAGGATTTAACTGTTAAAGCAAAGAGATTACGCAGCTGAGATCTTTATAGTGGATCTGTACACACAGAAAATACCACTTTGTAATGATCTAAAGGCTTTAAATAAAAAAAACATATTTTGTACCACTGTATTTTACTGAAGTACTGCTTTTATTATACCACAATTCGTTTTAAATATGGAGGATCTCCTATGCCAGAAAGGCAGTTGAGGAGCAGTAATTAAGAAAGAGCTGGACCAAGAACAACAAAAACAACATCATCTTCAATATCACTGTCATCTATGAACAAAAATGAATCCCAAGGGTAATAACAACAACAGCCGTTGGCTTTACAAAAGCCATATTCGTTTAAACGACAACTTGTAGTGTCACATATGGGGCTCTTATAGCTCAATTAGTGGTAAATTTTTGTTTTATTTTATTTTGCCCTTAATTTAAACATTACTGCGCGGGCTTCTTGAGGTGGATTGCTTTTGGATTATTTAGTAATGAAGGTATAACACTGGCTATTGAATAATCAATCAACAGCAACCGAGAACTTTGCGGTTTGCTTTTTTAAAGCAGGGCCTTTGTATTTTTTTTTTTTTTACTAATATCAGATATAAAATTTCCACACACTCTTTCCCCCTTCTCCTCATATTTTCCTAGAACAGCACACTGTACTGCATGTAGGCGGCATCCCCTGAATGCTGGTCTCAATCCAAAACAAAAAATTTTTCACACAATAAATATATATCTGGGGGCCGTGTTTAAAAATTATAAATATTTTTAATAATAGAGTTAAAATAAAATCCGAACGTACTAGTGATGCTTGTGTCTGGTATCTCTGGTCAATGTTTCTTGCCTTCATATTGAAATCCCACTAATACACTAATGCCTGCCCTTAAGAACTTCTTAGGGTTAAAACCGGAAATTATAAGTGAATTATAAGAGCAATTTCTTGCCACATTTTTTAACCTTAAGGTTAAATGTAAAATTTAAACCCGAAATACATTCCTAAAAGTACTGGTATTAATTGAGACAGTAACTTGAAAATATATTTGTTTAAAGAACAAAAAATGCTAAACAGCAACTCCCTCGCAATAACTATGACTGTTTCTTCATTGTCATATACATACGTATAGAATTACATGTGTTTCAAGGCGAGTAAATAAAGTATTTTTTTCCTCCACTAACAGAAAACACTAGTGAAGTTTTGCGACATAATCCTTCTCTTAACCTTTTCTTTGGTTTTAACATTTAAGGGATGTTTTTGTTTTCTTCTAAGGGGTAGAAAAGTTTTTATTTCAGCATTTTGTTTACACGTTTATGTTTTTAAGCCGATAATTGTATTTAAAAACACATTCAGACTGTAGTTACTTTTGCTTTACAATCAGTTGAAATCAATTGTCTTTTTAAAAGAATCCATAAATGAGATTTATTGGTTTAATATGAGCGGCACGTTACGACTTTATGATATCGTAAACACATATGGTGTCAATTTAAGTTTGGGTACCATATAGTATTTGTGCGTCTGTGTCTGTCAGTTCTATTTTGTTAATTATTTACTCAACCACGGGTATTGTATTCAATTCAATATTATCATGTTAACCAATTAAATCAATTGACACTTTTATTCTCCTTCTATTTCTATGCCGTTTAATTAACTTTGAAAACTGAGTATATAATAAAATAATAAAAATTCTACTCTATTCCTGGCCAGTACCGCCGATATTTATAACGTATTTATGGAAATACTATTGAATGACGAAGAGAGAACACGTGTTGTAAACTTTGATAAAGTTTTAGTAAGAATTTGTACATTAAAACAATAAATTACAAGGCCTGTTTAAAAAAATAGCAAAACAAAACTGTTGTATATATAGCACTGTAACTTTTAATAACAAATGAATTTCGTTGTCGTTTAAACATTATTTTTAGGTTACAGAAACGTCCATTGAAATCTAAGACAAATATTATGATCTTCACTTTAAATTCTTATAAGTCGATTATATAGTTACGTTGTGGATCCACCAACTCAAATAAAGTCAAAAGCCGCACAAACGTGAAAAATCCGTAGAATCATTAAAATACGAAATCGTTGACCATTAAGACTTTTGCTATAATAACCGAGCATATTTATATTATCTTTGGCTCATAATTGGCCCTGAATGCAATCATATACTCATTTGCATAATACTAGTGTGATTTTACCTCATTATTTAGTCCAAGTGGCAAGGTTTAAACTTAAACCAGTAGATTTCAGCGATCAAAAGTGCGCCTAACGAGGCTTAGATGATAATTACCATATGTTTTTGGAGAGCAGGCAAGTTCACTCAGAAACTTTTAGAATTTCTAAACAAACTATCCTCGGCATATATGATTTTGATTAATTAAAATAAATCTTGATTCTTAAAATTCGATCATATACTTATGTAAGAAGTTTCTTTGATATGGCAGGACTTGTAATAATCAGTACGGGAAAAAAGTTAGCAAATTTATTGAATATTCAAATAGCCTTAAAATGTATGCCTACAAAGTATTTTAAAAAATTTTTAATTTTGTAACTAAATAAACAGATATCCGTTAATTTAACTTTACTAACCGTAATATCACTTTCATGACTTGGATTTTATTGCATTTCTAAAATAAAACAGATTATTCATTCATGAACAACCCCTGAAGCTATGAAGTAATTGGAAATTACCATTGACAATTAGAGCGTAGCAGTCGTCACACTCATCAATGGGAACATAAATTCAATGAAAAATCTTTTTTAACACCAAAACTTATCGCCATAAAATATTTACGAAACACGTAAAATTCATTCGTTTTCGAAGAAAAATTTGTTTTTAGCGTTTTACAAAATATTTCTATACAATACGAATCTTTTGTTAAGAACACGTAATACCACCACACGATGACAGGCAATTTGTTTTTTTCTTTTTGCTTTTTTGTTTTTTGTTAAATCATTCACAAAAAAAATAAGTCCTTTAAACTCCAACTTCTCCAACGAGGATGCTAACAAATTAATGCTATTTATGGAGAAGACTGCCAGCCAAACAATTTGCATATATTGGCTTCAACTCAACTTTTTCTTTTTCTATATGTGAATTCGTTGTTCTAAGGATAGGGTTAGTTTAGTGGGCACTATTTTATAATGCCTTGGCAGTTTTTGTTTGTATTTAATTGCTTTTTTGCGTGTCTTTGGCACTTTCAATGCATGACACTCATTTGACTAAATGACGACTCTAAACGCTAATCATTATTTTTTTTTTTTTTTTGCGAAAAACGAATTTGTAACATTATTTTAAATAATTGCTGGCAAATTGCTAAAAATGCCACTGAAATTTAAAATAGCATGAACATTTTTATATAAATAGAGGTTAGTAATTCGTACTTAAGAATAAAGAAGACGGAAAAAGCTAATTATTTAATGCCTTATAGGCTCTCGCTTAATTTACTCCTTCGGAACACTTGACATAAGAAAAATTGCTCTGGAAGCCCTTTAAAAGAGGAAAGTAGCAAGAAGGGTTTACACCATAGTTAACCAAAACTCCCAATTGTTTTTTTTTTGTAGCACAATTGTGTAAAGAAAATGTATATTTGGATTACATTGGTTTACACGCATTGTACAATATATAAAAATAATTTTTAACTCCAGTGTCTCTCACGACAGCGAGAAGAAAACCGTACTCCATGTCCAATTCAGATGACAATCACTGTAATTGTGTGATTTATACTCACTGAATTGCTACCCAGTGAATCTCACGTTATTGATTTATTTCACCAAAAAGAATTTAGATTTTAATACTACAAGCAGTGAGATATCCGGAAACCTAGATTTCTGCTCTGCGATTGAATGTAAACCTTAACGTAGAAGAGGGGCTTGTTTAGACTTGATTTGGAGTTACAATGCAACAATGCAGAGGTCTTTTTATATGAAAATCTCTCGATTTTATGAGCTGTTCATCTTTTTATATGAAAGGTACTCATAAACTTAAGTGTATTTTATATCTTAGTCGGCGTGGTCTAGTGGTTAGTGTGTTGGCTTACTAAGACATAAGCCCTGGGTTCGACACCAAGCTCTGACATCTTGAAAAAAAAGAAATATGACAAAAATATTTCTTTCGGCGACTACCTCTCAGCAGTCTTCTGGCAAAAGCTCTGAGAGTAATTAATTGCCATGAACAAGCTTCTCAAGTACTCATGGATAAAAATTTACACACACAACATGAGTGCTGCGAGAAGCTAGGCCGTAATCCTGACTCAGGGTTGTAAAGGCCAGTTATATATGTATTTTATATAAAAATACGATGGTATACAGACACTTGACAACTTTTTGAATGATGATGCATATTGGCATCGAAGTTGTATCAAATTTCGAAAATGGTACTAATACTGTTCTCAATATATACAAAAACCAATATTTACTTTGAATGTGAAGTGGTTTTCATAACTTGCATCTGCCAGGGCCTACTTTTATAATATGCGGCACTTGAATTACATTGGTTGTAATGCAACTTCACATCGAATTAATAGTTTCTCACTGTGATTTAGATCGAAACCACAGCCATAACTCACCGAAGGGCAAATTAAAGACAAATCAACGATAATATGTAAATGGTTAACACTTCAAAACTGCGCCCTAGGGTCTCCTTGGAAAAACGATGGGATTTTTGCTATGAATGTTTACGTCTTTTGTTGGAACTAATAGAATAACTCATCCCCTTGTTTATTGTTGTTTAATATGGATTTTTCAACTTATTTAATGGATTTGACAGTTAAAAACTTTTATCTGGTTCCAAATTCGATTATGAAATGATTATCATAATTTAGCTCTTTTCACTTGCTTATTGATAAAAAAAAAAAAAAAAAAAAAAAAAAAAACTCTGAGGCAAGTTTAAACCAGAAGTTAAAGCTGTAAATCGAAATATGCCCGTCAACTGACCTACATACTTGAGCTTTTAACTCTTAAAATAGATATTAAATCGAATAAAGTCCCAAGTATTCGTATGTTAAAGATAAAGTAATTAAATCAAGAAATTAAAATAATGGAAAAAATATAAGACCACATACGGCAAAATACAAAGTGAACTTTGACTACTACTTATACTTAATCGAGTATCACAGCAAAAAGAAAACAAAGTGAGAAATATGAAAAACAACTAAAAGATTCAATTCAAATTAATTTATTCCATTTCAAGCAATTGAGACGACAAACGTCTTTATCATCTACAAAAAGAATCGTACTCAGTAATAGCATTCCAACTTTTTTAAAGATGAGAAGTAAAATAAATCATATAAAATACTATGATTACCTCTTATGTGTTCATTGTTATTATTATTATTTCATTTTGATTTTATTGTCATCAACCCACTTTATGATTTACAATTTGTACATAAAACGATGACAATAAAGGTCAATGGAATTATTTTGTTCGTATTTGTAAGAAACAAATACTCTACTGTCATATGTCAATTTGTTGTTACTTAAATGCAACCGATATATAATGCGATTAAGATTTTAATATGATTTCCTAAAGAAATTCTCAAACAAGAGTCTTAAACAAACAAGCAAAGAGATAATCTATAAAAGTGTATACCTTTTGTCAATAAATTGGCTAAAAGTACAGAAAAAGAAACGTAATAAATTATTATCAAAGAGGTATTATGACAGATTTTTGTAAAAACACTATAAAATTAATACATTTACTTAAATTTATTAAATTAAAAAAAAGGAAAACTTTTATCAATTTGAAAACCAAATTTTCTTATTTTAAAAATAAAATATTTTTTTTTTACCTTAAGGCCAGCACTCAGGGAACGACTCTACTCATGCAGTATATGCTGGTTTAGAAAAATATGTTATGGGAAGGGGGAAAGAGAGAGTAGTATTTGGGGACACTTGATTTAAACTTATTAATATTGAAACCTTCAAGAAAAACGTTTGCTGTTCATTCCATAATCGGGCATCATGAATAATGACCCCAAAGAAAAATGGCCCCAACGCATAAAATGAAAAATGGCCCCATTTTTGGGGCAATCTCTCAAAATGAAAAATTATGAAATTTGGCCCCAAACTAAAGTGAAAAATTACCCCAAAAATAAACAAAGTTTGAAAAAAGAAAATAACTTATAATAAAGTAATTTTTTAAAAATGAAAAATAGCCCCAAAAGGCGTTAAATTTTTTTTAATAAAGTTTTTATTCCATGAAAAAAAGAGAAATATTTAATTAAACCCTTTTAGGCCAATTATTACAACTTGCCGTTTGTTAAAGGTAGGATTATTTCAGACAGATATCTTGCTTTTTGTAGTTGCAAGTAAACTTTAACCTGAAGTGATCGATAAAGTTATTGGGAAGATTGCCTTACCTTTTGGTTAAAGTTTACTTGTAACAACAAGAAGCAAATTATCTGTCCGATAAAATTCTTCCTTTAACTAACGGCAAGTTGTAATAATGGGCCTTATACGTACATTAATTATATTTTCTTAACGAATGAATACAAAAACAAAGTTTTAATTTTATTTACAAAAAACCACTAACAGAACAATGAATTCCGTAAGGTTTCTTGTACCTTTTTATATTTTACTCATTTTATGAAAAATGACCCCAAAATAATTTTAAATTATTTTGCAATATTATTAAAATTTGGGGCCATTTTTCATAATCCAAAATAGCCCCAAAGCAAGAAATGAAAAATGACCCCAAAAAATAGAAAAATTACCCCAAAATTTCTTGTTTTTGTGCTCCATTATAATTTTTGGGGTCATTTTTCATTTTCGGGTTGGGGTCATTTTTCTTTGGGGCCATTTTTCAGGGTGCCCCATAATCGAACTGTGATTCGAATTCTTTCTATAATGCATTGTGCGACTTACTCGACAATCAGCTTCAAAATAATGAGAGGTACGAGTAGTACGTAAAAATATGAGATTATTCGGTATTATTTCATCACAGTACAGGTAGTACCGATAGAACTGTGTATACTGTGTCGTCATTAATAAGCACCTTTGCTCTTTCCTGTACGCAGTCGGGAAGCTCCAAAATAGACTTTGAAGCACCGGCCCATATATAAGAGTTGTATTCCATCTTGGGTAGGATAAATGTCTTCTACTTATTTAAATAAAGAGGTCACCTGGAGTTAAATATTTCTTGCACTAAACTCTGTCTATATGAGATCTTCTTGCGGTCACCAGCAGTAATTTTTCTCTTGCTGGATTCACATTTCTTAAAATTGACTATGCATTTTATTTTATATGTTGTTCCTTTATGGAGTGGCACGCCGGTACTTAAAGGGTTAGGTACAATATTTTTGTGTTTATTAAAACAAGTTTATTATTATTTCTATCGTAACAAATTATTCAGAATTTTATTTTTTTTATATAATTATTGAAGGTAATTATAATATACTGGCATACCATGAACTACACTTTTTATAGTAAGAGAATTTATTAAATATTATTTTTCATCATCATTACAACTGAATGACACAATAATAGACTAATTGACTAATAGATTGCATTACAAAATGACATTAAATGCTTTTAACCACTTACGTATTGACAAAACATTTTACATTGAAAATATATTGACAGAAGAGCAATTAAAATTATTATTTTTAATTTTTCTGCAGGTTTGTGTTACAGGTTATTTTGGTATAAAAAACTAAAACAAAAAACTATATTCCTTAAAAACGAAAATGTAAAATTTTAGAGACACACAACTTTCCACGTTTTATAAATTTATGAAAAAGAAACTAAACCTCTTACATCATTATTACAACGAATTTAACTTTAAAAGGGATTTCCTGTCAAAAAAATAAAAAATAATAAATAAAATATGCTACGTAATGATAAATTGAATATATGGTTCTAAATAAGGTCATATTTCCTAATGCATGCCATGCCGCCAGACTTAACTTTGATTAATTTTAATTTTTTATTTTATTTTTTTTTTACTCTTATTTAAATGCAAAATCATTATTCTTTGTTAAATGTTTCTTATGTTTCTTTTTTATAATATTGCTTTTATTAACCTATCTTATTCCCACCTTTTCGTGTTAATTTATGAAGTTTCTTTTAATTCTTTTCTTTATACAAATTTTGTTCTATTTCATAAAAATCTCTGTCTACTGTAGTGAAACAAAATTAACTGAAAAAAGCTTTGGGCGTCGGTAAAATAAGACAATTTCAAAAATAGAATGTATTCAGAGGATTAGGCCATAAGCTATTTTATATTTAAAATACTTGTATAGTCTTACAACTCCAATTTCATTCTACACAAGAGGTAAAAGTCATCTAACATGGACATATTTTTAATTTTTTTTTCTCATTTTTGCACTTTAGCTGCGCTATAGGAAAAATTTTGTTTAATATGTTTGAAATGAAATTGGTATACAGTTTTTGTAGAAAAGGAAACGCCATTAAAATCCTTAACAGTTGCAAATCTTTATTTTTATGGCTTTCTTAGAGGAAAAATTTAAATTGGACGAATTTTTTTAATTTAATGACTAAACAAATATGATTGCCAAATACTAAGTTATTGTGTTAAATGTACATATTGATACCAATTCCATTCGTTTTATTGTAATTTGCGTTTTTAACTGATGCTATAAAGGAAAAAATTTTGGCAACACCAGAGAGAAAAGAATTTAAAAAGCAAAATTTTTTGGAAGAAAAGAAAACGCTATAAGAATGCAAATCTTAAAGAGCTCAAGGCATAGAGAATTATACAGTTTTTTTGTCACTAAATGATGTTAATCGGTCAACAAATGATTGTTTTAAAAGAACCTATTATATTCCGGGTTACATGTTTCGTTATATTAATGCAATAATGAATTGATTTAGGGCATAAGTACACTAAGGAGTTCCAGCCCAAAGGTTGTGGATTCAATATTTACTAAAGACACAAGTTTGGAGTGTTGGGTTTTAAATTAGATTTTGAAAAATATTGAAAACAAAACCACTAGTTCGCTATGCATTAGCCAATAAATTGTTTAGATCATGGTTTACATTAATATGCTGTCAGAGGGCTCGCTATAAGCGAGGCGATTTTAATAGCAATAACGCGTTACACAACCTGTTTTGTAACTAAATTTAGTTTTAGTAGCTTCTTTTAAGTAAGCAAATACCAGAGTTGTAAACGAATCATTCATTTTTGAATTAATTCGTGAATCATTCATGCAATGAATTGGAAAAATTTTGAATTAATTCTTTTCTCCAAAAAACGAATTGAATTAAATTTGAATCAATTCATTTGAATTAAGCGAACATGAATTGCAATTCACTTTCAATTCAAATGAATTGGTAAAAAGAATTGCAATTCATTTCCAATTCATTTGAATTGAATTGATTTTGAATTAATATAAATGAGTTAGAACAAATGAATTGCAATTCATTCCCAATTCATTTGAATTGATTTTGAATTAATTCAAATGAGTTAAAATATGAATTGCAATTCATTTTACCAATTCATTTGATTTAACTCGAAAAATGAATTTGTTATACATTTCCAATTGCAATAATGCAAAAGCATCACCCTTTTTCCAAGTACTTCTATTCTGTACTTTATCTATGTCTATTACTTTTAATCCAAGTATTTATTACTTATTTATAATAATTCTCTTTGTTACATTTATTTCATAAGTAGTACTTGAAGGACCAAACTCCAAAGACCAAGTTTACTTCAATTGAATGCAATTCATTTTTGATTTGATAAATTTGAATTACAAGTTACTTTTCTAATTCATTTGAATTAATTCCAAATCATTTTAATTCAAATGAATTAGAAATGAATTGCGATTCTTTTTACCAATTCTTTTGAATTAAAAAATGAATTGCAATTCATTTTGCCTAATTCAAATGAATTGCAACTCATTTTGCCCAATTCATTTGAATTGGAAATGAATTGCAATTCATGTTCTCTAAATTCAAATGAATTGATTCAAATTTAATTCAATTCTTTTTTTTGTTGAAAAGAATTAATTCAAAATTTAGCTAATTCAAATGAATTGAAATCAAAAAAGAATGATTCATTTACAACTCTGGCAAATACATACATAAATACATACATAACTGGCCTTTACAACCCTGTGTCAGGATTACGGCTAGCTTCTCGCAGTACTCATGTTGTGCATGTAAATTTTTATCCATGAGTACCGGGAGCTACAGTTTAATGTCGACTCCGAACGACAGACTTGAGAAGCTTGTTCATGGCAATTAATTACTCTCAGAGCTTTTACCAGAAGACTCCTGCGAGGAAGTGGCCGAAAGAAATATTTTTTCATATTTCTTTTTTTTTAAGATGTCGGAGCTAGGTGTCGAACCCACGGCTCATGACTTAGTAAGCCAACACACTAACCACTAGACCACGGCGACTACGGCAAGCAACATATAGCACGATCTCTTCCATCAGCCTGTTATTGAAATTTCGATGTCGGAGATGCATTTTGGTAGACATGTTATTGTAAAATTAGCTGGAATTGTGTTACTCATGCAACACAAAAGGTGTCGGGAAATAACTTATACGCTTTAGAATTAAAAAAAAACAATTCGAAAAAATTAATTTTATCTTACATATAAAAATGAATGTGTGTTGGTGGTTTTGTTTCTTTTCTATAGATAGTTCAACGGCTGAACTGATTTTCCAGAAAATTTAAATTTTCAAAAATTTCAACTGGGCACTGGACAACTTAAAAAATTCTATTTATTTTTTATGGAAGCTTATTAAAACCCTACAAAGGAAACTATATTACCATTTGAACAGTTTTTACCATAAACTAAATTTATTCTTATTTTTTATTTTTTATTTTGTCTTTTTTTTTTTTTTTTGCTTTTTAAGTTTGCGGGGACACATTTTAGCAAAGTCCCCGTACAAAACAATTTTTTTTTAATTTAATATGTAGCTATACCACATTTCGACTCCATCCAACATAAACAAACATACTTGCTACTCTTTCGGCAGTAGTCTTTTTTAAACCATTCGTTTGTAGATATTTTATTGCTCTGTAAGTTACTGTGTTCCTAAAAAAAAAGTTTCACACAAATTGGTCCGTCATTGTTTCTTTTAGTCATATTTTTGTCTCCTATGAATTATGCTGATTTTTTGGACTTTATTTTCTTTGCAATGTTATAAAAATACATATATAAATATTAATACTGAAATATGTACAAGCAAAAGAAAGACGAGGAGTGTCTATGTGTTATATATGTAGCTGGGACGTATTTATACACACAAATTTAATAGTAACAACTGGTTTTATGCCTCTAGTAACCGACTGATATATTTGATTCATGCAAAATTACATTTTAAATACATATGTTAAGTGAAGTCTTTAGTGTCTTAAATCCATTGATTTTTTAATTTTTTTTTTTTTTTGTCTTTTTATGACTTCAAATGCTTGGTATCGAGCGAAGGGAAAAAATATTAAAATATTAATTTAGAAATATGTACATAAAAACTTATGTGATTTGTTTAATTATATATAAGTAACACAAGAGACACCATTAAAAAAAAAGAAAAAAGAATTTCTAATTTAGCAAAATAAATTAAAAACTCCTTATGTATGAAAAATAATTTTATACAGCATCCTCTGATGTTTTTGTTTTTAAATTCGATACGCTTTTCTCGAATTAGGATGTAATATAAAGGGTTTTCGAACAAGGATTTTCCAACTTTAACAATTTAGTGTTAATTTAATCAGTCTGTTTTGCTATGTTTTTTTTTTTATTATTATTTATTTCGAAAAATCATCTTCATGGGTACGTGAATAAATCCATGTGACATCCAAGAGCATGCAATGCATTCCGAAAAAGTTACAGTTCGTTGTAAATGTTGGGCTGGCGGCATCATCGATCCATATATCTTTGAGAAACACCAAACACAACTTCATCTTGTGTTATGCGACCACAGCTTCAAGATGTTATGTAAAATATAAATTGTTGTCCCTTCTGACCTCCTACCTAAATGTTAGACTCCCTAATTTTTCCTGATTTAAATTGCCCCTGATAAAGAAAACTTTCTTTTTGAAAAAATATTAAAAACTTCGGTATTCTTTGTTTGCACTTAAAGATAAGAAGTATTTAAATTTTGAATTACTTTTGATTACAAAAAATAGAAATTAAGCTTTTAAACAATTTCCTTTATAATTTTCAATTAAAAATTTCTAGCATATATTTTCATTTTCTTTTTTCAAAATCTTGGTCATATCATATCTTGGTCATATCAAGCTGTGCCGAATACTGTGGCAGTATTGTAAGAAGTAATTTTTCTATACTTCTAAGATCTACAATGAGGTCACATTTCTTACACCTTAAAAAGGGTGTGTTACTATCGCAGTTTATTGAACTCTTTCTTTATTGAACTTCTCCTATGAAAAGGTCATTAGAAAAGAAATCAACCAAAAAGAAAATCTTATATTCAATGCCAAAATGCCAACTAATATTAAAATAAATGGAGCAGAAGAAAAACATACATATAAAAAAATTACAAAATTAGATGGCAATTAATTTCTATATGGTTTTTATTTTATACTAATTATTTCAGCCACTATTACACACCCACCCGAAATATGTTTTTATGCTTTATTTTTAGTAGGCACTGAAAGAGATGGCTTAATAAAAAAAACCGACTTTTGCTTTATTAAAATGTTATACAATATGGCTTTTCATTTAAAATGAAAAATACAAAATACAAAAAGCTAAAACAAAAACAACTAGTTTTTACAAGTTTTCCAAACATCTTCACACATAAATTTTCTTTGAAATGAAAAGAAAAGAAAATAAAGGCTTGTAAAGAAAAAAACTTATTATTATAATATGGGGAAAAATCATTTTCTCTTCCCTATTAGTTTGATAACTAATAATGACGTTTTTTATTATCAATATAGAGCTTATAATAGAGAGGAAGCATTTTATATAGGTTAATATGTATATTGAAAAAAAAGGAGTGTAGTAGTCACCTCCCTAGCCCTTAGCCTTGTCATTAACAACATGTATGTGTAAGTAGGTTTTCTTCTAATTTCATTATATTACATCTTAGATTTGGTTTTTTCAAAAGCGAAATAGAAACAATAGCGATAATCAACACTTGCAAGGGCGTTTGCAATGAAGAGTGCTAATTATACAAATTTTAAAATTAATTTAAAAATTTTAGCTTTTGATATATTTTTTATATTGACTTACATGGACACTTTTGTGATTTACGAAGTCTTGGCGTTGCCATGAGATTTTATAATTAATAAAAGGGCAAAATAACAATTAATGCCCAGATTCACAGTGTTTAGAGACTAATCACTTTCTAAGTGAACGCGATTTATAATAAGTGCTTAATAAGCGACAGAAAAGTAAATTCAAATAAAACATTAACACTTTGATGTATTAAATTGATTCTGATTAACTTTATGTTATAAAAGTCGCCATTACAAATAATTCCTCGATATGGTTTCTATAATTTGGTATAGATTTTGTTATTTCTGTTTTCGGATATCTCGCCCAGTTACGAAAAAAAATAGCCGATTTTAAAAATTTTGTTGTCAAAAACCTGAATTGGCATCATTAACTCGAGATATATAAAATGGCGGATAGAGCACATAAACTCCCGCACGACGAGTTGTTGCTATCATCTGAGAAACAGTAGATAGAATTTAAAGTCAAAAAGAAAAGGTAGATAAGATACATTAAAACTAGAGCAGGATACAGAACGGTGTCCTATGGTACTCCCGAAATTATCCCAAATTTGTTGGAAGAGACACCATCTATAACCTCTCTCATAGCGCAGTCTCTGAGAAAGCTCGATATGAATCGACAGAAATTATTACCGATACCAGGAAAACAGGAAGTTTCGAAATGAGAACTTAATACCAGACGCTATCGAACGTACTGGAGATATCTACAGCAACAACTTTGCTTTCGCCAAGTTTGTGAATAGAACTACCCCATCTCTCTTAAAGAGCAATGCCAAAAGGTTACCAGTAAAGCAGCCAATAACGGTCAATTAGGAAGTGATTAAACTCTAAACACTGTGAATCTGGACATTAATTGTTACTTTAGGGGGGGTCGTGGCACAGAAACTCACACGACCAAGGTTCAATCCCAGCAAAGGACAAAATTATAAAAATAAAAATGTGCGGTTTTCTAAAATTACAATTTAAATTAAAAAGAAGACGCTCACCATTCACATTCAAAACATCCACCGACAGATGAGGCAATTGCTGTTTGATCATTCGAAGGTGAAGGTATAATACTGGCTCTTGAGTGGACAAATTGACAGCAACTTGTGTCATCAACAAAGAAAGCCGCAAAATATATTACAAACATCTATGAAAAAAAAAAAAAAAAACCTATCAACCATCTACACATTCCAATACAATGCACTACATGAGTAGGGGTCTATCCCTGAGTGTTGGTCTTAAAGAAAAAAAAAAACAAATACTCATAGCAGCGCCAAGACTTACTAACTCACAAAAGTGCCCATGATTTTACTGGATCCAAAGCATTAATATGATTGCTACATATTCTACATTATGGATATCGTTATTTCGAACGTTCTTATAACACGATTTATTGCAAAAATATCTTTATATCTTTAGACCCTAACCAAAAACAAATAAAAAGTAATACGTTATTTTAAAAACACCAAAAAAAATTAACTTCAGTGACAAATACAGCCTTCTACTTGCATAATTAAATCATTGTTTTAGATTCCGTGCTTGTAAATTTCTTTCATAATTAATATCTAATCCATAATTTATAATTTTTTTCCTTTTGTTGCAAATAATCATCTTTTTTCCTGAATGTTAAGCATAAACTAAGCACAAACGTTTGTATAGCTTTTATATTTCTTTGAGTGTCTTTAAAAGACATTTTTCTTTTGGTTTCTTTTACTGATTAGATCCTTCAAATAGAGTAGAAAATTCATCAAATCCACTACAAAAACAATAAAAATCAATGACTTTTTAGGTCTTTGACTTTTACAAATACCAATGCAGCATTACAAATAAAAATAAAAAACAAACAAACAAAACAAAATCATTACAAATGGCTCCAAAGAAGGATACGCTAAAAGCAAAAATGCCTGCAAACTGGCATAAAACAAGGCAAAACGATGATGAGTTTTTGTTGCCCTCCATCATTGTCGTTACTCTGACTGACTGGCTGCCGCCGCCTGTTAAAAGTCATTGGAAAAACTCTTTTAAAGGGGAAAAATTGGTTTGAAAATAACAATATAAGTGAACTTTTTTTCTCATTTGCCTAAAAATATAAAACTCATTAAAGTTTTATAACAACAAAAAAAATATATCTTCTTTAGCGAGGCAGCATTTTATAGACTAAGTTTTTATCTTCATTGGTTTATGTCTGACGAATTTTGTATTACTTTTTGTCAAACTTTATATATATTTAAATAGTATTTATCTGTGTTCAGGGTTATAAGAAGTAATATGATAATAATGATTTAAGCAACAGTTTTATTATTAACTTTTAGTATTCCCAGCACCTACAAAACACATTTCAAAAATTAAACGATCTTTTTCTATGAAATAATGCCTTGATACAAAAAATTTTTATTAGTGGTGAGAATATATATTTTCTTAAGTTTATAAAACTAAATTAAGGCAAATGTTGTAGAAAATCAGTTATGTTTCTTGTACACTATTTTTTAAAATGTTTTGATAGGACTCACTTAAAATAAACCCAATTTTAATATAGGCACTCATCTATTACCGCTACTCACAGAAGATAGGTAGGGGTATCGTTAACCACAAGAAACTCTAAGGAGCCAGCCCTGTTGTTCCACAAACTAAGCACTGAGCTGCTATAAAAAGACTAGTGTATTATATTTTGGATAAACTTTGAGAACATCTAGTTAAACAAGGTTAGTTAATGAAGACGATTTAAGTTTAAAGGTAAAAGAAGATAAAAAAAATTACAATCAAAGACGAAACTTAACATAGAGAACAGTTTAATAATTCAATTACTTTTGATAAAAGAACACAACAATTGTCTACAAGATTAAAAACAATTTAACCGCAGCAGAATACCACTGGTCTCAGGTTTTTTTTTTAATTTTTTTATCATAGAGAGTATGCTACTACATGACAAAAATGTTGGAAGTTAAATTTTCCCGAAAAATTTTAGTCAGGGTATTATTAATTAAATAATGCTTTTTGTGTTTAATTAGTAAAAATGCACAACAACTCTGTCCCTATGGATAGCATAATTTACACCTCTTTCGTTTATGTGAACATCAAGGGCTAAAGGTTCTCGAACAAAAAACAAATTTCTAAATTTGTAAAATATAAAACAGCACTTCGATACAAACTAGTAATGCTGCCAATGTGGTTTTTCACAACATTCTGGAGTCTTTAGCAGACTAACACTGCTGTACAAAAATAAACTGCATATTATTAAAATTGGAAAAAAATGAATGAGTATACATTTTGTGCGTGTAAAAACGGAACTTTTTTTTCTTGAATCATTCAAAAGCGCACCAAGTAAAAACTGGATTGGGTGTAGATTTAAAGTAAAATGTCGTATATGCAACACAGATTTAAGTTTCAATCAATTTTGAAAGAAAAGTCGTATACATTTGAATGTCTTTAAACTTATAAATATGACTCACATTTTAAAGTTCAATCACTTTATCCCATTTAGCTGAAATCCTTGTTTTTTCCTGTAATTTCCTTAACATGAAAATGATTCACGAATTTCTTTCTTAAACGCCTTCAAAAATATTTTTTTTTTCTTTTTTTGTATATCGAAAACATTAAATTAATAAATTTATGCTTCAAAAATATGCTTTATAAAATGACGTGATTGGAATTGAATTTCACAAAAAGATACCTTTCGTATTTTTTCTCAAAAAGCAGTTGATTTTTTTTTCAATCTCCCAAATTGAAAAGTAACTGAATTAAAAAAGATTTAAAACGAAAACAAAACTAAACGCCACAAATTAACACAAATGACTGTTCAACCAAAAAACAAGGAAAAAAATATACACGAATACGAAATCAAAAACTCTTATTTTATTAAATTCTGTTTCTTTGACATCAATTCAGCATTGCCATGCCATGCTGCTTCAATGTATGTTTTTTTAATAAATTTCTTTTTAATAAAATTTTTGTTTTTTTTTTTTTTTTGGTTTTGTTTCATAAATCACTTTTCGTCATTCAACTGATAAAATTGTTGTGTAAACAATCAGTCAGTTAGTTGGTAACGTTCGTCTGTTCATTCATTCATACCACATATTAATATTCGTTCATTACAAATGTGTTTCATTATAATTGTTGTATGGATTTCGCAAAGGTCACCATCAACAATTACCACATTTCCTGCACGCTTTCCCCCTCACCACCACTCTACGTCGTAATACTAATACTTACAATGCTGTACTTGATTTTCAAAATTTTAATAAGTAAATGTGTTGAAATTGAATTTAAAGGAGTACAAGTATGTGATTGATTGTGGAATTGAAACGAAACAAGTGTTTTATAGTTGGGGTGAGTCTTAATCTTTCATTAATTTCCGCACACTGCAATGTTAAATATAGAATTAAGAATCGCGGTAAAAAACAAATTTCTTTATCACAATTATGAAATATAATTATTTTTGGTATACGAGTAGTAAAATTTTCATACCAGCATGTTTTTCTTTCTGTTTAATATTCTGAGTTAAACTACCTGAGATATGGTTTCAATACATCTATTTTACATTCTTACATCTTTTTAATGAAACTGGAGTGCAGGTACTATTTAGATAAAACTGTAAATTGTGAGACTTCATCCGGTGTTAATTGAGTCAAAATGATATAAAATATGCTCCTATCAGAGAGTGGAGAATATAATGAATAAACGTGATTTCGGCCCATTTTATCCTTTCAGACTAGTAAACGAACAGTATGAATGAGTTACAAATAGAAAATCATTAATTGAAAAATTATGATAGTGGTAGTGTAGCGAAGCACGCCGCCCACAGGGTTAGAATAGCCTGTTTTCTTGGATTAATTAAAAAAAAAATTTACGTATCGTCAAAATTTTTTCTACCCGGTTAGAGTATATAAAATTCTACATCACTTGTCGTTAAAATAAATGTCAAAAGTGCTCTGGTGTTTTTCTAGTGAAACTTCAAAGTCAAACTTTATAAAAATTTTTGTGCAAAAAAAGCTAAGAAAAAAGTAAAAACTTTCCCGTGGAAAATTTTATTTATTTTTAAAAGTATTGCAAAAGTTAACAATTTTTCAATGGAACCATCAAGTTCAGGTAATTTGGAAATACTTCTTAGCACTTGTGTATCAAATTGTGTTTTAGATTTAGTTATTTATATTGGAAGTGAAATGGACATATAGTTATTATTCGTCCACATTTGTGTCATAATTTTTAGTTTATATTAAAGAGGACATAAATCTCTATTATATTGCAAAATATTACGCTGCCTTTTTATGCCTTTTAGAAGTTATGCATTGTTTAATGCAAGTATTGCAGCAGTCAAATAGCTAAAAATCACATTGATCTCGCGACTGCTGCTGTTGTAGTGTGTTGTGTTTTGTTGGTTTTCGTGTTTCTTTTTTCTTTCTGATCGAAAGACCTGTACATATAGACAATTTAAGATTTGGCCTTTCCATTCTTCATGGCTAGATTCGATTTTTTGAATGTCTTTTGCACGTCTTATGCATACAATACAGGACGACTTTTTGTTGAAACGTATCCTTGGTACAATATGCCTCCTACTTTGCACAAGTATTTTATTCAAGGACCCGAAATTGTGTCAAATGCCATTTTACCTATTGGGCAGTTATCAGACGAAGCGCAAGAAACTCGAAATAAAGATTTTAAAAAATATAGGGAGTTTCATTCACGAAAGTGCAGTCGCGAAAAATCAAACCAAGACATTTTTAATATGTTTTTGATAACCTCTGACCCAATTATTTCAAGCATGCAAAAATTGCCTACAAAGAAGGTTCAAAGCTTGCCAGAAGAGGCAATTGATTTAATTGTACCTGCAGCTCCGAACAAGAACAATTTCAGTGATGTTGAAGTAGCTGACGCTGCTGATGATGATTCTGCTGATGATGATAATGAAGATGATGATTACGATGATGATGAATATGATGATGATGAAGATGATGATGGTGATGATGATTAACTTTAAGATGTATAAAATGTAGTGTTTAAGTTCTCATACTGTACTCCTTGCACTATATACCTACACTGATATTTGGCATTATTTAATAAAATTCTAGTGAAATATACTAAGAAAACATTTTGTTTTACTTATTTAAATGGTATTAACTGAAAAATAAAGAAAAATTATCCGAACATAGCTTCCCTGATTTGATCCAAGAAAACATGCTATTCTAACCCACTGTGCGCCGGGTTTAAGCTAGTTATAATAATAAAATTTCATTTTTTAAATTCTGATACATAAAATATACAAAGACATGATAATGACCGGGTTATTATTAATATAAAGACATGATTAGCAATAGTTATATAAAGTCTCTTCATAAAACTAGAAATCTCTGGAATATATTAAAAATCAATAAAAATATTTATAATTTGTTTATTCCATTGATGCCCATAACATAGAAAAATTGTGTTCGTTCTGTTACTATGCTCTTTACCTTTATATTTTTCCAAAAGCACTGAAACAAATTAAAATGTTTTACACATAAAAAATACTTAAGGATATGTTCTGCTAAAAAAGAATTTAATTGCATTACTTTGATATCAATAAAAATAATTATTTGCATTTTAGATAGATGGAACGAAATATTTTGTTTAAAAACGAAGAAGATACATTTTATATATCTAAATCTTTTATTTCAACTTTTGCTACTATTTATTAATTTTTACTTTTGAAGTAAGTTCTGTAGTTGCCGTAGTCTAGTGGTTAGTGTTGGTTTACTAAGAAAAGAGCTCCGGGTTCAAACCCCAGCTCTGACATCTTAAAAAAAACAGAAATATGAAAATATTTGCCTTTCGGTGACTAACTCTTAGCAGTATTCTCGCAAAAGCTCTAAGAGTAACTGATTGCCATGAACACGCTTCTCAAGTCGTTCGGAGTTGACTTTAAAACTGTGTGTCCCGGAATTCATGTATAAATATTGACACACAAAACATGGGTGCTGCAAGAAGGTAGGCTGTAACTCTGAATCACGGTTATAAATATAATAATTATAATACATACATAATTACGTATGTATGTAGTAAAAAACCAACGTTAATAATCAATTTAGCCTCTAATTTTAGGAAATTTTATATGAAGCCGAATAAATTATAACCACAGTTCTCATTTAGGGCACCACTGGTTTAGACTTTTAAGTTTGTTTAAATGAACGAAATCTTAAATTTTCTAAAAGCTTTTTAATTTCTTATGAGTAACTCCTGCACCTACTTTTTAGTTGACTCATTTCAATAACAATCATTCACTATTTAAGGGCAACATAAAACCAATGTATGGCAGCTTGTAAAAATTAAGTGCAATGTTCTATAGAATTTAAATACTCCTATGCAAACATATGTACTCTGTGTCATATCTATAAACATATAAAATTAATGACAATTCATAACATTTGTGAATACAGTTATCAGACGAAATAACAATCCCGCTCTCCCGTATGTAATACAAATATTATTTAAATGTGAAAAAACGCATAAATCGTTAAAATATAAACAAACAAACAAACAGAAAAGATTTTAAACTAAAAATGGACAATATTAACGACCACAAAGAAAAAAACACTTATTTACTAAACGAGTATTTTTTTTAAGAATCTCAAACTAAGACAACAACAACAGTAAATATTTGTTTGCCTGTCCTTTTTGTATGTTTGTCATTCAAACAAACAAAGTCAGTGCCTCAAAGCTTCAGTTTTATGTCCGACAAAAAGACATAAGAGCCAGCACAGCATCTAAGTTGTCTGATTGGTATGACTCACTCTGTAGTCATGCGGGAATTGGGATGTTCCTTTCATAACGAAAATTTCATTATTTCTGTACAATTTTTTACAAGACAACAAAATACATTAAAAAATATGAAAAATGTTTGTTTATAAAATGAAAATTTTTTCTTTTGTTTTATATATAGATGCATACATAAAAGGGTGTACACAACATCAGCGTGACCGGTTGAAGACAGGCCATTTAGTTACTAAAATATAAAAATACTAATGTATATGTATATACATACTCGTATGTATGTGATCAGGACTCAAAAAATTTAAACATTTCCTTACAGTTATATTATGGTTGATCATTTTATTTGTAAGTACATTGTTTCAATTCACGCAATTGTGATTATAAAGAGTAATAAGAATTAATGATTTATTAATATGATGATTATTTGTAATTTATTTAAAGCTTTCATAAAATAAAATTGATAAAAGATGTACTTTTGTTTTAATCAGTGGTTAATAAAGACACAACTGTAACCCTGAAAAATTATTTATTTAATTTATTGGAAACCTTAATAAATTAATTCTAATTTTTTTTTTAATTCAGCATTTATAAATAGTAAACAGATTATTTACTAATAACAATTTTTTATTTATACCAAAATAATCTCAGCTACTTGATAAAAATGGATGTGTTCTAGCTCGACAATGGTGATTCATATCCGCCAAAATAACTCAAAAGTGGCTATCATTAGATACCATACGTATAATGCTCACTCTAATCACTTGACCTCAATCCGCGTGAGCACCTCTGGGGAGCTAAAAATTAGTGTGGTGGGAGTTCCAACTTTTATGAAGAAATTTTGTGGACATGTGGTTGAAGCCTGGGGAGAGAAAACTCCCAGTATCTACCAGGAGCTAGTCATAAGTATGCCACGAAAAATTTCTAACGGTAGCTGTATAAAATTAATTTTTTTTTTATTTAAAAATTTTTTTGTTTTAAGTAAACACAAAAAATTTCCTACGTGCACTTTTTTTTATTTCTTTGAATATAAAAAAATAACGGTTTCATAGACTGTTCTCCTAACGCATACATTTACAAGAAAACACAACAGCAACACAAAATATGTTCTCCCTGAAGAAGATCGGATCAGTAGTTTTGGAATTGTAAGCATTTGAACATAGAACATTCAAACACATGGTCAATTATTTGAGTGACTGAATTTACACATTTCTATGGTGAAATTAGCGAGGTGAAAAATTTACGTTCTTATTGACAGCTAACGCCACGAAACTAAGTACTAAATATAATTCCTCGGGCAAAATTAATGAAGGCCACTAGTACTACCTAGCTAAGGAGTTGTAAGCCATCTACTCTACATCATTCATACGATCCGACCTGTAAATACGATTTAATTGTGGAGTAAAATCGTTAACTTAAGTAGTACGGAGAGTGGTTCATAAAACCAAAAAGCAATACATAAATAAAGTTTTTGAATGGCATTTTTATTCATGTTTTTTGTATAAATAGGAACAATTTTAAGGCGCTCTTTATTGATTACAATTTTCTTAATATTTTTTATTATTTCATCTTAAGTTCTAAAAGTTATTTTTAAAAAACTAAAAATTATTTTTTTAATAATATTATTTTTGGTTTGTTTTTTCTTCAGTATTTAATTCAAAACAAATCAATTGTTAAGAAGTGTACCTTAAGGTAATCAATTAATTGTTTATTTTATTACTTTTCTTTTAGATGGAAATAATATCTTTTTTTATTTTTAAAAATATAATAAATTAAGAAAAATTATTTGCACATTATTTTTCATACATTTTTTCTATATTTATAATGCGCAATTTTCACTTAAAAATTCTATTGTTTTAATAAGAAATTCTTTAAAAATAAATAAATTGAAAACAATTTAGAAATTATGACTAATTTTGTTTTTCATTTTATTGCTTTTAATTAGTTTTTTTAGATATTTAGCAAACGTCTGTACATAATAAGTATTATTTTTATTTTACTATCTGCTTTATTGGTCTGCTGTGAAAAAGCGTTAGAGCAGAAAAAACTGTAAAAGAAAAGTAAATATTAAAAGCAAGACTTCTAATTAAATGTGAGTCTTTGCCATGGCAAAATATTAACAACATATTAAAATGTATAGACTATGTAATACAGAGTGTAAGACATTTATTGTAAAGACTTTCATCAATTTTTTGTTACTTGGATGACTAACTTAAGAAAAGCAATACAAAAATAAAATCGTTTTCCTGTCCTTCTTACATGGTTAGCTTTACACTCAAGCATTTCAGTTTGATGAAAAACTTTGTGAGGAGGAGGAGTGATTTTAATTTTTAGAGTACATATAAAGATATTTTAAAATTTCATTTTTCACAAATATTTCCAACCATTTCATTAACTTTAACTAGCTCTGTTATTTTTCTATCAAACATCATAAGAAAAGCATAATTGTACAAACGTGTGGCTTTAAAAAAATTTATTTAAAAGAAAAAGGCCAAACCGCTTTGTGAAAATAAATTCACATGTAAAATACGCCTGAATAACATTTTCACAATAATGCATAGCATAGCAGCCCATTCAAATAAGGATTCACTACTTTAAGTTGTAAAATCTTATAAGAATTTCAAGCATTTATTATGTTTATTAGCATAATTGTGATACTAATGGTAGAACGCTAACCGCTGTCATTATTTAATCTTCATAAATCTATATATCTTTATTACTCGGCACTGAAACTTGGACAATGGAAAGAAAGTTTCTTTTAAAACGCTTTAAGCAATGTTTAAAAGAAATTCCTATTTATTGTATAATTTTAATAGTCTTAAGATTCTAATACTGGGATTCTTATAAGAATTAACATTTAGGAATATGTATAACACTAGCAGATAAGAGATGAAACCTACTTAGCGAAGGCACTCACCACAATAAATGTATAAAGATGGAACAATTGCTGTTGATCATTCAATGGTGAAGGTATAATACTGGTCTTTGAATGATCAATTCACAGCAATTTGTCTCATTTCTAAGGCGCTTAATAACATAAGAAAACAAAATATATGTTCTGTCATAATGTACTGTCCTTCCCACAAAATTTCCAATACTATGCAGAGCATTAGTAGGGGTTTACCCCTGAGTATTGGCCTTAATAAAAAAACTGGTTTTGGACCCCTATTGAAAACAATAATGCTTTCAACATATTATTAGGGCAAAAATACCTTTCTGGGCAATGTAAAGGGAACACTAGCAAAAAAACTTGTTTCCAACTATAACGGTAGAATTCTGCCATACTTTACGGTAAAACCGAAGGTTTCAATAGTTTTTCATCAAAAAAGAAAACAATGGTAAATAAGTAAGAATTTGTATATAATTTGTTTTTTTTTTTAATTTCCACACGTTTAAGAGCTTCAAACAATGTATTGTAAACTCAACAACCGCTTTTATAAAACAATTTCAAATAGTATTGCTGCCACTTGGTCACCCTGTTAATTGAAGGTGTTTTCTGTTTCTAGTTTTTCATTTCTAAGTACATTGTTATAAATAAAATATGTAAGAGTATTTATGACAACAAGTTGATTTCTTAATTTATTTTTGCAATGATTACTTAAATTACTTCAAATCATATTTAATGGTACTAGTATTGCAAAGGATAAGAGGTAATAAATAAAATATTTCAATTCACACTGTTTTCTAGAAAAAATATCAGCAATTATCTAATTTAAAACTAAAAAATTTCTTTCTGTTGCATATTTTTTAAAATTTATTTTGCAGTTTAAATGCAGCTTTATATACATGCATACATATGTATATATATTTAGGTTTTTTTTTATCTTTTTTGTGCTTTCTTTATATCTAAACTTTATATTGTTGAAATACTTTATTTTTTGTTCTCGTTTGGCATAGAATTATTTCACTCGACTTACAAAACAATACATTGAATAAAACACAAAGTCAAAGTCAGTCAGCCATTGAAGCAATTCAGACAACTGCCAGTCACTTGTTTAAAGAAAAAATCAAAGTTAAGCTACTTAAGCAGATTTTTTCGGATTTCATTCTTTTAATTTAATACCACTTCAAATAAATACTTTTTTTAAAAAATAAATTTTGTATTGCACAGTTTTTTAATATAGTTTTTTAAGAAAACAAATGTGTATGTACTCGTATGTAAAATGTAAAAAAAGTTACGATCATATGGGGATTATGTTTTAATTCCTATAAAATTTTAAATACATAGAACGTAGCTACTGAAATACAGTTTCTTGTTTTAACCCCTATTTAAAGTTCATTATTTGACTTTTTATGCAAATTTCAATTCTTTTAAACTAATTATATGACTTTTCTTAATATTTCACAAAAAATATTTATTTATACCACAAAGACGACAACATCATTTTATATCTTTTTGGATTTTAATACTACAAATAGGTACTTTTCAGATTCGTGATTTATGACTCAGTTGCCATTCTTCATTTTTGTTAGCCGCTAGAGCTCATACCTACATCATAGCAATGAGATTCTTCTGAGATCGTCGTAAGTTGCGTTAGTGAGTGACAGAAATCGCTCAAAAAATTAGGAATATCGGTCTTAAACTATTTTGGCATTGCATGATGTTCTTCTATGCAACTCTTTAAAATACAGTTAAACGTTGTAGGCGTATAAATCAAATGAACATACTGATTGCGGAGACCGAACCGATTATGTTTCATTTTAAAATGAACTTTAAAAGATTCCTCGTTTCAATGAAAGGCATAGGAGAATAGACTAATTCATATTGAAAAGTTAATTAATTTTAACTTAAAATTTGGTTTGAGCAGCAAATGAACTTCATTCTTTCTTAAATGGAGTTTTTAATAAATGATTATACTACATATGTCATGTTTATGCCCTTTTGAAAACATTTTCATTCGCTCAAACCCATCGCAGTTTTGAAATTTCGAAACGTTTTCACTGAAACTGGTTTTCAACCTGTTTGAGTCAGACCAAGCTGTAAAGAATGTTCTATTAAATTTGATTGGGTTGCCAATTTCTCCCATTGGTTATTTTTATTATTCTATGTGTATTATTATAGAACATATGAAAAAATTAGAATTAAAATGTCAGAATCAGCTGTTAGTTAAAACAGTTTTAAAACTGTTTCGACTCAAACCATAGGCATAAACGCATATCGTCGCAAGAATTAAAGAACGCTGTAACTGACAAATCGAAAATACGTTTTTTGCATCATTTTTATCAGAAAAAAATACGCGTCGATTGGTCCCGGTCCCAGATTTCTACGATTAAAATAAATTCTCTTACGCCGTCTTCGTTTTGAAAAATACCAGTGTCTTTTTATTTTACTTTCATACAGGTTTTTTGGCTCTTGTGAACATTTAAGGTTTTGTCAGTTACAGCGTTCTTTAATTCCATCGACGATATGAAATTATCGATATGAGTGAAATCGTTTTGTGTCGAACTGATTTCAAAACAGGCATAAACTAAGTAATAATTTCTTTATGAGCAATTCCAAAACAATCACACAATTTTGTAAAGAAAAACTAACTTACAGGAACCTACCCGAATGCTGGTATTATCAGTATCTTCTGGATGGCTTCCTTATGTCAGTTTTCCACTTTTTCGGTATTAACGCACAACATTTTCGCCGAAATTTACTAGTAAGGTGTGCGTCACTATAAAGTGTAACACCCATTTTTCTTAATAACTTTTTTCACCTTTAATCAAAATTATTTTTCTTAATCACAATATCTTTGAAAAATGTGTCAGATTTTAAAATGTATCAGTATGTCAAATTTGACTGGTTAGTTAGTTCACAATGGATAATCAAAGACAAGTGCATACAAAAATTATTCAAATAATTCAAAAAAACCATATTGGAGTTATACAAAAGTTGCTAGGGAAGTCCACGTGACCAGGCAATGTGTTTCCAGAGTGGTCAAAAAGTTCAACAAAGACCTAAAAATTGAAAGAAAGCCTGGAACAGGTAAAGCAAAACTGGTAACGAACGACGCGAAAGCCAAAAAGTTGAGAAGCTTTTGCTGGCTCTTCCAAACATTTCTGGCCGCGAAGTGGCCCGGCGCGTGCAATGTTCGGAAAGTTTTGTGCGCCGAGTTAAAGCTAAAGCTGGCCTTAAAACATTTAAAGTCCGAAAAGTTCCGGATAGAAATGCTAAGAAGAATATTGAAGCAAAAAAAAGAGCAAAACTCCTCAAAAAAGAATTTTTTCAAAAGTTCGAATGTTGTGTAATGGATGATGAAACTTACGTTTTTGCAGACTTTGCGCAGCTTCCTGGCCAAGAGTTTTATGTAGTGGATAGTAGAGGCAATGTTTCTGAAGAGTTCCGAACTAAAAAACTATCAAAATTTCCCAAAAAGTTCCTAGTTTGGCAGGCTATTTGTAGCTGCGGCAACAGAAGTGCATCGTTTGTTACATTGGGATCAATAAACTCAGATATTTATATCAAAGAGTGTCTTCAAAAGAGGTTGCTCCCATTTCTAAGACAGCACAACATATCAACATTCTTCTGGCCAGATTTGTCAACATGTAACTACAGTAAAAGCGCAATAGACTGGTATAATAAAAATAATGTTATTTTTGTTCCAAAAGAGGCTAACCCACCAAACTGCTCAGAGCTGCGGCCTATTGAAAGATATTGGGCTCTGGTCAAAAGAGAACTAAAGAAGAGTACATGTGTTCCCAAAACCATTACTAGTTTTCGATATAAATGGACAACATATCAACATTCTTCTGGCCAGATTTGGCAACATGTCACTACAGTAAAAGCGCAATAGACTGGTATAATAAAAATAATGTTATTTTTGTTCCAAAAGAGGCTAACCCACCAAACTGCTCAGAGCTGCGGCCTATTGAAAGATATTGGGCTCTGGTCAAAAGAGAACTAAAGAAGAGTACATGTGTTCCCAAAACCATTACTAGTTTTCGATATAAATGGACAGCTGGTACCAAAAAAATCACCGAAACACTATAACATTGCTTATGGATGGCATAATGAATAAAATAAAAAATTTTATAAAATTAAATTAATTTTTAAATAAAATAATACAGAATATAAATCTGTAATAAAAATGCAAAATAAAACTGTTTTATTTTTAACTCTAGCTTACTCCAGTCAGTTTTTATTTGACTTTTGATGTGTTACAGTAGTGACGCACACCTTAGTTTTCTAAACAAAAATCACTTTGATATATAAAACATCCCGCAATTTTTAATTATATATCTAACAATATTTTTTTATTTATTATTTTAACAAATTCTTGTTTAATAAATTAAACGCTTGACCTATTTTATACTTAAATAAAACATACATACATATATTCTTGACTTTTTATTACGACAATGGTTGCATATGATGACAAAATTAAAGATAGATAAATGCTTAGATAAGCAGACACTACTAGTATTCTATTACAAGTGGCTTTGATTAAAACATTCTTCCGCGACATTTATTATTTAAAGAAATGAAAAGGAATTTAAACATTTGTTATTATTGTATACAACAACAATATACGTATAGGTATTCTGTATTATATTTAATGTGCGACTGTGTATTTCATTTTTTTTTTTAATTATTTCCTTGTTATTTTTTATTTTTTTTCCTAAGACAACAGTAAAACGACAAACTCTCAACAATTTTTAAAACGTTTGAACAGTTATTATTGGTAATGATAATATGTATGTTTCTAATGGTAGCAAAATTATTTATTATTATCATAAGACTAAAAAAATAAAGAAAATGTAGTATCTTAATCAATACAAATTTGTAAAAGCAAAATTTTAAACTTTTGAAACACCTTAATAACTTTTTTATTTTTTACTCGATTTTATTTATTATAAGCTTGTTTAACTCAGAACTAAATTTGCTTTAAAGAAATATATACATAAGGGTATGTTTCTAAACAATCTAATTTAAAAAAATGGCGCCAAAGTTAAAAAATTTAGAAAAAATAAAATTAAAATCGGATATAAATTAAAATAACAGTGCAAAAATTTAATATATGTACCAAAATGCACATATTTAAAAAGGCACATATTTCTTCTTTCCGAAACCGTTTAAAAATTTAAAATCGGATGAAAATCAACTGAGTTACGTGTTCATAAGTACTCGAACCTACCCGAAAATAGTTTTTTCGGAATAACTCCGAAATTTGAGGGTGTTTCCGAACTTTTAAAAATTAATTTATGATCCACTCAATAAGGCCTACAACTTGCACTAGGTCACTTTCCAAGTATAAAAAAAAGTTGCTCATTTGTAGCACCGTGTTATTAATTAGAATTAATTTATCTTGAATAATTTATAAGACAACTTTTTTCTTATTATTAAACTTTAAACCAGTGCTTTCGGTCGTATGCTAGTTAAATCGCCAATAAAAACAGAAAACCAAAATAATCATCAACAACAACGGATCACTAAAAAATTTATTCATTCATTCATTCATAAACTCAAAGACGCGGATGCGTATACCGACGTGTTTTGTTTTAAGAAATTTTTTGTAATTTATGCGTAAATGAGAAATAAAATAAAGCAAATTAAATAGGAATTCTAAATTAAACAGCTAGACAAAGACAAATTTGTTTATAGAAAGGGTGGGGGGGTACTATAATATTATGAAGAAAAAAAAAATTTTGTTCGTTTTTACTGCTTCTGGTTTGTGGATTACCAAATACATATAACAGGTAATTATAAAATACAAATTAGCATTTTTAATTAAAGGAGTTCAATTACATACATACTTACATACATACACAATTGTCATTAAACTGGAACATACAGTTTAATGTTGACTCCGAACGACAAACTTGAGAAGCTTGTTCATGGCAATCAGTTAATATCAGAATTTTATCGAGAAGACTTCTAAGAGGTAGTCGCTGAAAGAAATATTTTTTTATATTACTTTTTCAAGCTGTCAGAGCTGGGGTTTAAACCCGGAGTTCTTTTCAAGTAAGCCAACACATTAATCACTACACTACGACGACTACAAAAAAAAATTAAAAATTTTGTGCTCTACTTTGGAGTTTACCCGACAGGATAATCCAGCTGCGTTTACTGGGGTAATATTGGCATAACAACAGAGTGAGAAAGTAAGGTGTGCGTCACTATAAAGTGTAACACCCATTTTTCTTAATAACTTTTTTCACCTTTAATCAAAATTATTTTTCTTAATCACAATATCTTCGAAAAATGTGTCAGATTTTAAAATGTATCAGTTTGTCAAATTTGACTTGTTAGTTAGTTCACAATGGATAATCAAAGACAAGTGCATACAAAAATTATTCAAATAATTCAAAAAAACCATTATGGAGTTATACAAAAGTTACTAGGGAAGTCCACGTGACCAGGCAATGTGTTTCCAGAGTGGTCAAAAAGTTCAACAAAGACCTAAAAATTGAAAGAAAGCCTGGAACAGGTAAAGCAAAACTGGTAACGAACGACGCGAAAGCCAAAAAGGTTGAGAAGCTTTTGCTGGCTCTTCCAAACATTTCTGGTCGCGAAGTGGCCCGGCGCGTGCAATGTTCGGAAAGATTTGTGCGCCGAGTTAAAGCTAAAGCTGGCCTTAAAACATTTAAAGTCCAAAAAGTTCCGGATAGAAATGCTAAAAAGAATATTGAAGCAAAAAAAAGAGCAAAACTCCTCAAAAAAGAATTTTTTCAAAAGTTCGAATGTTGTGTAATGGATGATGAAACTTACGTTTTTGCAGACTTTGCGCAGCTTCCTGGCCAAGAGTTTTATGTAGCGGATAGTAGAGGCAATGTTTCTGAAGAGTTCCGAACTAAAAAACTATAAAAATTTCCCAAAAAGTTCCTAGTTTGGCAGGCTATTTGTAGCTGCGGCAACAGAAGTGCATCGTTTGTTACATTGGGATCAATAAACTCAGATATTTATATCAAAGAGTGTCTTCAAAAGTGGTTGCTCCCATTTCTAAGACAGCACAACATATCAACATTCTTCTGGCCAGATTTGGCAACATGTCACTACAGTAAAAGCGCAATAGACTGGTATAATAAAAATAATGTTATTTTTGTTCCAAAAGAGGCTAACCCACCAAACTGCCCAGAGCTGCGGCCTATTGAAAGATATTGGGCTCTGGTCAAAAGAGAACTAAAGAAGAGTACATCTGTTCCCAAAACCATTACTAGTTTTTGATATAAATGGACAGCTGGTACCAAAAAAATCACCGAAAACACTATAACATTGCTTATGGATGGCATAATGAATAAAATAAAAAATTTTATAAAATTAAATTAATTTTTAAATAAAATAACACAGAATATAAATCTGTAATTAAAATGCAAAATAAAACTGTTTTATTTTTAACTCTAGCTTACTCCAGTCACTTTTTATTTGACTTTTGATGTGTTACAGTTTATAGTGACGCACACCTTAACTTCAACGCTGAAAAAAACTTTGTTCAAGAAGTCTGCAGTAAACGCTTGTTGCTTTGGTAGCAAAACAACATATCTACGAAATTGTGAAAATGGTCAGTTGACTTTAATAGTTGCGTGAGTTTTTATAAATGAAGCTGCAAAGCCAAATGCAAAAAAAGTCATCGCAAACCTTAAAGTCCAACTGCTGAAAAATCAAGAAGTTCAGATTATATCGATTAATTTGTAGAATCGATAAATTCAGATTATGCTTCACAATTTTAATAACAGAAGGAATATTTTCGCCATAAGCCTGGCCACATCTGTAATACAGTAAATCTTTTCAAATTTCTTTACAATCTTGGATCGATTATGATGAGAATAATCACCTTGTAAAGCTCGGAAATAGACCAGGTTTGAGTCATCACTTTTGTAGTAAAGTTTTAACTATTTTTACAAGTACCTCGGTTGTTAAACGATCCATATTCATAAATGACAAGCCTTTTCTAAATAAATGAAACTTCAATAAATGATGCCACCAGTAAATGGATAGTACGATATAAAAGTAGAAAATGTTATGACAGTTAAAAAAAAAAAAAAACAATCTCATATTCAACACAACTGTGCATCTGCTAACATGTTTACTACATCTGTACCTCTATGACTGACTTTCAGATTCTCAGAAAACCGATAAAATATATAAAAAATTTCTGTTCTCTTTTTTATTACTTCCTCTTACAGTTTAGAATTTCATTCATTAAAATTTTAATTAAAAATTATTATTGATATTTGTAAACAAATAAAGGTGAAGGCTGAAGGAGACGACGGGTAGGTTGTTGATTTAACTAGAGGTGATTGAGGGAATTTTTTTTTATTTATATTTGTATGTACTTATATAACATTCAGGAAATGAGTAAATTATTGAGTGAATATTTTAAGTACTTGGCAGAGTCACAGATATTTTGCTGAAAGTTGTAAAACACAAAATAAAATTCTACTTAAATTATGACTCATTACAACAATTAGAAATAAAGGAACTCGTCAAATAGTCAGGTGAAAATGACTAATGTAATGATGATATAGAGAACTTTATAATATGTTTATAACAATATTTTTATGTTTTTTTTACTAAGGTGTGCGTCACTATAAACTGTAACACATCAAAAGTCAAATAAAAACTGACTGGAGTAAGCTAGAGTTAAAAATAAAACAGTTTTATTTTGCATTTTTATTACAGATTTATATTCTGTATTATTTTATTTAAAAATTAATTTAATTTTATAAAATTTTTTATTTTATTCATTATGCCATCCATAAGCAATGTTATAGTGTTTTCGGTGATTTTTTTGGTACCAGCTGTCCATTTATATCGAAAACTAGTAATGGTTTTGGGAACAGATGTACTCTTCTTTAGTTCTCTTTTGACCAGAGCCCTATATCTTTCAATAGGCCGCAGCTCTGGGCAGTTTGGTGGGTTAGCCTCTTTTGGAACAAAAATAACATTATTTTTATTATACCAGTCTATTGCGCTTTTACTGTAGTGACATGTTGCCAAATCTGGTTAGAAGAATGTTGATATGTTGTGCTGTCTTAGAAATGGGAGCAACCTCTTTTGAAGACACTCTTTGATATAAATATCTGAGTTTATTGATCCCAATGTAACAAACGATGCACTTCTGTTGCCGCAGCTACAAACAGCCTGCCAAACTAGGAACTTTTTGAGAAATTTTGATAGTTTTTTAGTTCGGAACTCTTCAGAAACATTGCCTCTACTATCCGCTACATAAAACTCTTGGCCAGGAAGCTGCGCAAAGTCTGCAAAAACGTAAGTTTCATCATCCATTACACAACATTCGAACTTTTGAAAAAATTCTTTTTTGAGGAGTTTTGGTCTTTTTTTTGCTTCAATATTCTTCTTAGCATTTCTATCCGGAACTTTTTGGACTTTAAATGTTTTAAGGCCAGCTTTAGCTTTAACTCGGCGCACAAAACTTTCCGAACATTGCACGCGCCGGGCCACTTCGCGACCAGAAATGTTTGGAAGAGCCAGCAAAAGCTTCTCAACCTTTTTGGCTTTCGCGTCGTTCGTTACCAGTTTTGCTTTACCTGTTCCAGGCTTTCTTTCAATTTTTAGGTCTTTGTTAAACTTTTTGACCACTCTATAAACACATTGCCTGGGCACGTGGACTTCCCTAGCAACTTTTGTATAACTCCAATATGGTTTTTTTGAATTATTTGAATAATTTTTGTATGCATTTGTCTTTGATTATCCATTGTGAACTAACTAACAAGTCAAATTTGACAAACTGATACATTTTAAAATCTGACACATTTTTCAAAGATATTGTGATTAAGAAAAATAATTTTGATTAAAGGTGAAAAGAGTTATTAAGAAAAATGGGTGTTACATTTTATAGTGACGCACACCTTATTAGTTAATATTTGAATTTAAATGAAATATTCTGAATGAAGTAAATTTTTAAGTTAAATTTTTTTTAGTAATTTAATATTTTGCTTTCTCTTCTTTGCTTTATATTTTTTATAAATTTTGCAAACATTTCTTAGGTTTTTTCCGGTATATTTTTTTTTATTTCTAACAATTAAAGTCTATAAAACTAAAAGAAAATCTCTTGCAAAAACCACAGAAGTTAGAAAACAAAAGAATGTGTAAAAACAACATAAAGAAAAAAGTGTTAAAGACTTATTTTTGTTCCTTTTAGTACTTTTCGTGTTGGCTAAACAAGTTAAAGTTTCCTGAATGCAATATAGATGTTTAATTTCACTCGTAGAAGGGAGAAAAGAAAGAAAGAAACAAAAAACTTGAAATAATTAGAAAAACAAAAGTTGTAATAAAATTAAAATGCATAAACTATCATGTTTCCAAATAGTGCAAAAAAGGAAAATATGCTTCTAAGCAGCCTTCATTTGTTAGAAAAAGTAAACAAAAAAAAACTTAAGAAAATACATATTCCAGAATATAAACTAAAGGGAGAAAAAGTGATAGGAAGATGGTATTATTTGGGTTAAATATAAAGAATATTTTATGCATATTTAAAGAGAAAATTAAAATGTATGAATAAATGCTATCATAAGCTTGAAATATGTACATATATTAATTATATATATCTTTATATATTATTCTCACAACAAAAAATAGTATATTTTTATAACACATTAAAGAAAAATATTATCTGTTGCCAGTAATTCAGTGCAGTAATGCCGAAATATGGGAACGCAGAAACAATCATCACCACAATCAACAAAAATGTTTTCCTTAAACATTAGAAAGATCATCCGAAAACAACTTTAAGTATAAAACAGTGATTTTACTAAATTCTGTTCGGATTGTACAAATAATGTTGAATTTTCTTAGAAATGCCCATTAATATTGGCCGAGAGTATAAATACTTAAAAATAATATTTATAAATATTTAAATGAAATGGTAATCCGTTCAACAATACACGACTAAGAACGTTACCGTGTATGAAAACTGTAAAGAATTGCGCTAGGATTTTCAAGTGAAATATAAACAATATATGTATCCACCATAACCCCAAAAATGCTAAATTCATAAATGCAGTTTAAATGCAACACTGCAATGCATGAGCATTCATAAACACATTAGATATGCATGACAATAATTTTCAATGTGCAACAAATATTAAATTTCTGTACAGTTCTTATAGGTATTACTTTACTATTTTGTGTGTGTTCATTATATTTTGGCAGGTAGGTTATCTTATTTTGTAGAATTTTTTTTTTTTATTTTATTGCATATTTATTATTGTTTTAGAAATTTTTTAAAACTATCTCAATAAACAAAACTTATGTGTTTATAAATATACTGAAATGCCATTGCATTATTTGAAAAAGTAGTATTTGCCATAAAATGTTGTTTCGCCTCCTAAACGAATTTGTTTGCAGTGTTGCATTACAAACTGCATTTATGAACTAAGCCAAACGCTTAACGACATAATCTATTAAACAACAGCAACCATAGTTCTTTTATTAGTACAACACAGTATATTTCACAGCTCTTAACTTGGATAATCTATCCAACTTAAAAAGCGTATAACACTATTTGGGGTCTTTATCGTGTTTTTTTTTTCATTTTACTTGAAATATATTCTTATAAGTTTCCAACACTTCTAGCCAAGATTTTCGGTGGTAGTTAATTTAAAGGCATTTTTGTGAATGAAAGTGAATCAACGAAGTAACATTTTTCTTGGAAAAAAATTTAATTGTATGAGAAGTTTATACTTTAAAGGAAAAATAACACAAAATAGTACATATTAATAAACAACATATTTACGATTTATTCCATTATAATTAAAACTGAAATTGACTGATTTGATGTAAAATCAAGTGCCGATGGCTATTTCGCTTAACCACAATTAATTTTGAAAACTTTATAATATATACGCATATTCGAGTGAAATTAAAATCGAGTGGTTTTTCAAGGACAAATAAAACTCAATTGCGTAAATAATTCTACAGTTTGGATATCCAAAGAAGTCACGTTGTTAATCATTAAGCGAATGAACAATAAAAAAGTACCAGAAGATTTTCATATTTAAGATTATCGCAATTTGAAATTTTATGTCTATATTATTTATTTATTTTATTCTCAATTACCTTGAAAAGTAAATTCATTATGAATAATTAAATTTTTTTAAATTACTTCATATTAACAATTTTTTTTAAATACATAATATATTTTTATTTAAAATGCATTTATGAACGAAAAAATAGATAAGATAAGAAATATTGTATGTATTTTGTAAACAATGAGTTAAAATATGTCATTTCAGATTATGTTGTAGAGTCCAAAAAACAACGAAAAAGTTTGTTTTGATGACGATAAGTAGTTTTTTTTTATGAAATCACTATTTTACTAGAAAATACCTTTTAATTGATAAGATATCAAAATAAAAGCAAACAAAATAAAACCAATGAATAATTATAATTATTTAAGAGAAATTACTAAATTTTTTTTATTACTGTTCGAAGGTTTCATAGAATGACGAAATCTAGTGGTCTCAATATTTTGTTTAGAACAACAATATATTACTGGAAGGTAATTTGTTTGCTAAACCAACAAAATTTAAGATTTCAATAAAACTAAAATTTACAAATGTTATAACAAACGTCTTTTCTTGGCTTGGCAGTTATAATGGTTGACGGATCAGCTTTTAATTTTTTTTTTAATGGACGATTATGGATGACAACTGAAACTTTGTTGAGTTGCCAGTTAAGAAAGGTATAACAGATGACCAACAGCATTTACAAATTTTTATTGCAATGAAATCATTTTTGTTTGTTAATAATGAACTAGAAAAGCTGACAGTGCAACTAAAGTTCAACCTATAATTCTTTAAGTACATATTTATACGAGTATGACTAATGTCAAAACTATGTATAAAGAATAATAACTTTAACTAATTTACTAAAATTTTGTTTTTTTTTTTTGTCTTTATACTCCAACAATCTACTCGTACTTTTGCGAGAGAATTTCACTTTTAAAAATGTAATAATTTTAAAACCAGTTTTTTTCAATATTAAATACCCTACAGCCACTGTTTATAAAACATAAATCGTAGTGTTTACTAATAAAAAAAAAATTATAATGAATCTTGAATACACAAATCAAAAGCTACAAATTGAAAAGAAATATCCTAAAGACTTTGCAAAGGCAATTGGCCTTATTACGTTTGACGTACTTCAAAAACCTTTTAATAAATTAGAGAAAAATTTTGTTGTGTGTATTTTTATATATCATAGGGTATGTACATACGTATGTATTTATATTATTTTTGTGCTTTAGCATGTGCTGAAAATACAACACATTGTCAACATTATATTCTTGTAGACTAAAAAGAAAACACAAAGGAGAACTGCAAAAAAGGACAGATGTTGTTTGAAACAGGTAATTATGAGATATTAAATGAAAACCAACAAAGGTACTAGTAAAAAACTACTTGTACATACATACATACAAATATGGTATTTTTTTTAAGCCTGATAGAACTAACACGAGTTAACCATAAAAGTAATGTAATATATAGTATGTACTCTGTGGTAAATTATCATAAATAGTTTGATGTCTTAACAGTGCTACAAAATTATTCACATTTACTTTGAAAACATGTCATAAATTCCCTTAAATTACAGTAACACGACCTTATATTTTTATGGCGCATATAATCCTGAATGGTTTTTTAGCTTAATGGATTTACTAATAAAAAAACTACTGCTTCCGGAACAAAACTTATCTTCTATTATTACCGGTAAAATGCACTGTAAGATGCGATTTGAACGCTGGTGATGTTATTGGAAGTACACCTATCCCCCGATTTACACGGTACTTTTTTTACACGATTTCACTTTTACACGGATTTTTTCAAGATCTCTCCCCCGATTTAAACGTTATTTTTCGCTTTTTCACGATTTTTAAACTGAACGAATTTTACAAAATAAAACTGTTAAAAACAAAAATTTGTGTTATTTGGCTACACCTTTTTTATTTCAAACACTACATCCCAAATTTGTAAAATGACAGCACTGAGTACAACCCATAAAAAAACTGGTACCAATCCATCAACTAGAGAATCGCCTCAAATAATATCAAGTGATGAAAGTGACATACCACCAATCAAGAAAAAAAAAAAAAAGGTTAAGAGTCATCAATAGTGATTAAATTTGCTCAAATCTTTGATATATTTTTTGTAATTTTCTAATTTTTTTAATAAATAATATGTAATTCTTTTTTACATGTACATATTTGTTATTAGAAAACTGAATGGATATTTTGTTTCTTTATTAGGTGTATATTTTATTTTTATTTAACGTAAATGAAAAAAAAAAATAAATGAAAAAAATGTATAAATAAAACAAAAATTAATTTAATTAAAAAACTAATTTGATTTTACTTATATAGGACTTTTTTCGTTTTACACGATTTTTCATACAAAAAATTTGATTTCGATTTACACGGTTTTTTCAGGAACCGATCTTCCGTGCAAATCGGGGGATAGGTGTAATTTAATCCGCAATTGGATAATTATTTAAAAAAATTATTTTAACAATTAGTGTTATTTTTACAACTTATATTCCTATTGGGCTAAAAATCGCGTGATTGTATGTACATATATTTATACTTAAAGATAAAAATTATAGCAATATGTTTATTTATGTTTTATTCAATAGAAATTAATTAATGCGAAAATAATCATAATTTCAAAGTTTCGCGAAGTTTATTCTACAGGTATGATAGCTTTTTTGAATTTTTTGTGACGACTAGACTACATGTTTAGATACGGTTGATTTGTCTAATTTCACTTCGATGTTGAATATATTGAAGTAGTTAAATATGCTACAAAGGTAGCAGAGATCAGCATTATATTGTTTATCCAGATATGTTTAAGAATTTCAATCTCTGCCCTAGATTTTAGACCACAAAGAGCTAACACAAATGGAATGCTGAAATCGCTATTTTGAAAAGGGTTGCATCTTTTCAACATGATTCCTAAATGTATACTATGTATAAATACAGGTCAAATAATTATCAGATTTTACAAAAATATGTTAATCTAACAAAGCCTTTTCTACCAGTATTTTCAGACAAAAGTTTAAAAGTTACACAAGCACATTTGACTAACAATATATCATATAAAATTATACGAAAAAAAAATAATTCCTTGAGAAAATTTTAGTAAAGGAATAAAAACTTGTACAAATACAACAAGCCGTTTGTGTATATTTAATCAGCCTTTTACATTACAAATTAGAAAATGGCAACACTGAGTAAATTAAATGCCATATGATTCGTTTGTTTTACAAAAACCAGTTTATTTATTTATATTCTTTTTTTTAATTTATATTAATTTGTTGTTTCTTCGTTTATAAACAGCAACAATAACAACAACAAAGTTAAATAAATTTGGTGGAATACAAAATCCATAGCAAAAGAATTCGTATAAACACAGCTGTGTGTATAACATGTTGTTGCTGTTTTCTTAATTTTGTATCAAAAACATTAGCAAAACATTTCGTTTGTGAAAAGTTCGTGATGTTTGTGTTCCTCAAATTCTTTTTTTTATGCTTTAATATTTTTAAGAGCTCATCTATTGTTTTTCTTTTGTTGTTAATTTTGTGTTGTGCTCTGCTGTGATATTTAGTGCGAAAAATTAAACATTTTTTTGTTTATTCATAAAAAATTGATATTTTGTTCATGAATTTCTTTTCGTATTTTCTTGGTACCTACATACATACTATATAACAAAAGCTCTAAAGTACATACATATTTAAATAATATATTTTTTAAGTAAATAACGGATTCTTCGACTTAATTATTAGTAATATGTGGTAACAGATAAAATGAGCCAACAAATCTTCATAACTTTGTATTTCTAATTAATATAAAGCGATGTCACTATGTGTCTATTTATTGCCACCAAATTTATTATTTGCTTGAAATGTTCTGTTTTAGATACATACATAAAAATAATTCCTATTTAATTTTTTTACAAAAAGACTGAATCCAACAGATAACTGAATTTTATTCATTTAATAATTTTACTAAATAAAAATACCATATTAACTTATATTATAATTAGTTATAAGGAACGAAGTGACAAAGACCATAAGCTCACTGTAATGTCACAGCCCAGGGTCTCTGGTGAATATCGAACCCACAGCCATCGCACTAGCAGTCTAGTACAGTACCCACTAGACCACTGGGGCACCCTAACTGGATTTTAAGTGTGTAGAAAATATGAATATTTCGAATGCATTATACCAACGAATATTTATATTTTTGTAACAATAAATTATTTTGGATATTAGATTACGTTAAACTTGCCAGCACTCTCCAGGCAAAACACACTTGGATTCTAAGGTCTCGTTAAATATACTTATTGAAATCGTTAAGTTTAATAGAAAGATTATATGAAAATATCATACATTTTACTTAAAAAATTAAGATGTGAGATACACCAGACTATCTAATGGAACAAGTACGATATGTTGTGGGGGTTCAATCATACAATTTAAAAAATGCTATGGTCTCCAGAATTCAGAAAGCTAACACCAGTGCAAAGTAAAAATCATTATTTTATGGAAGCAAAGCGTGTAATTACTATTTAAACTCTTGAATAATAAAAACTAATTCAGAGAATAAAAGGGTTAGGCGAAAATAAAAATGCTAAATATTTATTGCTCAGATAAAGCAAGAGAATTGTTTAACTCTGACCAATGGAGACTTTAACTACGAAGACTTCCTAATAGCAAATATTACCATTAAATTACTATCAAAACCAAAAAATCTTGTTGATATAAGATTTGTTTAAAGAATTTAAACTTGAAGGGAGAACATTTTTCGCGTAAATACAATTATTACAATGACTAGGGATTTGCAAATGCTTAATTGTAAAGGAATTGAGAAAAAATTCACGGAAACTATGGTATTTTTTTCATTTCTTACTAAAGCAGCTGTCTGCTTTATATTGCACAGCACAATGAAATTCTTCATTGGAGCTTAGATAATATTGTTTTTCAATCGATCGTCACTGTACACACTGCTATCTAGGTATAGGTATCGAACTTCATAGATCTTTGGGTGTTAAAGATGGCCTAACTTGTACTATCATCATTTTAAAAATATATATCTACAATTCTCTAGCTTCATGTACAGTGACATTTGGCAAATATTTAATGAAAAAATGTTTCCTTTTATTTATACTTATCCCTTAAAATTTTTTAGTAACAAATCGTAAAAAGATATCCTTAAAAATGTATTTATTTATTTAATAAAAATAATTGTTTTTATAAAATGTTGGATGTGTTTTTTGTTAAATGTAAAAAAACAAAGACTGCACTATTCAACTATACATTATAATCGATTTGAAAATAATTGAGGTACAAAAAACGAAGCATCTATGCAAAATATTCCATATGTCTGTCCTTGTATATCAGGGAATCAAGATAGTAGTATCTTGCCTAGTTTGGATTATTTCAAGAATACATATCTATATCACTGACGAATCTTAAAGCATTTTTTAGAAGTATTGGTTGGTCGGATAAGTTTGTTCAATTAATTTAATTAATGTTTTGGCGCTCCACTATTTGGGATCCTAATCTTGCATACTATATTACACGGCAAACGTTGGCAAAAAATACAAAAATACAAAAATAATGTCCATGTAAAGCTGAATGGAGAAGTATTGGTCGGTTTTTTCAGCGAACATATGCATAACACATTTGTCGGGAATATTTGGGCAATTAATTTAACATCTGCTTAGAAATGTTTTGGCGCAACACAATTTCAGAACCCCTAGTCTGACTTATTTTGTACGACAAACGATGACAAACAAATGTACAAACATTATCAGTGCATTGCTGAACGTAGGAAATTATCTGCCTGTGTTCGTATAAAAACAATGTCAAACGATTGAAAATTTGTATGAAAAACACTCAATTTTTCAAATAATTTTACTTAAAGTTGTTTGTCAGACAGAATATGTTTTTGAATATTACCTTTTATTTTTTTAGAATTTAAAAAAAAATATTTTCATTAGAATATTAAAGCTCTGAGTACATCACTTATATTTGAACATTTTATTCAAAATAAATAATTCTTATTTATTACCTACACACTTAAAAAAAACTACTTATGTTATTGAGAATTTTACTGGTACAAAAAAGTCTACTTTTATAAAGAGATAAAAAATACCTTCAAAAACTAAATTTTATACAGTAATAGCATACAAAATGTCTGCGGAGGGGAGACGTTTTATATGTAAATAACCAGGAAGTTGATACAAATTCTTTTTAATATGAGTTAATTTAATTTAATAAAAATTTTTAACTCTTTGATCAAATAAACCAACAACATTATTATATTTTACAAATATATTTTCTATGTTTTCAAAATAAGTCTAATTAATCGAACTTTTTATATTTAAATCTAAAACACTTTGTATTACAAACACTGACAATAATAATAAACAACAACAAAAAAGGGCGTGTATGGCAAAAATGTATTTGAAATGAATGAAAAGCATAAAAATATATGGAAAAAAGTATTTTACAGGAACAACTTAACATGCGCGATGACATTATTTTTGTTATTTCCTTTAAATGTAACACTTTAGATTTTGCTGCAGGCATTTTTTATATAAATAAAATAAATTTGCAATAATTATGTTATTGGTAGAACAAAATTAATGTTTAATTCCAAAGAAATAATAATAATTGCTTATACGGATAAGCTTGGCCTGCCTCTGTGGCCATTTCATTGGTGGTTAATCCAAATTTTCAGGAGACTTTTTTCCAAAAATGTTAATGCAAACAAAAGAAGTCTATTTATTTGTATGGAATTCATATATACTAAATGCATGCATTCCAATTAAAATTTACAGAATAATAAATTTCTTTATATGCAAATAAAAAATATAAAATACACAATTAAATAAGACAAAATATGTAAACTTACCACATTATTTGGTTCAATTATTAATAAAATTTCGTATATTATTTGTAAAAGAACAACTCCTTATAACAGAATAAACGAGAGTACATGTAAGAGCGAGAGACAGTACAGGAAAGAGTAGAATCTGCCTGCAAAATGAGAAAAATTATCACACTCTTTTGTTTTTGTTTACAGTTTTGGATTTTTTAATTTTTTTTTTCTCTTTTTGATTTTCTTTTTCTTTTTCTTATAGGTATTTTATTGGCAAACACAACTCCTTTTTCTGTTTTTGTCCTTTTTTTCTAAACGTTTTTAAACCATTTTTTATTTCGTTTTTTTAGTTGTTTTTAACTATTTGGAAATTTGTCAAAAATAAAAATAAACAATATTTTCTTAAAATTTGTGAGAGTTTATTTTTTTGGGTATTTTTATTATTATTTACATATGCATACATATACTTTCCCTGCAGTGCGCTGGACCGGTCCCAAATTGGTACTTTCACCTATCACTAAGGGACACTGTTAGTCTTTATACCGGTAAAACGACCGGAGATTTTAACATGTGGTAGTCGTAGAAACAGTCAATTGACCCCCCTATAGATAACTATAGGACAGTCTATTTACCGGTGCCACAATATCAATCCCGTGGTTGATGCCGTCGTACCAGTAAATTCTTTTGAGTACAGGCATAACTTCAAATTAACACCTCTTAGATAACAAAGGGACAGAATAGTGTGAATTGAAACATCTTCGATAACAAAGGGACAGAAAAGTGTGAATTGACACTTATTCGATAACAAAGGGACAGAAAAGTGTGAATTGACATCGCGAAAGACAACGTTGAGTCAGAAAAATAACCCAAAAATGTGTCAATTGACAGAATAAAACTGCAGGGTTGTGTTACACCTTTACACACATACACAAAGTTACAATAAATATTTATTTAGTTAAAATAAAAACAAGAGCCATTACCAAAACAGAACAACAACAATTAAATAAGGCACAAAGGGAGATGCCATCTGTTTATTTATTTCCTATATAACTTTTCAATTAGTATCAAGTCGAAATCAAAATATTTTACAAATATTATAGTTTGAATAATATGGTAATAAAGACTAAAACTTTTTAAAAATTTAGATGGTTAATTAATTTGAAGTTGGAATCCTGAACTTTTAAATCTTCAAGTTTAACTTTCATAATCACTTTATTACTAAATGAGTATAAATTAATACAAATAAAAACTAATAATCATAAATTAGGTAGAAATGAGAAGAAAATGAGGTAAAGTATATATAATTTTGATCCAAAAAAAAACATACATATATAACATATATATGTAGATACATATGTATGTATATTATTAGCCTTAAATAACTCTAAAGCAACGTCAACGAGAAAAGTAAGTTTTTCAAAGTGCTGATGTCTATTATTATTACCTATTTGGCGATACTATTGAGCCTACCTTGTTAAGCTCGAAATAGTCTTTATATATTTTCCTAATGGCAAATTATGTAGAATGCTAAAAATTGTATTACGACAACATTTCTACCAGATATACAGGCCTTACGAATCAACCAATTAAATGGTATTACGGTCTTTTAAATAGTTATAGAAAATGAAAGTAATTTGTAAGCAATTAGAATTTAATATCTTTAACTAGAGATTTGAAATTTAAATTCAATCTAGGGTTTTTTGAAGAAAAAAAATTTGGTTTCGCTTTCTTTTTTCTAAAGTATTAGCATTACTTAGTGATATGATACTATTCTTAATAAGGCTGAGTTATTATTTACCTATTTTAATTTAATTGCTTTAAAGTAGGGTATGGAAAATACTCATTAGCAGAAGAAGATTTTTACACAGCAATCATAAGAATAACAACATTGTAAAATAAAATCAGGCATCTTTTTTTTTAAATATGTATCGAAAGTCAAAGACAGACATTTTTGCAGCCATTTGAATAAAAATAGCAGCACCAAAGGGCGGTGAATAAGAATGAAGAAATTCGCTTTCGTTTAGTACACAAGACAAAGTCATTTCCTGTTTTTAATTTTATAAAAAAAAAGTTTATAACATATGTACGTATGTAGGTACCACTTCTATTTACATATATTAATATTTTTAATAAAAAACACATTTTTGTAAGATTTTTTTCCCACTGTATTGGCGTTTTACCTTAAAATGTTTGAGAACTCTACATTCCTATTTTCCTCTTTTTTGCTATTTATTTAATTATTTTTTAGTGTTTCCTTAAGTCCCAACTGTTTAAATATTTGACACAATATTCGTTTATCCGACCACTCTCAAAAAAAGTAAACAAACAACTAACTAATAACGAGTTGACGTTCAGTCAAATCTGCAAAAACATTACCTACTGGAAGAGCGAAAGTGCACAAAAAAGATACAAAGAAACCTAAGAGAGAAGTATAGCAAAGTTAAGAGAGAAAATAAAATGAAAGTGATAACAACACCTCATTCACAACCTAATAATATTTACCACCCCTAAGAATAATAAAATCGCAAAATAAATTGGAGGGAAATAAAAATTTATTTAAACTTTTTCTTATTTAAACAATTTGAATAAAGGAAATATTTCACAAATTACAGATCAGCATAATGTAAACATAATAGGCATTGGGTAAGTATATATTTTTGTTAATGCAGATTTTTGCTTAGATGTATTTTAAATTAAATCACTAAGAATTTAACTACTGTTTAGCAACATTAAGGTTTAAACAATGTACGTATTAAATGAATTACAGAGCAATTTTTGGAGCATTAAAACTGTGAAAGTTTCGAAGGTTTTTAGCTATGAATACTGCTTAATTTACGGCTAATATGATCAGATATAGTTAACTACGGAGACATGGTATTTCTTATTTCTGTAAAGGAAATGAAAATTTAAATTAAATATTTAAAATAATATTAGAAAACTTTTATTTTTTCAAAATCTTATTCTCTGACTAGCTCAACAAAATCGTTTCTTTAGGGGAAACAAATTTAAAACCGCTATATCCTCAAACAAAAATATTGCATCAGTCAACAACACTGTCACTGCACAATCAGAATTTTTTTTCATAGCAATTTGATGTTTCTGCTGCAGCGCAGTAGGGCGGTGAATGTAAGGCAAAAAAGTACTTCCAACTTCAAATAAAAAAAAAAAACTCTGCTGTATAGAGAACTTCCTTGATAATTTATTGCCACTGCTTCTTTTTTTCAACTTTGTCTTAGCATATAATCGTTTTTATATAATGAAAATATATAGTAATACAAAGGAAGAACTTCTTTATTAATTTATTTAAAGCCTCATTTTTATCTTTCTTTAAATTTAACTTTTATGTTGTTGTTGCTAGTATGTACTAAGCGTATGTATGTATGTGTGTGTTTTGGTACAAAATCTGATGTTTTAACAAAATCTTTTTGCATGTTTTTTCTTCAATTACTTTTTTCTCCTTTTTGTGATAATTTTAGGAACTTTTATTCACCATTTAAACACAAATTTTTAACTCATTTTTCCCGTATTTTTTTATTAATAACTTGTTAATTTTGACTATCTTTTATTAATTTTATTTTTTTCTTCACACAACTTCTTTTTTCCAACTACCCGCGACGTTAACTACACCAACACTCGCTCAACCGCACTCAAAAAACTAAACAACCAACTAACAGCGAGTTACTAAAAAATATCAGTGTTGATAAATCGCCTCTGAAGAAAAAACGTAAAATTTATAAAAAATGGTTGTAAACAAACGAGTAATAAATTTTACTTTACTTACAGACAAAATGAGGAGGTCTGGTAACACCCTAATATTTAAATTATACCAGATAATTTTATTTATTATTATTTATCGACTAAATTCCAATTTGTATATATTAAAGTATTTTCTAGTTAATTGTTACGAGCATAGTGACTAAGAGCATAACGTTGGTCTCAGGTAGAAAGGCCCTAACTCAAATAATTTAAAATTTACAGGAGGCGGTAAAAATACAACAGATACTGTAATTATTAATATATAACTTTTTATTAAATGCTGTACAATTGCTTGTAATAACGTTATTTTTAATAATATTGTAACATTCTTTGTGAGGAGCGGAATATTTCTAAAATGCATTGAATTTACTAAAAAAAAAGTAAGTTTTGAAAAAATGCGAGTTAGGGCCTTTCTACCTGAGACCAACGATAAGTTCGATGTAGTGTCGCAGACCAGGGTCCAACACACTATCCATTAGACCAGTGGGGCACTCAGAGATAATTTTAAAAACGGTAAATAATTCAGTAATAGGAGAAAAATAGAGAGAAGAAATTATCATAAAAATTATAATAAAGTTTGATTTTGCTGTTTTAAGTGTTTAAACAGTTTTGCGAGAAATCTAAGTGATATGTTCATATGACAATATAAACCATTTGGTTCGCACTCTGAACAACGAACCACACCATTCATACGACGGTTTATTGTTTAAATTTGACATTTCTTTTATATTCTATATTATTGTAAAATTACTTACAGGGTGTTATGCTTTATAGTATTCCTTGTTTATATTCCTGTTTTTGTTTTAGTGCAGTTAAAAATATGTTATTGCTGTGGAAAATAAGTTTGCATCTGTGGAAAACAATAAATCGCAAAACCACGAAAACGTCCTATAAGAGGATGTGTCCTAACGCTGAAGTTTACAGTATCACCAAATTTACTGATATTTGCAATAATATTACCGGGCAGTTTATTACAGTGTTCGAAAATTTACCTTATAAAACGTACTTTAGTGTTCTGTACTGTAGAATATTAAGTACAGAAACACTAAAAGTGTTTGTGTAGGAAATTCAAAACAAACAAAAACATTATAATATTTTTGAACTTTCTACATAACGAATATACTGTTCTTAACCTATAAAAAAAAACAAAGAAAAATATTTTTTTTGTTGTAATTTTTTTTTCAATTTTTTTATTTTAAACTGATTGATAAAAAATGCAAAAAAAGAAAATATTTTGAAATTTACGGAAAAATAACCCAAGATCAATAAACCAAAATGTATACAAACACTAAAACTGTACTGTTTTAAAACAAAAAACAGAACGACTTATTCTGGTTATGTAGAAATACACAAACACTAAAAAAATAAATACCGTTCTTGGATTTGTGAACCGTACATATAATAATGTACAGTTTATTTTCGAACACTGGTTTATTATTTTATAGTTCAGTTCATTATTTTATCCAAAAAGTATTTCATTTTTTTTTTTTTTTGTTGTACTTAATACAATATTTTCTCTTATTCTCATTTTGTTTATTTATATTTCCTACACTTTTGATATATTTTGTTTTAAATCATCATACCTCTTTCAACATTTGCGACCAAAAAAAAAACAAAATGCGTTATTGTTTTCGTATTATTTTGTGCTGCGACCACATTCTGTATGGTATTTTATTTGTTTAACCGGGAATGTTGGCTGAAGTGGACAAGGAGGTAAACGCTGATTACCTTTAATTGTTTTGAATAATTTCAGCTTGTGATACTGTTTTGTGGCTCCTAATTTTGTCTCCCAATTTAATGTTAAAACACCTTTTATTTTTATGTTTTCCTTAGTTAACGTTAGACTAATAATTTAAATTTATAATTTGAATCTTTAATAGTGTTTTTCTTAGTTGCTCTTAATTTTCTTCTTCTTTCTTTGCCATCCGTGTCTGATTCGACCGCTATACGTGTGAACATTTTAGTTTGCCCTTTACAAAACTGCATTACCGACATAAATTTTATGTGGAACCTAAGTACATATGAGAAATCAAAAGACAAAGAAAAAGACGGTCACCCTAGTTAAGATAAAGGCAGTACAGTCTTTTGTTTACTTTTTACAAATATTTGTGAAAAATGATTTATTTTCTTTGAATGCTTAAAAACGTTTGTTTCTAAAACAGGAAAAACTATACATATTTGTAATTAATTTTCAAATTTTAAAACTCTAAACCCCCACTATATAACATTGATCTCGAAAAAAACATGCAAAGTGAATTTTATTCTCTTTTACAGGTCCATCAAAAAATAATAAAGATGTTGCTGGAGAAGTAGTCTGTTAAACATGATTGTGTCAAAATTGATTTATTTTTATTTTATTTTTTTTTTAATTTTTTTTGATTTGTTTGTCTTTGATATACATGTTGGGTGGGCCATCTATCGGTTTAAATTTAACCACCGGTTATTTTGAATCTGGCAATACTTACATTCTGTCACAAAATTGAGTATGTATATTATCTCCACTGAAAGAAATTAACGGATTTACAGACCAATATAAAATATAGCGTAAAGCGCATTGTAATTTTAAGCTTATCATTAAAGGCTGTGTCCCACCCTATACATACATAATATGTATGTTATATTTTATTACTTAATTTTGCTTTATTGTAAAATTGATTAATCATTTTAAATTAATTTTCACAATTTAATTTAAGATTAAACCATCACCATCTGTCGCTTAAACTGACAATTTACAATTAGATTTTGTTAACTCAAAAAGTAAACTCAAAGATTAAAGTTAATTTAAAGGTTTATCACAAACTCCAAAAGTAGCCCCTATTCACCAATAAATTTCATTATACAAACATACATATATTGTATAAAATTTAACTTTTTGTTCAAAGCCCCATTGTATGAATGTATTGATGTATGTGAATATATTTGTATATACATATGTATGTATGTTTCTAGTTTTAGAATATTTCATTGCGAAATTTATTTACGAAATTTTTTATTAAATCTGGCAATTCGGGTGTATGACATATGAATTTATGACCGTATTCATGTGAACCCCTAAAACGATGAAACTCAACAGGACCCCAAGATTTTCCACGCGTATCTAAAGCAATACGATATAAACGATAGCCTAACTGGAAAGGTACAACGTAGTCATCTTCAGCGTGCATAATTAAAATGGGTTGTCGGAATTCACTTATATGTTGATCTGATTCAAAGCGTAAAGAATTGGCATACATCGGTCGTAAAATGGTATAATCAAACCATGGTAAATGTTTAAAGGGCTGAAAGATATTGCATAAAATAAAATATGATTTAAAATTCTTTTAAGATTCAAAAAACTTACCCTAGCAAATGGATGCATACGTATCTCATCTCTAATATTTGTAAACGGTGCTTCTAATATTACTCCTCTCACACCTTTTTCATCTAAGCTACTCAATTTCGATAACATATTAGTAGCCACTGCTGTACCTAAAGAATGGCCCCATATAAATATGGGGTTGCTGGTTATATTACGTATGTAATAGTAAACAGCTAAAGCATCGCGTACAACACCTTCCTCTGTAGGCGATATTTTATCTGAATCACCATAACCTCGGTAGTCAAATGAGATGACATGATAGTTTAGATTTCGTAGCAATTTGTAAACATCTACCCGATATCCAGAGCCACGAGAGGCACTATTTCCGTGACAATATAGCACAATATTATTATCGGGCATACTTAAAATACTTTCATAGAATTGTTGTTCATTTTCAGCATTTATAATTGTAAAATTAGACTTAAAGATTAGCTCTAATTGATTTAGATTTTCATCTTTTGTATCGGTTATATTTTGCAAATCTTCACGGGCTTCCTGTAAAGAGAAAGTAATAAAATCTTTTTATATAAATTGGTGATATATTGGAGGCTGGATCTGTTAATTAGATTAGAATTCTGAATGCTATAACATTCAAATTTTAAAGCCAATTTTAATTCATTTAATTTTATACAATCTTTAGTTTTTGTAATTAATATGCATTTAAAAATAAGGACCAATTGATACATTAGGTACTTTCATATAACCTTATCTTTTGTCTGTGTATTTAAAAATTTATAATATACACGAATGTCTAGTCAGATTTCGGATATTACAACTAGCTTAAAAAATAATTGCCTGTATATTTTTGCAGCTCCCAGAATATAGTATATATATATATATATATATATAAGGTGTGCGTCACTATAAAGTGTAACACCCATTTTTCTTAATAACTTTTTTCACCTTTAATCAAAATTATTTTTCTTAATCACAATATCTTTGAAAAATGTGTCAGATTTTAAAATGTATCAGTTTGTCAAATTTGACTTGTTAGTTAGTTCACAATGGATAATCAAAGACAAGTGCATACAAAAATTATTCAAATAATTCAAAAAAACCATATTGGAGTTATACAAAAGTTGCTAGGGAAGTCCACGTGACCAGGCAATGTGTTTCCAGAGTGGTCAAAAAGTTCAACAAAGACCTAAAAATTCAAAGAAAGCCTGGAACAGGTAAAGCAAAACTGGTAACGAACGACGCGAAAGCCAAAAAGGTTGAGAAGCTTTTGCTGGCTCTTCCAAACATTTCTGGTCGCGAAGTGGCCCGGCGCGTGCAATGTTCGGAAAGTTTTGTGCGCCGAGTTAAAGCTAAAGCTGGCTTTAAAACATTTAAAGTCCAAAAAGTTCCGGATAGAAATGCTAAGAAGAATATTGAAGCAAAAAAAAGAGCAAAACTCCTCAAAAAAGAATTTTTTCAAAAGTTCGAATGTTGTGTAATGGATGATGAAACTTACGTTTTTGCAGACTTTGCGCAGCTTCCTGGCCAAGAGTTTTATGTAGCGGATAGTAGAGGCTATGTTTCTGAAGAGTTCCGAACTAAAAAACTATCAAAATTTCCCAAAAAGTTCCTAGTTTGGCAGGCTATTTGTAGCTGCGGCAACAGAAGTGCATCGTTTGTTACATTGGGATCAATAAACTCAGATATTTATATCAAAGAGTGTCTTCAAAAGAGGTTGCTTCCATTTCTAAGACAGCACAACATATCAACATTCTTCTGACCTGATTTGGCAACATGTCACTACAGTAAAAGCGCAATAGACTGGTATAATAAAAATAATGTTATTTTTGTTCCAAAAGAGGCTAACCCAACAAACTGCCCAGAGCTGCGGCCTATTGAAAGATATTGGGCTCTGGTCAAAAGAGAACTAAAGAAGAGTACGTCTGTTCCCAAAACCATTACTAGTTTTCGATATAAATGGACAGCTGGTACCAAAAAAATCACCGAAAACACTATAATATTGCTTATGGATGGCATAATGAAAAAATAAAAAATTTTATAAAATTAAATTAATTTTTAAATAAAATAATACAGAATATAAATCTGTAATAAAAATGCAAAATAAAACTGTTTTATTTTTAACTCTAGCTTACTCCAGTCAGTTTTTATTTGACTTTTGATGTGTTACAGTTTATAGTGACGCACACCTTATATGTATAAATAGAAAGAATAATTTCGTACCTCACTTAATTGCAGTTCCTTCGTAAATCGCTTCACAACGTGTTTAGGCAAAACATGCCAAACCCCTATACGCACAATGGTTTCTTTTTTCTTTGAGCTAATGCCATGATCACTGTCATTCCTTTCGATTTCTTCATCAGAATCAGGAACATCGAGGAAAAAACTTCGTGTGGCATATAAACCCACACTTGAAGGATTCTTTAAATCAAGATCTCTAGGATATGTGACTAAGAGAAAAATATAAATTATTAACAATAGAATAAGATACATACAAACATATACATATATATGTACGAAAAACTTACTAAATGTTAAAAATAATATGCCTCTTTGCATCGTTACTGAATAACGAAATATCAATGGTAATATTATGAATACAATTAAAAATCCTATTAAACATATTTGTACTGTTGCTAAAGAAATTCTTTAAAAAACAGAAATAAGAGCAAGTAAAAGGTTAAAGGTTATTAAAAACAACTCTAAATTAAAACTAATAGTTACAGAGATTTTTTTAATACAAGTATGTAATATGTATGTAATTATAATAAGTTGTTAAATATTTATAACAGTATGTTTTACATATTTGTTTTAATTTAGTTCTTAAAAAAATAATGTTAATTACTAGTAGATATTTATATTTTAATTTAAACTACGTACTTGCAGGTCTTGCAAACATAGCAAACCAAGTCAAATAGCAATATAATGTACGCAGATATATAGGGACTGCACGTTTGCAAGGGCTTTTATTAAAAACAATGTTTTACTACCATCAACTGTCATCTACCACAATATTTATAAATATGTTTATGTATGTACATGCATACTATTAATTAGACTAGGTTAGGCTAACCATATATACATATATTTATGAACCTTTTATGGAGAGCAAACATTTTAATAAAATCTAATGGGGTATTTTCTTAAGATTTCAAATATAACAAAAACAAGAATAAGACATAAGGCTTAAGACATAATTTTATATGGACTGTAGTTTCTTTTAGAAGAAAAACAAAAAAAAAGTGGAATTTGTTCGTTCATACTATAATTAAAACCACTTTGTGGTTTTTTTTTAATTTTTGCAGATATTTGTCTTTGATTTTTATTCATTAAACCACGGGTGATTAAAGAGAAAATTAAAAACAGATTGTTTTTTCATACGGTTGTATACTTTTATGTAGTCGCCGTGGTCTAGTGGTTAGTGTGTTGGCTTACTAAGACATAGGCCCTGGGTTCGACTCCAGGCTCTGACATCTTCAAAAAAAGAAATATGAAAAAAATATTTCTTTCGGCGACTACCTCTCAGCAGTCTCTGGCAAAAGCTCTGAGAGTAACTAATTGCCATGAAAAAGCTTCTCAAGTCTGTCGTTCGGAGTCGACATTAAACTGTAGGTCCCGGTACTCATGGATAAAAATTGACACACACAACATGAGTGCTGCGAGAAGCTAGGCCGTAATCCTGACACAGGGTTGTAAAGGCCAGTTATGAATGTATGTATGTATACTTTTATACTCGTATGTAAAGACGATTACAATGCGCCACTTGAGCGCCGAAAAAACGTGTTCCTTTATAACAAACTTTAGTGAGAATTTTAAATATATTGGAAAAAGCCAAAATCTATGTTTATAGTTCACAAAAATTGAACAGGAAATTGCACAAAATCACTTATCGGATATTTAAATAATACGAATATTAACAAAAATAGTTACACAGCAAGGATTTCAAATGCTTTAACTCCAACCCAAAAGAGATATGTTTAGAGAATAAGGTAAAATTCTTCTTTTTGAGCACCAAAAATTAGGTCCCAGTATGACTTCCAGGAAACTGTCTCGACATTAAAAAGTGTATTGCAATCTGTGAACACCTGAATTTAAAAATCGGAAGTAAATACCGACTCTAAATTATGTGCACAAAGAAAATCGATTAAAATTTGCAAGAGAACATACGGCATGGGAGGTTAAAAAAATTAACGTGCTGATGATTAATGGTGATTTTTTTACCAAAAAAATTCTAAGTTACAAAAATGACTGGTAAAACTTATGAGACTCTATTACAATCCCCTTGAATGATATTTTTTAAATGAGTCAATGGATTCTACACCAAGAAAATGCTATTTATCATTATATCAGAGTTACAAAAGAATTTATTTCAGACCAAAATGTTTGTCTTCTTAATTAAGCACCATATTCTCCCGAACTAAAATTAAAAATTTTCGGAGCTGGCTATCTCCTACGGTTTTTGAAGAGCGAAGGGAAGTAGACAGTAGGGAATAACTAATTCAAGCAATTAAGAGCCCCTGGAATTAGATTTCTTTGAATAATTTGAAGTCACTTTATAATTCAATAGAAAACCTTATATTTGAAATTATTTTTCAAAAGGGATCTACTACCCACTACGGCTCGGTGTACTGAAAAATAGAAAGTAACAAAATAGCAGATGACTTAGCTATCTGTGGAGCTGTCATGAACATATCTTATACAGAACTGGTCTTCCCATATTGGTGAGCAAGCCGATGAATATTTTATTTAATACGTACTACCACGGCTGCAAACAACAGGAGAAACCAACCAACTACCTCTAATGAAATATTAAAATTTTATCAATCAACTCAACTTAAAATTGTATTTTTATTTCGAATTATAATAGTTAAATGGTTATAATAAAATTAACGGAAAAAATTTAATATTTTTGAATTTTCTCCGAAAGAGACCTTTAAAATTCTGTTGCATTAAACCTTAATGTTGTTGTTATTTTTTTAATAGTTATTAAGAAAATACAATTTCCGATAGTAATACAGTACAAAAAGATATAGCCTACTAAAAACAGAAATTTAAGTGCTTCTACTCATCTGATTTTGAGTGTATGTACTATATCGTACACAAATTTCTAATTGCTAATACAATACTTTCTATTCAATTCCAATTAAATTGAAATAAATTTGTTGATACTTATAGTCAATGGGACTTAATGGTAGAAATATATATATATTTTTTTTTCAAATAACAATTCATTAATTAAATTTAAATAATTTTAGATACTTTCATGAATCATTTATAATTTAAATAAACACTTTCCATGCCATTTTGAATGATATACAGTACATTACAATAATATACTGACAGTTGCACTAATAAATATTTTACCCACATTTTTTGTGTTATCAACCGACGCCATTTAAAACTGAATTTTTAAGCAAAACTTTATATCATTAGTTTAACTCATAATAAAATAGTTTTTCATTGGGAATTTGTGTTTGCCTGAAAACATGAATAATTTTTTAGAACAAAAAAAAATGTGCATGTTATTAAAGATGTGAATCTTTAATGCCCTCACATAAATGCAATCCTTACGATAGTATACCAAAAGTAAAAGCTGGTTAAGTTTCAGTGAGCAATAACAATCGGGACAAAATATGTATTCCCTGGAATATGTTGGTTATTTATTATGGACTTATTCGCGAATAATTTTAATGTTTTGATACAAATACAGATATTGTGTCCTAATTTGTATTAATTAGTTTATAAATTTTTCAATAACCTTAACTTACTACAAGCTTTTTAATGTTATTCATGAAGAATAAACAAATTAAATTTGTTTTACAATAATGAGTAATCAAATATAAAACATTTATAATACGTATGTACATAGTATATAATATGTACATATGTATATACAAAAATATAACAACCAAAACTAACATAATAAAGAGGTTAAAACAATTAATGAAGACAATCACCTTTTTACAAAAGTCCGTCTACGCGTCAAAAGCATAACTAGAAAGAAGTAAATTAAAGAAAGAAATACTCTTTATAAATAAGGCAAACAAAATACATAATTATTATTGACATTTGTTTTTTTTATTAAATTATTGAAACACCAAACAAAAAAAAAATATTGACAGTTTTAAAACTTTGAATGTGATAAGAAATTTAATACAACATGTACATACATGTATGTACATATGAATGTATACATATTAGGGTGGGTCAATTTGTTCGGGACCGAAAAAGATGACAAAGCGTATAGCAAGGTCGTAATCTACGAGAAATTCTAAGATATTTTCCCAAAGAAACCATGGTTCTAAAATCAAAATCGAGCTTCCGGTTTTTTAAGAGAAAATTTGGTGTTCAGGTCATCCGAAAATAATGCTATTGTTTGGAAGTATTCATTGCAATTGGTGAATAGTTGACCTGTAACGCTGGAAGAGGGCTTATTTTAAAGGAAATTTTCTCAGCTTTCTATATCAGTCCTCATTTATAGAAAATTATTTACCCAAATAATGGTTTTGGAGGTTTATATCAAAATAATAATAGTCAAACTGTTAAAAACCTAAAACTATTATTATTTTGACATAAACCTCCAAAACCATTATTTGGGTAAATAATTTTCTATAAATGAGGACAGGTATAGAAAGCTGAGAAAATGTCCTTTAAAATAAGCCCTCTTTCAGCGTTACAGGTCAACTATGTGGTTTTCTAAAAAAATTAGTAGTCAATCTGACCAAACCGAGTACAGGGTTTTACTAACTTTTGGCAGTACAGTCGAACCTATACTGTGGATTCCGTTCATTTTTTTCACAGTGTAATTTAATTTATATGCCTTGCAATTAGTATAAGCTATTTATATAAATTAATATTCCATATTATTAAATTTTATGTCTTAATAAAATAAAAAAAAAAAACAAAATTTAAGTAAAAGAATAGAAAATCTACCGTTTTTTCGTCGGTTTTCGGTTTTGAATATTTAGCTTAAAAATCCGCGTTCTCGTGAAAGAGACAATAAATTTAATTTTCGTTATGATGAATTTCCTTTTACCCACTTATTTTTTTAGAAAATAGTCTTGTTATATGAAAAACACTCAAAAATTTAAATGCTTCTTTATTATTTTATATTATATAAGACGACCGTGTAAAAATAATTATCTTCTGGGAACAGTGATAATGATTCTTTGATTTTTATATCATTCATTGAATAGTTTTTTTTAGTATTTATATATTAATATAATGCAAGTAGCTAATCACCTGCGCACTTCGTAGTGCAGAAAAAGAGGAAAAATATGCAAAATTTTTAAAAACCAATCTTAACTTTTTACATTGTATTATTTATAGGGTTGGCCATTTAAAAGTTTATATTTATAAATGCAATAAAACAAAAACGGTTTGAAAGTTTGGAAATTTATACTTTTGTCCTGAAGTGCAATTATTAAGGTTAGAAATTGGATATTATTTCATTCAAATGGCTGCCGCGGCTGGCCTCACACCCTCGATCGAGCCAATTTTCAATTCCTGAGAATGATGACGATTTGTGTGTTCGATATAACCGGTGATTCAAATTTAAACCGATATATGGCCCACCCGATATTTTTACCTTCTGTACACTTCTCCAATAAAATAAAATAAAATAAAATCGAAATGGTATAAGAACCATGTCATTTTGAATTAAATTTATTTTAAATGTCCATATTCTTAAAAGTCGAATAAATTAGCAAAATAGTATCGGAAAAATCTGTTTAAATGGTCTTGTGCAACAAAAGAAAAATTTCTTTTGATTATAACGTTTGAAATTCAGTCGTTCAGTTTGAATTTTTACATATGTACATGTCAACAATGAACTGATGAAAAAGTCGACGATAATACAAAATACTTATTTATGGCTACAACCATGAGACAAATAAAAAGACGATATGAGTAATAATTCGTAGCGATTACTTTCTTATTTGTCTCCCTTTCTTTAATAAAATAACATCAAAATATGGAATTAAATTTTGAATTTGGGTTGATCATTCTAATGTTAAAGTGTAATGAGTATTGTAAAACTTCGTTGAACCGATTAGTTTCAGATACTTGTTGCAGACGACTTAATACTATGTCACGGCAATAAAACTGATCGCCAAGGATTACAATTGCGATAGTAACAGAGCGACTTCGCCTATTATTGGCGAATTAAATCTTCTTCTATATTGTCCACCCGGTGTTTTGTCTGCTTCTATCACGATTAAATATTCTTCCGAAGGCATTTGATTGAGAGCAGTTTGAAAAGGCCGAACCAGTTCATTTTCAGTATGTAACATCTTCTGTATGCGCGCAACAATATCTCTACACAAAGCTGTAGAAATACTACCACGACGATTTCTTTCAATATTCATGCTACCCATAAAGTCTATTTGAAAAGTTCATAATTTTGGTTTTGACAGAGTAACAAAGAACCAAGTCTTTGGTACACTTGGTCTTGAATCTATTAAATACCAAAAATTTTACAATAAAGCACTACGCAACAAATAAAGAAATTAAAATGAACAAAATTACATTAATAGTAGGTATAAAGTCAGAAATATTTTTTGTAGCACTGAACAATGCCATTTAAAATCTGGAGTTATGGGCTTGAATATTTGCTAAAAAGTGATTAGAGATGGGTGTACTTTCCAATTTTTCGGGTACTGTTTTTTTATAACTTTCAAAAAGAAATATTAAAAAATATTTCTTTTGGCAACTACCTCTTAACAGTCTTCTGGCAGAAGCTCTGAGAGTAACTGATTGCCATGACAAGCTTCTCAAGTCTGCCGTTCGGAGTCGACATAAAACTGTAGGTCCCAGTACAAATGGATAAGAATTAACGCACACGATATGAGTGTTCCGAGAAGTTAGGCCGTAACCCTTATGTGTGTATGTATGTATGTATGTATGTACTTTTTATAACTTGAACAATTTTGAAATTCTTCGGCTTTTAGAAATGAATTTAAAAAAATTTAATTCAAGTAATAATTTAGAAATCATGAAAATGACATGTTTCTTGAACCACTTGCAGTTTATTAAGATTGATATTAAAAACTTAAAATTTTTATTAATTTTTTGCACTACAAAGTGTGCAGGGAATAAAATAGTGGATTATACTGCGAAGAAGTATCTTTGCTGCTTTGTAATGCATAAATTTAAGACGGTATTTAATTAAATTGTTTCTTTTATAATAGTTTGCAAGCCAAAGATCAAAAGAGAGCAACAACAACAATTACTACACAAAAATGCACAATAATTTTCTTAAATATTATTATACACTAATTTATATTAACGATAACACAACAATAAAAGCAAGGAACGTTTATTTCTTTAATTTCCTAGAACTGATTTTATGATGGGAAATAAGCATTTTCAATAACTAAACATCTGTAAAATTTATATTTATAATTTTTTTTACTTTTTGCAGTAAAATTTATTTTGTTAATTTTTTTTTAATTTGCACAATTTTAATAAAGTAAAAATTATTTTTAAAACAAAATTGTTTATGAAATTTTTATTGTTGTACAATTATTTATTCCTTTCGTTTTTAGGATTTTTTTTTTTTAAATTCAAGGCAAACAAATTTCGAGTACGTGTTTTTTGTAAGACAGACCGTTATATACTTAATGGCAACATTTATAAATTGCTGTTCTAGAGTGCTCATTACTTACATCTACAGTTCTGTTTAATAAAATACATGGGAATGAGTACATTAATGCTGAATTGAGAAATTTTCAAAATTGAAAATAATAAATAAGTACAGTTAAAAGAGAACAAACAATGTATTCAATATTTTTAAGAGTTTTATATGGAAAACTGTTGTAATTGACTTTGAAATTTATTATTTATTTATTTTCTGAATTACAATACATTATTAAATTATATTCTAATTATTATTACGAGCGTAGGGTCCAAGACCATATGTTCGGTGTAGTATCGCAGACCAGAGTCTTTAGTGGGAATCGAACCCACAAACCTCGCATAGCACAGTATCCACTGAACTTTTGGGACACTGTGATATTTATTAATTTTTAAATATTGTAATGAAATATGTATTTATAAAAAGGATGCTAATTCCGAAATCCCGAATATATGTATGCTAAATTTTTAGTTCTATATGCTTTATAAAAGATAAACTAAAAAAGTTTATTTTGAAATTTGATGGCAAAAAACGTTTAAGAACTCTTTTTGAAAACTGTAGCGCCGAGTCATCCTAAGATGATCTTATAATGTACAAAAAAAAAAAAAATGAAGATGCAAAAGTCCATGCAAAACTTCTACAGGATCTAATGATGGAATGGAGTATTTGCAAAAATCATACAATTTATTAGTAATTCTTCCAACAAGCGTTTGGTTTTCTTCTGCAGCATATATTGAAAACAAAATCAGATTAAGAGTTTCAGATGACAACACACTGGATGCTTTAATTTTTTTGAGAAGTTTTTTAAGAAAAAAAAATTTTTTTTTAATTAAATCAAAAACTAAATATAAAAGACTGAATTTAAAATAATAATTTGTGAGTGTATGGATGTACATATGTATGTAAATGAATTTGCCTGACTCTTTGTACTTGATAGATTCGTAAAAGATACGGCCAATCGCCGTGAAAATTTGGGAAGTTATTGATTTTTACTCAGGAAGGTTCTTGTCAGAAAGAGGGCCGAATTGAATAAGTAGGCTTGGTACTTCTCATTCAAACAAAATACTGATTTTTGTTAATCTTGAGAAGGGTTAAAGCGAAAAATACTAAATTCTGAATGACTTCATAGTTAAGGCAAATCATCAATAAGAAAATGGGCGGAATTGGATAAGTGGGCATGTTACCTCTAATACAAATTAAATACTAATTTTTGTATTACCTGAGAACGGTCAAAGCTAAAGTACTGAATTTGGTCTGAATAACCTCATGATCAAGACAAGTCATCAGTAAGCAAGTGGGCATGGTATCTCCGGTAATATAATTTTTAAATATCTTGAGAACGGTAAAAGCGACTGTATCTAAATTAATCAAAATTAAACTTTTTATTTATCTTCGTCAATTGCTAGTGTCTTATAAAAGCATTAAATACGTAGTTTTAGAATATTTCATTGCGATAGTTATTTACGAAATTTTTTATTAAATCTGGCAATTCGGGTGCATGACATATGAATTTATGACCGTATTCACGTGAACCCTCAAATCGATGAAACTCAACAGGACCCCAAGATTTTCCACGTGTATCTAAAGCAATACGATATAAACGATAGCCTAACTGGAACGGTACAACGTAGTCATCTTCAGCGTGCAAAATTAAAATGGGTTGTCGGAATTCACTGATATGTTGATCCGATTCAAAACGCAAGGAATTGGCATACATCGGTCGTGAAATGGTATGATCAAACCAGGGTAAATGTTTAAAGGGCTGAAAGAAATTGCATAAAATAAAATATGATTTAAAATTCTTTTAAGATTTAAACAAAACTTACCCTAGCAAATGGATGCATACGTATCTCATCTCTAATATTTGTAAACGGTGCTTCTAATATTACTCCTCTCACACCTTTTTCATCTAAACTACTTAATTTCGATAACATATTCGTAGCCACTCCTGTACCCAAAGAATGGCCCCATATAAATATGGGGTTGCTGGTTATATTACGTATGTAATAGTAAACAGCTAAAGCATCGCGCACAACACCTTCTTCTGTAGGCGATATTGCATCTGAATCACCATAACCTCGGTAGTCAAATGATATGACATGATAGCCCAGATTTTGTAGCAATTTGTAAACATCTATCCGATGTCCAGAACCACGAGAGGCAGTATTGCCGTGACAATATAGCACAATATTATTGTCGGGCATTTTTAAAAGCCGTTCATAGAATAGTTGTTCATTGTCAGCATTTATAATGGGAAAATTAGACTTAAGGATTGGCTCTAATTTATCTAGATTTTCATCTTTTATATCGGTTACATTTTGCAAATCTTCACGGGCTTCCTGTAAAGAGAAAGTAATAAAATATTAGATGAAATAGCAGGTTTAAAAGAGTTGGAGGCTCTTGCCTCTTATATCATATTCTCTTAAACTCATGTTTATTATCGCACCTTAATCCATATATTAAAGTTATATCCTAACTTTGGAATATACATACATATATATACATAAATAAAAACAAATAATTTCGTACCTCACTTAATTGCATTTCCTTCGTAAATCGCTTCACAACGTGTTTAGGCAAAACATGCCAAACACCTATACGCACAGTAGCTTCTTTTTTCTTTGGGCTAACGCCATGATCACTGTCATCCGTTTCGACTTCTACATCAGAATCAGGAACATCGAGGAAAAAACTTCGTGTGGCATATAAACCCACACTTGAAGGATTGTTTAAATCAAGATCTCGAGGATATGTGACTAAAAGAAAAAATATAAATTATTATAAAGAACAGAACATTTCAAGAGAGTAACATATAATATTGCTCTGGAAAACTTACTAAATGTTAAAAATAATATGCCTCTTTGTATCGTTACTGAATAACGAAATATCAATGGTAATATTATGAATACAATTGAAAATCCTATTAAACATATTTGTACTGTTGCTAAAGAAATTCTATAAAAAAAAAAGAAATAAGAACAAGTTATAGGTTAAAGATTAATTAAAACAACTCATAAGTTAAAACTAGTAGTAACAGAGATATTAATTAATGATAGTTGTTACTAAAAGCTAAACTAAAATAATAATAAAAATACATAAACCAAAAATTATCGGGTATATGCTGTAAAACGAAATAAGATGACATTAAAATCGAGTGATTTTTCAAAGACAAATAAAGCTTAATCGTGCCAATATTTAAACGTTTTGTTAAGCAAAAACGTTATGTTACTAATCCTTAAGACAAAGAATAAGAAAATATATCAAAATATTGTCAAATTTAAAATTAAAACAATTTCAGGTTTCATGCGTTTTCAATCTCAGACGAAATCGCTTTACTGCACATATCCGAATAATAATTAAAATAACTTGTTGAATTATTTATGTTTGTATGTTTAATTTGTTTAAATTAGTTCTAAAAAAATTATGTGAATAACTACATACACCAATACCCCGGTTTGCGTCGCTAATTGGGACCGAAAAAATGAGACGCAAACCGAAACGACGCAAACTGAAGCAGAATTTTCAATTATTTACATATTTTATTTAAGTGTAGTCAATACAGGTTTTAACCATTTTAGCTTAGAAAAAGGGTTTTTAAATCAATATTATTAAAATAAAAATATAACAATTGTGAAGACAACTATATAATTCGAAACTAATAACAACGCTTAACATTTAAACAACGCACACCTGCAAATTTGCTTTCTACTAAACGGGAAATCTCCTTTTTTTGCTTTAGCTTTGTAAAAACATTTTCATATCAACCACGCAAATCGAATCATTTACGACGCAACTTCGAAGCCATGCGACGCAAACTGAAACAAAAACGACGCAATATTGAAATTCCAGAAACTTAAAAACAGACGCAACTTCGAAGCGACGCAAACTGAAGCGACGCAAATCGGGGTATTGGTGTAGTACATTTTTATATTTTTATTTAAAGTATAAATTAATAACAGTAATCGTTCTTCGTTTAAAACGCACTTGCAAGTCTTAATGGCTTAATTTTAAGGCCTCTTTTAAAAGAAAAACAAAAAAAACCGAAATTTCTTCGTTCACATGATTAAAACCTCTTTGTGATTTTTAAATTTTTGCAGGTATTCGTCTTTGATTTATTCATTAAATCACTGCTGGCAAAACAGAATTAAAGAGATCGTTTTTTTTTATACGGCTGTATACTTTTATATATAAAGACGATTACATTTCGGCACTTGAGCGCCCACATGGCCAGCCATTCATTACACTATTAATGGAAAAAACGTGTTGCTTTACAGCAAACTTTAGTGAGAAATAAGCAAGACAAATATTTTAAATATAGTGGGAAAACCCAAAATTGATATTTGTCGTTCATAAGGATATTCCTATCAGGTTATTGAACCGAAAATTAGGCGTAACCAGTGGTGGGATACTTAAATAATATTAAAAATTACAAAAGTAATTAAAAAGCAAGAATTTCAAATGCTTTATTTAACTCCAACGCAAAACTGAAATGCTTTGAGAATAGCGTGAAATTATTGTTTTTTCCCGGTACTCATGGATAAAAATTAACACACACAACGTGAGTGCTGCGAGAAGTAGTCCGTAACCCCAAAAACAGGGTTGTTATTATGTATGTATGTTGGTATTTTTGATTGTAGTAAAATTCGAAAAAGATATGTCCTACTGAACAAGAATTTAAGTAGTTCTAATCATATGATCGATAGTGTATGTATAGATATCTTACACAAATTACCAATTGTTAATTTATACTTTCGATTTATCAAATAAAGTTTAAATAAATTTATTTAAACTTATAGTCAATGGGACTTAATGGTAAAAATAGATTTTTAATTAATTAAATTTAAATAATAGAACCAAAATATTTAAAAGTACAAATGTATATATGTATATGTACAAGTATACATACTTTTATGAATTATTTCTAATTTAAACAAACATTGTGAATTAAATACAGTACGTTACAATAATATATTGCCAGCTACACTAATATTTTACCAAAGTTTATTCTTTTATCAAATTATTTTTAAACTTACGACATTTAAAACTGAATATTTAATTTAAATTTTAAATTTCTGTATAACGCTTAAATCTGTTGGGCCAAGTCAACTGTGCAAAAATAATTAAATGTTAAATTAAATCGTTAAAATTTATACAAGTAGGCTGAAAATTCTTTTTATCTATTGTTGTAAGTAACAAATAGTTTAAATTATTAGCTTGTTCTAAAGTAAGTCTTTATAAATTATTTTATATGGAACTACCTTACTCACCCAACAAAATTTATGTCCCTTGAAATATAATATTAGGGGATTGTAAATTAGATGCTACTTAACTACTAAGATAGTTAACAAAATATTTTTTTTTAGCGTTACGGATTTAAACAAGTTTTCCGAAATAATAATTGTTATTTTTTATATTTAAAAATGAAATAATAAAGACTTTGTGATCAGTCGAAGATTACTTTCGGCATCAAAACTAATAGAGGAATAAATAACTCATTTTTGTTTTTTTGTTAATTTTTACAAACAATTTAATTCAGATATGACAAAAATAATAAAATATTAAAAAAATTAGCAATTCGTCTTATAAGTGGGAGAGCAAATGAATGTGTCAGTTAAAAATACAGTCGAAAACAATAATAATTTAGAATCTTCTCCATATACATATATTGGAAGTATCTGCCAAACAAACATATTAAAAAAAATAATAAAAATAAACAAATATTGAAGTCATCCAATCAGTAAGAATTTTTTCTTTTTTCAAACTCAAAGTTAAATTAAATTTTATATTAATAATTAATGTGTGAGTGTCCTTAATTTCCAGGATTTGTAAAAATATAATAAAAACAATATAAAAATAAACAGATGAAATTATTGTTCCAATAAGAATATCAGTAACAAAAACAGTCATCAATATAAATAAATGCCAACAAATGGTTGCAGTAGGACAGTTTATAATTTCTAACAGCTTTAAAAAAGCTTCCTTAGTACTTTAAATAACTTACCAGGCAATCTTTCTACAGTTTTAAATGTTTTTCAAATTTTTATGAATGAACGAATATATTATTGTACTGTTCTGTATAGATTTTTTAAATTTTTATTTATTAACTACTTTTGCTATTTTTATAAAATTAGAGAAACAACTAAAACACAAAATTATAAGGAACTTAAATAATTAATGCAAAAGAAAATTGTAATAAAATATTGAAATTAGTTTTTATGTGAAAATGTGTAAATGTGAACAATTAGAATAGGAAGAGAGCAATACTTACAACCCAGTTAGCCAAATTATAATAAATACTCCGGGAATGATTGTAGCGCGAAATATTAAATTTAAAAATCTATAACTTTCATACATTGTGCATAGGTTTGAGTTTTTTTTATAATATTATTTATAAGATCTTCTTCTTTTTGTACGTTTTATATGCAATACTATTTTGTATAACAATTAAAGAAAAATCAGTTTTCTTTTCTCGTAATATTTTACTTTAAGTAGGAAGATTTAAGCTATAATACAAAACACAAAAAAAAAAGAAAATGCAAACAGTTTTTACTTCAATATTACAGCTGTCATATGAAGTGTTAATGATTGAAATGATTTCTTGTTGTTATTTTTTCAATTGTAATTTATTTCACACAATTATTACGAAAGTGTTGGCAATTTTTTTTAAATTTTTATTGTATTTTGTAAATACTGCGTCTCTAATCTTTTATTTGAAGCCAATTTTTTTGTTGTGTTTTCTAATTATTTAAATTTTGTGTTGAATTAAGAAAAGAATTCAAATGTACAATGAGACAAAATGAAGACCAATTAAATATTAGAAGAGATAAAAGAAAAAAAAACGATTTTAATTATTACGTTTTGTATTAATAATACAAGTGTTTTAATAAAAGTGTTTAATTAAATTTATGTTACACACAATAATGGTTAAAACATATCGAACAGCATACATACATATTTACAATAAACAATTATAGTTCGCTTAATAGAAATGAGAGTATAAATAAAAATAAATTCATTTAGGGCCATTATTACAATTTCTCGCGAAAGGTGTTCGATAGTAAAAGTGAACTTTGGTATAAACCTCTCGGTTAAAGTTCCCAATATAATTAAACTTTTTTATTAATGTTTACTTATAACAATTTTATCTGATAAAATCCTAACTTATACTATCGGTAACTTGTAATAATGGATATTAGGCCCATTATTACAACTTGCCGTTAGTTAAAGGTAGGATTTTATCAGACCGATAAATTGGTTTTTGTTATTGTAAGTTAACTTTTACCTAAAGGTAAGGCAAACTTCCCAATAACTTTATCGGTCACTTTAGGTTAAAATTTATTTGTAATAACAAACACCAATTTATCGGTCTGAAAAAATCCTACCTTTAACTAACGGCAAGTTGTAATAATGGGCCTTAAAGTGCTAAATTTATATTTAAAATGTAACGTTTTTAAAAACTTTTCAAAAATATTAAATTTTAACGACAAAATTTTCGGTTTCACTTTTCGAATACTTTACGTTGACATCCCAGCAGAAAATTTTCAAGATTTGGAAGCAATAAATAAAATTGTAAGCAATAATGGACTTACTGGTAAGCATTATTTTCTGCTAAGATATTTCTTTGATATAATTAACAAAATATTTCAGAGGCCTTATTCCGTAATTCTTCTAAGCTAAAAACTTATAAACATGATTTAGGACTTTTTGGCTACGAATACGCGTATTGTCATTTAAAAGCTTCATGCCTATTATCTCTAATTTTTTAATTTTGTATATTCTAAGGCCCAGCCTTTTTTAAAACCCAAAAATTTTAGGATTTTAGCTTAAGAGAATTACAGAATAGGGCCTCAGGACAAGAATGTTATGATATCATAAGTTCAACTTATATTTAATAAAATAGTTCTACATTGGGAATTTATGGTTGTCCGAAAACAGGAATACATATTTTTCCAGTACAAAAAAAAGTAGAACTAATGCATGTTGTTAAAGATGTGAATTTGTATGCCCTGACATAAATACATCCTTACTATGGCACAGGGAAAGTGATAAGCTGGTTAATTACTAGTGAGAAATAACAATCCGTACAAAATATGTATTCAATAAAAGCATTCAATTTCATTGATAAACTTTTATGAAATTACTCGTGAATAATATGAACGTTTAAATTAAACGTTTAATTTAAATTAATTAAAATTTTATACATTTTTAAATAACCTTAACTTACTACACGCTTTTTAATGTTATTCATGAAGAATAAACAAATTAAATTTGTATTACAATGATTACACTTTTAAACAAATCCAATAAAGAGTTGAAAACAATGACATTATTTAAGTAATCAAACAAAAAACATTAATTTTGAAAATATTTAACATACTTATATACATAAATATAACAATCAAAACTAGCATAATAAAGAGGTTAAAACAATTAATGAAGACAATCACCTTTTTACAAAAGTCCGTCTACGCGTAAAAAGCATAACTAGAAAGAAGTAAATTAAAGAAAGAAATACTCTTTATAAATAAGGCAAACAATATACATAATTATTATTGACATTTGTTTTTTTTTATTTTATTATATTATTGAAACACCAAAAAAGAAAAAAAAAATATTGGCAGTTTAAAAATTTTGCATGTGATAGGAAATTTAATACAACATGTACATTTATATGTTGTTGTGTTATATATATTTCTTAAAGCCATATATATTTACACTACCTAAGTTTTATATCAGAAGCGCACTCAGACACACTCAGATAGTTTAATTACAAATCTAATTTAATTTTTATTGTTTTTGCTGAGCTCAGTTAAAAATATAACGTTTTCTACTTTCAAAATTATTGCCGTCTGAATTGTAACTGTTATAATCTATTATAATCAGATGACAAACTTAGGTAGTGTTATTTCTCATAAGAATACCAGTATTAGGATCTCAAGACTAATAAAAATTTTAAAATAAATATAATATAGATCCAATACAGAATCGAATTTCGTATATTTTCATGCTATTATTACAGAACGTTGAATCTTACATTATGTGAATGCTCCAAAATTTGATTATTTTTAAAACTTTAATTAAAAATTATTTCAAATAAAGTTTTACACTAGGTTTTATAATAATTTTCATGACTTCATAAATAACAAATTTATTTAGAAATAGTCAAATCGGTTTACTTTGCTAGCTTTAAGTAAATAATCGTTTTTCTATTAATTAGGATGCATGATAAATACTCAATATTAGTAGATATGTACAGATTTTTATACAGATAGTTGCAGTAGTCTTAACTCTTTTTAAAATTCGCGACATTTAATAGACAAAAGAAAAGAACGACTCAAACAATATGTGTGTGCTACTCGTATCTCGAAAAAAATAAACTTTTTATAAACACGATTAACGCCTAATAGGTGCAGCACATACTATGTATATGTAATTTTTATATATTGTACATAATTATAGAGTTTAAAAATAAAAACTGTAGCATATTTCACTAAAGAAATAAAATTATTTAAAATTTATTAAGGATATATTCACATCATTAGAAAGAGAATGGGAACAATTTTTCACAATCGCAAAATAGGCTAAAAATGTAAGCTTTTATGATTGGAAGAGGGATATGGTAGATATTAGTTTCTCTTTGAACCACATATTTTTTATTTTTTTGAAAATATCTTTATGGCAATGACTATAAAAACACACAATTAATAATTGTTTTTGAGACCTTGAATTTATTATATGACACCTTTAATTAAATTTAAAGAGATATATTTATATTATTTGCATATTAATTCTTTCAGAATTAAACACAATTTAATTTCCAATAATAGATGAGGTAATTGCTGTTGGTCATTCAAGGGTGAAGGTATAAAGACTGACCTTTGAGCGATCTATAGATAGCAATTTGTCTGACTCGTGAGGTGCCTAATGAAAAAAAAACCTCTATCATTTCACAAATTTCAGTACAATGCACTGCATGAGTAGGGGTTTATCTCCTGGGTACTGGTTTTAAAAAAATACCTTAATTAGATCAGAACAATTTTATATTAAATGAATTTATATTGTTTTTTTGCAATGATTTATTTCTCAATCGAAGGACAAAATTTCATCCACATTCTTCAGACCCTAGTAATCTCATTTAGTTCGAGTTTACAAACTTTTATTAATTTTAATATGATAAAGTAAAAAATGATTTGTAATGTTTTTCAATAAGAAAGAATTACAATTGTTTTTGTCAATACTTGAAAAATCATCTTTTAGTCACGTATTTTCGATTGGTTAGATTTATTAATTAAAGATGAGTTCAATTTCTCTAAATTCTCGCACAAGAACATGATTTTCAATAACACGCTAATGTTAAAATTATTCATGTTTCAACTTAATTGAACCACTTCGTCATGTGTTAAATCCGTGATTTCATTACATTTTGGTCATGTACTATTTTGCTGGTTTTTAATCTGTTACACAGCATACCGGAACTAAATAATATTATTATTAAAGTTCTTTATTATTTTATTAATGTGAATGCCAGATAAGAAGTTATCAAATTTAAAAGAAAGTATATTTTTGCTGCTGTCAAAGTTACCAATGTATGTTTTATCTGTTAAAAGATTATATGCTGTTTTATCATACACTGTTTCACACTCGTAGAAAATTGTAGACAATGTCATAAAATTGCATAGCGCGGGACATATTTTCCACCACGGTTGTGAAATGATTTTTTCAAGTAAAATTTCACTTAGTCTATCAGGTAGTGCCGATAAAAAAGAGATGTTTTAGTATTGAACCGAATCAGTAATATATTGGGCCAAAAAAATGAATATGTACCGTTAGTCATGGTTTGTTGAATTCCTTTTTCCATTTTTAGTTTCAATTTACTGCAGATAAAATGATTTTCTAAGGTGTGCAGAATCATAACATAAGTAAACAACAAATCGATTGTGGTGGACCATTCTGTGGAAATGCTTATATATACTTATACATGCATAAGTATACTTAGAACATGATCAAGTTTTATAAGAGTTTATCGGATATGGTAAAACGAAATCGAGTGAAATTTAAATAGAGTGCTTTTTCAAGGACAAATAAGAATTAACAGCCTGGTTCTAGAAGACGATTGTTTGCAGTTGTGATAATCATAGATGTTATATTAATGGTCATTAAGTGTATGAGTAAAAATACATCAAAAGCTCGTTATTTAAAATTACTAATTGCATTATAAAATTTCATTCGATTTCAATTTCACTCATATTCGGTTTACAGAACATTTCCGTATAAGTACTTTATTACGCATTTAGCGATAACAACCATGACAATACTTTAATTTTTATTTATTAAGTTTCCATAATACAAAATGCTTAATAAACTATTGTTAAGCAATTAAATGATTTTTTTTTTCTTAAATCATTAATTTAATAGTTTTTTCATTCACATAATACTATTATACTGCGACAAGAAAAGTATCTTTAATGCTTTGTAATGCATAAATTTATGACGGTATTTAATTAAATTGTTTCTTTTATAATAGTTTGCAAGCCAAAGATCAAAAGAGAACAACAACAACAATTACAGTACAGAAATGCACAATAATTTTCTTAAATATTATTATGCACTAATTTATATTAACGATAACACAACAATAAAAGCAACAGCTAAAGTGTTCATTCGAAAAGTAACATTTATTTTTTAATTTCTTAAAAACGATTTTATGATGGGAAATATAAATTTTCAACAACTAAACATCTGTAAAATTTGTGATTTTTTATTTATTACTTTGTATAGTAAAATTTATTATTTTATTATTTTTTTAATTTGCACAATTTTTATAAAGTAAAAATTATTTGTAAAAACAAAATTGTTTATGAAATATTTATTGTTGTATTATTAATTATTCCCGTTTTATTTTTGTGTGTTTTTAAAGCAAACAAATTTCGAGTACGTGTTTTCTGTAAGACAGACCGTTATATACTTAATGGCAACATTTATAAATTGCTGTTCTAAAGTTCTCATTACTTATATCTACAGTTCTGTTTAATAAAGCATATGGGAATGAGTACATTAATGCTGAATTGAGAAATTATCAAATTTGAAATTAATAAGCAGAGTTAAAAGAGAGCAACGAGTTTATATGGAAAAGTTAATAGACTCTTTGATATTTATTGAATCTAAAAAATTGTAATGAAATACGTTTTTACACGTACAAAATATAAAAACTTTGTAGTTCTTATGAAAATTACACGGAAACTTGGCATATGTATATCTATAGGTATAAAGCATACATACATACATACATGTATCTATGGTGAGAAGAACTTCAAAAAGCTAATATACATATTTGTATAAGCTTAAAATTTACATCAAATTAATAAAAACAAATTAAAATACTACACTGAAGAAATTGACAGAAAGAATGAGAGATATTGTGTTTGCATTCGATAAAATGTTGGCGCTTCAGAACTCACCTGGCCTACCATGTTCTAAATATTTCATGGACAAAATTAATTCATTAGAGGCTGTGATTTCAAATTTAATTAAAAAAATTAGAATTTTAAAAAAATTGGTTCGAATTGTCAACACAGGAAGAGTAGTGTATGTATGTAGTGAGTTTTGTCATTTTAAAAATGAAGAAAAGCCATAATTATATGGTAAAAATTGCAACAATAAATACCTACACTAATAATCTTGTAGTCGCCGTGGTCTAGTGGTTAGTGTGTTGGCTTACTAAGACGATAGTGCCGGGTTCAAATCTCAGCACCGACATCTTGAAAAAAGAAATATAAAAAAAAATATTTCTTTCGGCGACTACCTCTCAGCAGTCTTCTGGCAAAAGCTCTGAGAGTAATTAATTGCCAAGAGCTTCTCAAGTCTGTCGTTCGGAGTCGACATTAAACTGTAGGTCCCGGTACTCATGGATAGATATTTACACACACAACATGAGTGCTGCGAGAAGCTAGGCCGTAATCCTGACACAGGGTTGTAAAGGCCAGTTATGTATGTATGTATGTATGTAATAATCTTGACAATTATACAACTGCTTACACTGAAAACAACCTTTAATTTTTTTGAAATTATTCCAGAAAATAATCAATTTTCCGAGTTAATACCATATCTCTGAAATATCTCGATATAATTTTTGTATTATCAAAATACAACCAAATTTAAATAAAAAAAATTTGATTATTTTTAACATGAATAAAGGCTTAAATCAAAATAATACATTTTTTATGAAAATATACGATACATTTTTATATCAACTTTTGTATCAATTCAAAGTAATACCTTTTTGTTGATAGAAAGGTACATACATTATCACGAAAATGGTCTTCTATTAAGTTTTAGCGAAGATCGGAATACAGTAATCCCTCGAACTGCGCGGTAGATACGTTCTGAAAAAACAGCGCGCAATCCGAAATCGCGCACTGTGAATCCTATTTTGTATGAAATTAGGGGGATACGTTCCCAATCCTAAAATTATCATGAAAATTTTAATTTTAAACCAAGTATATAAAAACCAAAAAAAAAAAACAGAAATGTATTGCTTTGTAAATACTTTTGTTTGTTATTTATATACTAAATGTGATTCGCATTTAGTTTATAACTATTTGAATATAAGTATTTGTATTTTTGGTTACCACCTTTGGGAAAGTCTCCTGACGAGTCTCTTAAGCAGAGACGAAATGGCCATAGAGACATGCTTATCCCCGAAGCAATACATTTCATATATTTTTTTTTTGCTTTTGTTTCATTAAAATTATTTTTATTTATTGACAAATTTCTATGCAATACTTGTCAAATAAACAATCAATAAACCTATAAAATTCTTTATGAATACGGGGATTAAATTATCGTATAATTTTAGAACAATATTTCTTTATTCCTTATCACATGCAAAACCGTTTTTCTATTAATTCTTTTAATAATTTATAAGAATAAAGCTTAAGAAATTTTTAAATGAATTTACCTAAATTATAATAACCAAAATGGAAATAAAAATATTAATACTTGTTGTTAACAAAGTGTGTTTAAAAATTAAAATATGTCCTTTTGTTGATTTTTTTTTTTATTTAATGAAAACACAGATAATTTAAACACACAGCACACATTTTATACACATACATAAATGTAGACAATTATTATAAAAACACCAATCTGTAAAGAAAAAAAAAATTTATAAATTATAAAGATATTAATATTTTACTGAATTTGCAATTACAAAAATTTGTTAAACGATATAAAAAATTACTCTTTTTTATTAGAAAATCCTTTAATTTAATTTAAGTTGTATATTTTCTTATAAACCGTTTATCTAAATGATTGGCTTTTAGAATAAAATTTAAAACTGCTTCGTCATGAATAAAATAAATATACATACGCTTGAAATGCCTGAGAACTCACATATCGATAACCACATGTTAAGGTACTAACTATAAATTTTAATACAAAAGGAAATAACAATTTTTAATGTGGCTTTATGTATGTATGTACATATCTGCTTTTACCTTAAGTTCGCTGTAACTATAGAATTAAAATACACAAGAAACACTCAATAGCATTGTGTCAGTCAATGTAGTGAAAGTCATAAATTTAATTGAATATTTACATACATACATATGTATATGTATTATATACTTATTATGTATGTATGTATGTATATACGTAGTATATACAATCTCTCTATAAAATACTTTTTTTTTGACAGTCAGTCAGTAACTGAAAAATCTATTAAAAAATTTTGGGGAAGCCTTATAATACAATGTATTCACAATCTTAAATATAACAAATTAAATAAAAAAATATAGTACATACCTATGGGTATTTCTCTAATGACGAATGCGAACGCATTCAAAGTGAAAAAAACATATGCCAAAACATTATTTTTTACATGCACTTGCTCGACTTTGCATTTGACTATTTCAGAATGTGTTACAAATAAATGTAAACTTTTTTTTACATTATTTAAATTTGATAGATTTTTAATGAAACGGTGATAAAATAACGTGCATTTATAGACTTTGAATTTTTTAGCAGCGGTTGACATTTCTGTTGGAACACCCATACATAAAATTAAATTTTGTTGCAATAAATGCGCATATGTATGTATGTTTTTCATTTAAATCAATTTATAATTTAGATTAACACAAACGTTTGTTTATAAATTTGTTAAAGAAGGAAATGATAAAATCGATATTTATTTTATTTGAATCAACACTGATTCCCTTCTTTGTAATGAAAGTTCTAAAAAAGTCATTTATATATGATTTAAAAAATCAAAATTTAAATCACGATGTATGCAAGTAAATTCCATAACGATTATATATTTGAATATTAATTGACAACAATTATGAAGTTAATTACTAATCAGAAATCTAGAGAAGCGGTGGATCTTGTTAGATAAAGAGATAACTGAACTTTTTGGATCTATTATGCCAAACAACAATAATACCAGTATCGGTACCGGGAAGTATCGCTCTCTGATTCGAATAAAGTATGTATGTATGTATGTCTTTTGGCTCTACCCCCATCTCATTATACATTCACAACCTGTGTCCTAGTAACAGAACTATGGACACATATAATATGCATATATTGATGAAATGTTCTTGGGGATTTAATTAACATGCAAAAAATACTGTAATACAAAAAATATTGTCTATTATTTTTTAACAACAACATCTTTTCACGAACTGAATGAAATATTAATAAACCTCACATTTACGGTGTTGGATTAAAATTGTAATCTTCAAGTGAAGAATTTTATTGTTATCTGCAATATGAATATGTATATAAGAATCAAATGGTCGCCAGCTCTACATCCCATATCATAATCTGCACAACCTATTTTCATGCAACAGCACAATAGAAGCATGGAATATACCAACATATGTCACTACTAGCTATGAAATTTTCTTTTTAAGTAGCACTTGTGTTGTCCTCATATTTTGTTATTTGCCTTCAGTCATATAGTCTCAATGTAACTGACCTTGACTTTCAGATTTTAACATCATTGAATTTCTTCTTTATACATACATATATACCTATGTACCTACTTTTCTTTTGAAATATTTTACTAGTTTGGTTTGCATTATTCTTATTACATCAATTAATGATTTAATAAAACAAAATAGAAAATTCAGCAAATTTATTTTTTGATGTTTCAGCAATAATTTTCATTTAAAATTAAATCACTTACCTCTCAAATATTTAAGATATATCTTATTTACACAGGGTAATTTATTTTTTTATTATATATTTTTTTACAAATCTATAATTTTTATAAAATTAGTTCGAATATTAGCCGAAAATTAACATTTTGTTTCTTATTCCTTTTAATCACAAATCAACCGCAGCTGACAGCTGTTTCATTGATTTTTCAACGAGTATGTTCAGTGTACTCACACATGTATGTACAGAAAGGTACCAAAATTTTGTGATTATATGAAATAAAATTAATATTCTGATAAATATTGTAATTAATAATATATAAAATTTTTATTATTTTTTGAGCATATAAATAACTACAGTATTTTTTATAATTTTATTAATTCTACTTGTTTTCTATATTTTTATGATTTTTGGAAATACATATAAGGTTTTTATTGTTCTTATTTACTCTTATTGTAATTAATAATATATAAAATTTTTATTATTTTTTGAGCATATAAATAACTACAGTATTTTTTTATAATTTTATTAATTCTACTTGTTTTCTAAATTTTTATGATTTTTGGAAATACATATAAGGTGTTTATTGCTCTTATTTACTCTACAGCTGTGTCGGTTTCTCTCCGTGTACTTTGTTTACTTTCCCTTAGTGAACATACCTTTCAATGCCAAAATGCAATATTCATATATAAATTACAATTCCAAAGAGTGCCAACAGATAAACCTACTAAAGGAAGCAGTGAGTCAGTGAAGAAAATCAAATTGGTAAAATTTAAATAAAATATTGACAAATGCCGACAAGAATTAATAAAAAAAGATACGGATTAATAATAGCAGAAAGTATGAACATATTCTAAAATAATACATATTGTATGATAAATAAAAAAACTACTGGAATTGTACAGACCACATTAATAGACGACAGGAAAAGATATAAAAACAAACCAAAAGAAAAATTAACGTTTGCGCAGCTGAGAAGTAAAAAAATACAAAAAGAAACCTGCTAATTAAAGTGTAAAAAAATTAAGTCCAAGAAGGTGCAAAACGAAATATTTTTGCAAAAAATATAAAACTTGTAATAATTGGCATTGAAATGAAAAGTTTAGAGGAAATCAAACAGGAATATCCATTGCACTGGCATATCTGGCAAAATAATGTGGATGAACTAAAGGAGTTGCTAAAAAATGAAAGGGTAAGTAATACGACAACAAAAGTTAAAGTAAACCTGTAGACGGTCACTAGTGATAAAGCTAAGTGGCAAAGTACTTCGAAATGTTACAGTGGCCGAATCATAAAACAGCAGTAATAAATTAGGGTTGGTTTACGGGTCAGAGTCATTTATTGTAGTAAATTTAAATAAATTTCCTGTAGTTGCTTAGTGTGTTATTGATAAAATTCCACTTAAACTGCTAACAATTTATGAAGTTAATTAAATTATATATACATATATGTACACATTGTTCAGCTCTATAATATACAGGTACATACTAATGTAGCTATAAAATGCTTAACTTCCCTATATATGACTGTTCAATGATAAGCTTTTTAGATTATCATATAGAATTTGGTATTAAAATGTTAATTAGTTTCTTTATTTGTTTTTATTTCAGATTGATAAGGAAAAAATCGATCCCCGTGGACGTACACCTCTTATGTTAGCTGTTAAATTAACGCATTTACAATGTGTTAGACATCTTTTAGCTGCCAAATGTAGTGCCACATATGAACATGAGGGCTGGTCAAGTAAGTGTCAATTTCTTTTTAATATATAAAACAAAATTTGATTCATTATTAAATGATTTGTTGCATTTCTCTTCACTTTTCTTCTTCGTTTTAATAATGCAGTTGTTCAAGAAGCCGTTTGTACGGGTAATGAGGAAATTTTAACTGTCATATTAGAAGTGCGAGATCTACAGCGCCATGTCCAAAGAGTAACCCATGTTCCAAAGTTGTTACAGCATCTATTGGATGCTCCAGATTTTTATATCGAAATGAAATGGGAGTTTACCTCGTGGGGTAAGTAAACATTTTAAGATGAAAATCGTCATTTATCATTTGTTAATATAGCCCAGTGATATTAGAACTATTAGTCTCCCATGATGAGAGTTATTGATATTTTTCTAAGAAGTAGGACCAACATGGGATATATCTTTAACACTCACCATGCCTACATAAGGAGTAAATTATTAAAGAAAGTTAGCATAGCACTAATTTGGTGGAGTTTTAGGCGAGTGAAGTTAATTTGTTTAGGGGCTGATATGTCAACTCTGGGCTTGTTGAAGTTTGTTTTTGAAAAAATTATCTCAGGGCTCACTCCATAGTGGGGTAGTATTATTTTCACAATGGAATTTTAAGGTTGACGGCATTTTGAGGTTGAGTTAAAGTCTCTTCCGACAGCCAAAGCGGTTATGCGGACTATTTTTAGGAAACTTAAATTGAAGAATTTTTGAGCTAAGTCAGTCTATTGGGTATTTTCCTGGACATAAAACAATTTCTAAAATACACTGTTAAGGATGAGGAAGGGATTATGAGGTAAAGGTGCAATAGGTTGAAAGACTCGGTAATCATGCCGGCTATAACGTAAGGCTTTGGAAAAGGTGAGACGGAGAAAACTGCTAGGTAGGGAACAAAATTGTGTCTCGCTGGATGTTATCATTGATTTAATTCCTATAGAAGAAGCAGCAAAGGCGCTAAAGGAAAGAAAATGTTTATAAAAATTAAAGAATACGAACATGGAAATATTTTGAGAAAGGTTGATTTAGTACTACATGGAGCGCATTGGCCATGGTAAATTTCGTTAGGTTAATATTTCTTTATCGGAAGTAGTGGCAAGGTGCTGGAGGTTAATGAATGGGAGTGCAATCAACACGTGTGCTCAAAGCAATAGGTCGGTTTTGTGTACACGTTACTATAGGCGAGTCGGAGGTTATAGCCTGACTGTCAGTTCAAGGTCAGTTGTTTCTTGCAGTAGGGACATCCGGATAGGTTAGAATAAGTATACTATTAAGCGCCTCTGGTTTTCAGTGTACAGGGCCACCCTGAGAAATGAGACAGCAAGTAAAATGGTGTTTGCTGTTGCGGCGAAGTGTAGGGAACCCGTAAGCGTATTGATTTTCTCTTAAAATCTTTACAAATCTTAAAATCTTTACAAGCTTCTATTACTGTAACACGAGTCTGCATTTATTATATTTTCTATATTCTGCTCCTATTTTGTTAAAAAAAAACTCTTACTTTTAGTGCCATTAATGTCACGTTTATGCCCAAGTGACATTTATCGTGTTTATAAAAGAGGAGCGAATGTACGAATCGATACCACATTATTGGGGTTTGAAAATAACTCCTGGCAACGAGGGAATCGTTCGTATATATTTAAAGGATTAAGTAAGATATTGAACGTTTGTTTCGCTTTAATAAATAAGAATTATTGCTATTTTGTTGTTGTAATTTTTAAGAGGATTGTGCAACAATGATTGAAATTGATCATGATACCCATGAAGTGATGATTGAACAAATGAGTTCTGATATTGGTGATATAGTGGCGATACCGCCACCAATTGGTTCAGTGAGAGCGCGTTTAAATGCACCCGTCATTACGAATAATATTGAAATGGAAAAAATCTCATTTGAACGCAATAAATCGGGTATTTGGGGTTGGCGTAGTGAAAAGTCTGAAGTAATAAATGGTTATAATTGTAAAGTATATGGGGCAAGTAATGTAGAGTTTGTAACAAAAACTCGAATGGATCATTTATCAGAGGAACAGATTAAGGTGCTATAAGAAGTGAAATATTTTAAGAATTTATAAAATTGTATTTCTTTATTTATGTGCTTAGGCTAAAGCTTCCAGAACACCATTCCATAGTTTTTTGGGTTTAGCTGAAGATGAATACATTGCCAGTCCAGACTTAGCAACTTTAAGGGAAAAGGTAAGTAATTTTTTAAACAAGAGAATGAAATTAATATATCCAACATATATACTATATATATATTTTATAAAGGCACCTACACCTCATACTGAGGAGCATAATACCGATGGTGGTGAAGAAGCTGCCGCATTCAATAATAGTAGTCCTAATAATTCCGGTACAAATTCTCCTAAAAATGTTATAACCCCACAGGAGTATTTTACACCTGAAGTAGATTTAAATGGCCGTGATATAGGTCGACCCAAAAAAGTTAACACTAAAGTAAGAGTTATCCTTTTATATAAATTTTTTCTAAATTGTTTTGTTTATCTAAATTTCATTATAGCTTCAACGTTTTAAAGCCAATTTATGGCTTTGTGAAGATTATCCAATGCGTCTCCAAGAACAAGTACTTCCCATTTTAGATCTTATGTCAACTATGGCTAGTCCACATGTGTCCAAATTAAAAGACTTTATTACAATGCAACTGCCTTCCGGTTTTCCAGTTAAAGTAGAAATACCATTATTCCATGTGCTAAATGCCTGCATTACATTTGGTAATGTATTTGGTATGACAACGCCAATTGAAAATGTAACAACGATTAATGAAGATGATCGAATAACGTGCATAGTCGATGATCGTTGCTTTGATATACCCTCACATTATACAAATAAAGGTAAAAAATATAAAAGAAAACTTATCTTTGCAAGCTGTTTAAAATATATCTGTGAGTTGTCTTTTTTTATTTCTTTTAAATCAAAGGTGCCGATTCCAGGCGACAACTTCCTTTAGATGAAGATGATATGCTGCAATATGCTATTGAACAAAGTTTAGTAGAATCTTCCGGTGGAGCATGCAGTCTAACTTTAGATGGCACATCTGCTGATAAAGTTGATATCTGGGAAGCTTTAAGAGGTCAAGGTGTGGGGGCCGATGACGAAGAGGATGAACAGCTACAAAGGTAAGAAGTACTGTGTTTTACGTTTTTGGTGCATGTTATTTTTCTGTACGATTTTTTAACAGAAATTCAAAGATTTTTCTTTGCAATAACAATTTTATATTTTTATACTTGTTTACGAGGAAATATATTTATAGAAAAGTATATTCATTAGGAGAGATTTATGTCATGTGAAGGGGATTTAGGAATAATTACCTCTAGTTGTTGTATTTCGATATTTTTGTAATAGACTAAGGGCCATTATTAAAACATTCCGATAAGATATACGATAGTAAGAGTTAATTTTAGTATAATCATCAAGAGTTAAAAGTTAGAGGAAAGACTATTTTGTCAATAACTTTGTTATTAAAATTCTACCTTTTACTATTGGTAACTTGTAATAATGGCCCTGCACTAAAGGAAATGTAAAAATCGACACTCCACGATAGAAGAGACATTAAATTATTTTTATGCAATACATACATATATTAAATTATCGTTTATCTTTTTTTTACTACTTATATGTTACTAGAGGATTCAAAACGAAACTTTTGAAAATTTTTATTTAATTATTAAAGTTTAATTAATTAATTCTTCAGAGTTATAGCGATTGTCGTATTATATGTCTTATTGCAACATTTTTGTAATAGATTAAATAAAAACATTTTTCCGCCATTATTTAAGTTCTCGAAAATGTTCTTCTATTACAGTCGTATAGTGTCTCGAATTTTTTTCTTTGTGGTACTACGAAAAATTTTCGACTTTTGTAGTAGAATAAAAAGGAAAGGGTGACACAAAATTGTAAATTAATTACATAAATATATCATTGAAAATTCCTGGGAGGAAAAAACTTCCAGGGAATTTATATTCATAAATGTGCTAAATATATTTTGAATAATAATAGAAGATAACTATTGGCGGCAAACAAAAAAAAAATTCTCTTTTAATTATAATAATAAAAAAAAGTATTCAAAATACTTACCTAATTCACAAAATGTTATATTTGTCGTAGATCGGTAGAAACTATGACAAACTACGACTATTTTACATAATGTTGTTGGTAATTTCCATGCCAATAACTACTATAACATGTACGACAATTTTTCCTATGTTTCCGAAATGTCGTATCAATACACCAGAGTTGGAAAACTTTTTTTATTTTTTTTATTTATTTATTTAACAATAATCTACAATATTTAACTATAATCTACAACAATATAACATTTTGTGAATTGGGTAACTGAGTTTTGTCTTATATTCATTCTCTGAAATAAGAAATTCATCAAATGTATTTTCTTTATCTGTTTACCTATAATTCTACCCATTCTACATACATTTCTGCAGTCCACTATAATACAATTCCACCATTTCCGGTTTTTTCCTTTCAAAACCTACCCATTTCTCCAAATTTTATTTTGTGGCTATTTGTACTCTAAAACTATTTTTGTTACATAAAAACAGTTTTTATAAAATTTATCAACAAAAATACTTACTCGCCATATTCACAAAAATTTAAAATAGACAAATTAAAATTTGTATATAAAATGTGATTTATAGTACATTTAAAATTTTGTTTAGGAATATGGTCGTTACTTTTTTGTTTCTTTTTGTTGAATGTAATAAAATTTTTCGACATTCGATTTCGAGAATCGTAGTACAACAAATTGTAAAAGAATTTTTAACAGGGTTGTATTTACGAGAAACGTAGTACATACTAACGGCAAATATATCGAAATACGACAATGACTAGTACAATGAGATTATATTTCTTAAAATTTACATTCTAAAATTCATAACGGACAAAATTTTCTAAAATAGATGTGCATGTACATAGTTTATTACACAAAAAAGTGTATACTCTGATGATTTATTTATAGTGATATTCTGATATGTGATGGAAATCGAATTTTATAATAAATAAAACGGATAAATTTTATATGACTTTGGAAATACAGACGATTTTAATTTCGAACAATATCGTTTTTCATCACATACCGGATTTTTTTTTTCTTATTAAAAAATAACAAATTTATATATATTTTATTTTGTTGTTTTTGTAACTTTTTCCTTTTTTTATTTTTTTGTTTCGTCTTGTTTCCTAACAAATGTTTTTATTACTTAATACACTGTATATTGGCTAATTAGGCTTTTAACATCTAAAGCACATTTTAAAACTACACCAAATCGTTTAACAACACAAAATTATACACAATTTCGTACTAATAAAAGTTCCCAAAATCCTAATAGATCTTCAAAAAATTCTTCAACACAAAATAATCCTCAACCCTTTAAAAATGACATGGAAAAAATGAAAAATATTTTTAAATAGTTTTTTGTATATAGATAAATGCATGTTGCGCTTGCTTGCTTTAAGCTACAAAGTATTTTATTGCTTCATTTTCAAAAAGTAAACTTAGTGGAAGTAGTTTTTTTTACTATTTTCCCTAATATTGCTATAAAACCTTAAAGTTTAGATCCCTTAAAACCTTGGCCTTTATCTTTATTGTTATTTCCTCCTTGTGTGTAGAGTTTTACAAGAATCTTTATGTGCTGTTAATACAACAACTAAGGGTGGTTCACCCACATCCGAAGATGATGATGATGATGGTGGTTTTAAATATATAGACCCTGACTTGGCGTTGGCGTTACGTCTTAGCCAACAGGATCAACAGCAATATGAACTGGATCGTCAAATGGAACAGGATATGATTGAACAAGCTTTAAAATTAAGTTTACAAGAACATTAGAAATAAGTTTATACCCATACGTACTATTTATTTTACTTTATTTTTCTTTCTAATATATAATTTTGCATTCGTATTGAGTTTTAAGTCTCAAATTAAGGTTGTGTTTTTTATTTGTTTATTTTTTTTTTAATTACCAATTATAGGTTTCTAAAATTAAATTTTTATTCTTTTATAAGTTATGCCAAATTTATGTTAAATGTTATTATATATGTATATGATCTTATAAAGAAAATAGAAGAGAAGTTAGTGTCTTTTCTTAAAAAAATCAACAATTATATACACACTTTACTATAAATCTTTATTTTTACTTTGTATACTTAATGAAATATACATATGTATTGTATTTATATACAACCAAACAAATTATATTTATAAGAACACTTTCTACACAATAAATACATACCCATAACACCCCTTTCACCTGCATACACTTATACACATAAATATATACAGTGGCTCACAGCTTATTTTATGCAGTGCTTTTTTTGAGTTTTAAACCTTTATAAATGTAACAATATTGGGAAATTAAACAAAAAATTGGTATCCTTAAAAAGGAAAAATGCTACAGTTTAACAAACAAAATTCATTTATTCCAAAATTATACATTTCAATATAGTAAAACTAAAAAAACGAAAAATACTTCTTATTCTTTCTCACAGCTTATTTTATGCAGGTACATATGGTTTTGACCAACTCGAAATTAAAACTGTAAAATGCAAATTTTAATATTAAGTGTGATAGCCCTTATTATCTATAACAGATTATAAGCGTTGTGGCATAGATGCGACCAGTTTTTGTTTCACACTCGGCGAAATATTTGCCCACTCCTTCAGTATAGCTTCTTTTAAATCGTTTCTGCTAGAAATTTTGTGTTTTCTTATATTATTTTCTAAAATTGACCACAAATTTTCTATTACATTAAGGTCTGGCGACTGTGGTGGCGGTGTCATTAAATGTGGACAGTTATATATTAACAAAGTTTGCACAATGCCAGATTTGTGTTTCGGATCATTATCTTGTTAGAACCGAAAATCTGATCGAATTCCCAGTTTCTCTGCGCTCTCCAACAAGTTGTCCTTAAGAATTTGGAGGTACTTTAAGTTGTCCATGGTAGTTTCAATAAACGCTAGATTTCCAGTCCCAGCAGCCGACATACAGGCCCAAACCATGACGCTACCACCACCATGCTTTACTGTTGCCTTTAAGTTTTCTTTATTCAGCTCTGTATTAGGTTTTCGCCATACATACGACATGCCATCTGAGCCGAATATATTGAATTTGGATTCATCAGCGAAGATGACCGAATTCCAAAATGCAGTTTCCTTAGAAAGATGTTCCTTGGCGAAGTTAAGTCTGCATAGTTTATTCTTCGGGCTTATAAATGGTTTTTTGCGTGCAACTTGGCCATGAAAATCATGCTGGCGCAGGACACGGCGAACAGTTTCGGCGTAACATTGTTTGCCCAGATCAGCTGCAACTTCAGAGGCCAGCTTGGGAGCTAATAGCTTTGGGTTTGCCTTTATTTTTCGCAAAATATACCGCTCGTCCTGCTCATTAAAAATTTTATTCGGTGCCTTACTGCCTTTGTTATGAACCCGATTTTCATGTATGAAACGCTCAATGATTTTTTGGACCGTAGAAGAATTAATGTTAACCATTTCAGCTATTTTTCGCTGTGAATGGCCATTTTTGAAATGGTTTAAAACCAATTCTCTCTGCTCTAAAGTGGTACGCGGACTTATTTGAATTTTTATAAATTGACACTCCAATCAACAAAACTAGACTAACAATTCAATAAAAAACATTGTTAGAAGTAGGAATACGAAAAACGAAACCAAAAACAAAGCTGCATTGAGGTACCGTTACAGTAAAAATTCACTGCATAAAATAAGCTGTGAGATGAAAAAATAATGTTTTTTTGTTTTCATACTTTTAAGAGCTAAAAATAAATGTTTTTGCAAGAAATGGTTTTTGCTTGATAAAAAACAACGTTTTCTCTTTTAAATAAAACCAAATTGTTTCTCAAGTTACCGTTAGTTGTGCTTCTACAGAGCTCTAAAAACAAAATATTATACTGCATAAAATAAGCTGTGAGCCACTGTATATTTAAATCCAAAATAAAAGAAAAACTATTATATTTTAATTTGTTACCAAAATAAGTAAAATAATTAAAGAAAAAAAAACTGAAATTCTTAAATAAATCTCTAAAACATCACTGGAAACAAATAATGAATAATTATTTAAAAATTATTTTATTAAAAACTAAATCTCCATCGCTAAAAATATATAATTTTGCTTTAGTGATTATGATTTAAGCTTTTGAGCCTATCGTCACTAAAATTTTTAATTTTTCATATTCTAATAACGACCAGCTTTTATTTTAAAAACTCAAAATTTTATCATTTTAGCTTAAGTGCAATACGGAATAGGGTTCCTGCTCTACCGTATTATATTATTTTAAGGTATTTGCCGCAAAAGTGAACAATTTTGAAAGAATCAACTGTTACGGATACCATATAAAAAACAACAAAGCTTATCCATAAAATATAAAATTAGAATACTAAGTAGAACTCGCTTTAACAATCTATATTTGTAAAAAACTTTCTGCAACCTTATCTATCGTAAAATAACTCTCCGTCTGTCCCACGATCAAACTACAACAATTCTTTAAATCCTTTAGTAGTAGTATGAGATATTTACAAAAAAAAACCCAAACGTTTTTGTTGTGTGTTCCAGCATGTTAACAACTATTGTAACAGTTAAACGGCTGAAAAAATGGCTTTGGGAAATGTTTGGCGTGTTACACACAATGCAAATCTTATTGACAAGATTCTTATTTTCTCTTTTATTTTTTTCTTCAGCCGTTGCACGATTCACGTCTTATTGTTGACAGTTTTTTTATACATAAAACTTAAATTTATGGGTGGATTACAAATATCAACCGAACTTTTATGGAGTTGCTAGTATTAATACTACAGAAGGCAACTGGCAAACAATACTGTAAACTTTTACTTGTAAATACTTTTTTTTTGCGGCATCCCATCTGTTGTTCATTTGCCATTCATAATCGATCCATTATATAAAACTAGCTGACCCGATAAACTTTGTTCTTTATACAATAAATTTAAACAAATTTGTTTGTGAATTGCTAAAAAGCTATGATAAATGGGTGACAAAACTTTCAGCCTGTTCATAGAACACGAAGGGTTTTTGACATTCCTCTATTTATATAAGAAACTCTAACAAATTTTAGTGTTTTTGTTGTTGTTTCACATACAAAAAAAAAAAAAAAAACGAATGCCAAAAACCATTCGCGTTCTATGAACAGGCTTTTAATGTTTGAGTTATCACAGTTTGCATTGTATAGATAATAATCAATTGCTCCAAGTTTTAGCAGAATCTATAAAGAAATTAAATTTCTTTGTATTTTATTTTTTATATAGAACGAATTGGGGTACGGTTAGTCCATATTAGTATACTGTTACATATTCTCTACAAACTTTATTCGGACCGTTTTAAGCATTAAAATAAATTGGCTATATCGGTCCAGCCGTTTTCACGTATTCGGTGACCAAAGAACATTATTAATTATTTACTGTGCTCTTCTGGGGGATTAGTTTGTATTTCGATTCGAATCGAAAATCTTATGAATTCGTAAAAATTTACGATTTTTGTATTCATTTATTATTGATTTTTCGAATGGGAAATATCTTTCGAAAGCATTTTCGATTCGAATCGAAAAGCAAAGTAACCCCCATGTGTTTCGAATCAGAGAGTTTTTTTTTATCGAAATCGAAAAACTCGAAAATTTGACTTTGTTAACTTTTGTTGGAAGAGTTGTGATAATGATATGAACAACAGAAGAAAGCATTTGTAATTATGAATTACAAGCGATACGTTAATACTTCAGCTACGTTTTATTAAAAAAAAGTTGATTCGGTTTGATTCCACAAACATTTTTAAGAAATTATTTCGTGGTGGAAAGCGTAATAAAACGATTTCGAAAAAATCTTTCTAACTCGATACATTGTATTTTTACTTTATTAACTTTGCAACTCTGTAATCGTTTAGGAAAATTTATATGAATTGCAACATATCAATAATAATAAAGCTAACAATGACGGAAGAGCATATTTTATTGCAAAATTTTTTAGATATGTGCGAACAAGTAAACTCTGTCTCCGTATCGTCCCGTAAAAATATAAATGTGTCGTCTATGGATTTAATATTTTGTAAAGCGCGCTCTCATAGAGCAAAGCATTTCTTTTTTTATGAAGTTTCCATTTGCAATCTTGTATTAATTAATAAGTTTTTATAATTATGTGTCAATTTTTTACTGTAATAAATAATAAAAAAAAAATCGTAAGTAAAATACATTTCAAATTATAAGAAAAAACGCTTCCTGAACTTCCTGCGCCGCCATAGTGCTATGTGTTGGATCTATTTTGCATCTAATTGTTGTTAATCGGCCCTATTCCCGTTGGCGTTTTTATTTTAAAACGAAATAAAAACGACAACTTGGTATCACCGTTGTCGTTATCGACAATAATCGAAAAATGTCGGTATTCTCTATTTAAAAACGAAGATAGAAACGACAAAGAAACGCCTGTTTTTTGTCGCTTTCATTTTTAGTAGCGACATTAAAACGAGAGGTTTGAAAAATAGAAAATTAAAATTACAACGTTGCAACAATTTGAAATTTTAGTATAAGAAATTGAAAAAAAATCGTAAAGGTTTCAAAAAAGACATAAAACCTTTAAACTTTAATAGTTTTTGGAAGGAAGTGGCTGCAAAAATAAATCTATTCCGTGACGGAGATGGTTGACACAAAATAAGTAAAACTAAATTAACAACAAAATATTACTAACAAATTTTAAAATATGTATATAATTGATTTGACGCCACTTTCTATACGGATGTTTTTGCCCAAAACAGACCTACTTCCATCACTCCTATATGGATGTGAATTATTTGCAAACTGTGACAGAATTGACTTACGTAAACTTAGGGTTACTTATAATAACATTGCTCGATATATTTTCCGCAGAGGTCGCCATGACCGTAGTATCTCTAGTTATTCGTTTCAGATTTTTAATATCCGTTTTGAAGATTTAATGAAGTACAAGTGTCTGACCTATCTGCACAAAATTATTGTTTCAAAAAATCCTCCCTACATTTATAACAGAATTGTATTTGCAAGGTCAAATCGTGGAACAAAAATTATTGTGCCGAAATATAAGAGCCTTTTGTCTCAACGGTAATTCCATTTATATACTATAAGTCTTTGGAATAGTCTTCCGAATAACCTTCAGAAAATGCGCAATGCTACCACATTTAAAAAGGAGTTACTCAAATATTTTAATTCTTTTTTAAATTTAACAACAAATCTAACACCATTTCATTTGATTTTTAATTAAAAAAAAAGACGAAATTATTTGGTAAACAAAACCACATAAGTAATATGTATTACAGGTTTTTTTTCTAGTGCTACCAAGTTTTTCTTTGGTTTTATTGTAGTTTTCGATAACTTTATATGGTCGTCTTCGTTTTATTTCAGGAATACCATTTTAGAAACGAAGCGACATAAAAACGACAACCAAATAGAAACGACATTTAAAATAAGAACGCCAACGGGAATAGGGCCGAATGCCTTTCTTGCTTTTGCTTGCATATTAACTACAATACAACAATGTTGCAAAACGAAACATTGCCAAATTTTTTTGGGTTGCATTTACGAACACGCTACAATGTATTACTGCAAAGCAATATGAATTGAGGAAGTCAGCCAGAATTACAGAATACAATGGCAGAGCTATCAGTTTAAATCCTTTCTTAATGACTAAATTTTACTTAAAGGACTTTTTATTAAAGTACTTTACGGTCAATTAGGAAAATTTAACTTAACTTATATATGTCTCTGCTAACTTTCACTGTACCAAAAGTAAAATGATGAAGATATAAAATGATAAAGGCTATAGGAAAACTGGAAAATGTTTTAAGGAAATAATTTAAGGGTAAGAAAAACTAGTTTAAAGAGAATCAAATAAATTTATAAATGTTTTTGGGAAAAATTTTAATTTATCTTGAATTTTTTTTAACCAACCTTTGACATACTGGATTTGACTAGTAGTCTTGAACTAATTACAATTTAAAACATCTGAAAATTAAAATAGTTTCTAGGATATTTTATTTTTAAATATGGGACTATGTATGTTTTAAACTTTATTTCATTATAATAAAAGAATAGTTTATTATATATGTATGTACATATATATTATAGGCATTGGTATAAAAATAAAGAGGGAATATTTTATGCTAATTTAGCTTCTGTGTAGGATAAAATATTTTCTAATTTTTTTTTTCTTTTTTTAATATAAAATATAGTATAAACAAAATTTTTTATTAGAAAATATAAATTACAATTAAAGGAAAGAATTTTTTTTTAAGTACTAACAAATAAAATGTAAAAAGAGTTATGCATATAGAGAGGTAGCGTACACATATGTATAATTTTATAAGTATTTATTTCTAAAAAATATAATAAAAATAATTTGTAGAAAAATTTAAAATGCTTCTTATTTTCCTTAACAATGAAAAGAAAAATATAGGTATGTTCTGTAAAACGAATTCGAGTAAAATTTAAATCGAGTGAAATTTCAAGTTATAATAACTTGTAAAGGTGTGAAATAACCATTAATGTAACTTTTTTGAATATCATAACTGTAGGAAAATTAGCGTAATTATGTTTTATTTGTCTTTAAAAAACATTAGATTTAATTTCACTTGAAGTCGTTTTTCAGAACATATCTGAAAATGATTTTCTTTGAAATAAATAGGCTATTAAAATACTTATTTTGTAAATCATTTAGTTGATGCATTGCGTTTTTTAAACGAAAATTCTTTTTATAGCAAAAACAAATTATACAGTGATAATGCAACGCATCTCATAAATGATTTATAAAATAAACCTGTATTAGTACAATAGATTCTGAAAATTTTTTTTATATTATTGAAAGAAGCTACACAATGTATTAGCGAAATATTGATATAAAAAAAATTTATTTAAAAAGACTTTAAATTTGTCAATAATTGTTTAAAATTAGAAAGAAGAGTGTTTAAAGTGTTTTGTAAAAGAAAAAATATACAAATAAAACAAATAGTAAAAACTTTTTAAAGATTAAATTTTAACATTTTGTGTACACAATACTTATTGTACGAAAGGTTGACATAGAATTTTACACTTAATTTTATAGCTTAAATTTTAACAAAAATTATTACTTTTAGTTTTAATATGACACATGCAGAAAATAAAAAAAGAGTTGATATTTCAACAAGTGTACAAAATATATCTTTTTCTAATTTTTTTTTTATTAACCTGGTCAACAACATTTTTTTCTTAAAATTTATTTTGGACTTTTTTTTTTAATTTTTTTATATTTATTTACTTAATGTTTTGAAGTTGTTTTATATTATTATAAAATAGCTTTTAAATATTCCTTTTATATGTTGACCAGTGAATTTTATTGCACCTTTTTATTAAAGTAAATTTTATGATATTTTTTATAGCAGTTCTTGTTTTCTTTTTTTATAATTGTAGGTATTTTTTATAATTAAAATCGTTAAAATGTTTAGGTCTATGATTTAAAACTTAAAATTAAGCTGAGTTTTTATACTTAAAATTAACTATTAAGCTTATGTATATAAAGAATTTATATATACTTAAAGCATTTTTGTTTATCATGCGGTATACGAGTTTTAAATAAAATAGAATCTGCTCGATACTGTGTATTTAACAGTGGTGTATAACCAAAAACCTAAACAAATATAATTCAATAGTTTGTAGATTATCAAAGAAGTTCTTTTGAAATTTTAATTACTTACTTGTGTAAAGAAATTAATACATTTGTGACGTTCCTGAAAATGTGTATCATCTTCACTTAATGATACTGGACAACCAGGACATCTAAACGTCCACCGGGATGTTACCTTAACGGGTGGTTTTCTTGTCAAGTGCGACACTAAGAAATTCATAGCAATATCTTCACAATTCATATATTCATCAACTTTGTCACGTATGGCCTGGGGCAAATGATATGTATATAAATACATATAGTATTTGTGTATAAAAGCAGCACCAGTTAAAACCATACTCAATTCGCAACTATAATTTGAATTGTAATTCCAATGATGATTGTCATTTAAATCCCAGGCATGAAAGCGACCAGGAAAACCAACAACACGATCACGATGTTCACGCCAGACACGAAAACCAAACAGAATTTCATCATGTCTTAAATGAGCATCATCATCTACGGAGAGAACAGCTTCAGTTTCAATGACATCAAACGGTAAGAAACGATTATTTAGTGAATTGCGTGGAGCTCGTACTACAGCAACTGGTACACCAATATCGGGCCATCTTAAATCATCTAAAGGCGGTTTGGGTGAATTCCAAACCACTACTACTTTGTGTAAATAAGGCAGACCATACAGACGTCCCAGGGAGTCCATTAAAACCTGTTCTCTTTCATAGGTTAAAATGACAATAGTGAATTGTTCCCTGGGATAGTTGCCACCTAAGGCTTCACTAAATTCTTTACCAGCACCACCACTACCTTTACCAATTGGACGAAAACCCATATGAGAACCTAGAAATTTTGCTTCAGAAGGCAAAACAGGATCAAAAGGTAGTTGAGGATACATATAAAATGGATCAACCTAAAAGTAATATTGTGTTAAAAGCTTATTATCCACAAATGAAAGTCTAAACCGGTTTACCCAATCATTCCAGGCTTCTCGGGATTGCATTCTTAAAATAGTATAATTTCTTCTAAATGCTGGGCTAGGATAAGGCGGCTCTATTGGTCCCAGAGATTCTTCAGGTTCAGTATCCATACCTACAGGAGGATCCGATTTAAGTGGAATAAATGTATTATTAAAAACACTCTGTGCTATAACTGGCGGCACTGGTCGTGGTGGTATACCCAAACGATCTCGTAAGCTTGCAATTATTGTATCGACAGTGGCCTGTACAGAACTTAAATAACTTTCCCATATTAAACGCCCTTGACGGCGCATCAACAATAGATCACTGTCTTGTATGGCACGCAATAGGAAATGCAATTCTGTTATGCGTGCCTTTGGTAACAGCAATGCAATTCTCCTCCAATCTACTGTTTCACTATAGGGCAAACGTACTTCATCAGCTCCCAAAATCACTGGTATAGCACCAGATCGTAAAGCTTCATAAATACGTGCCAACATTAAAGTTGAGCTGACTCTTTTCTCTAAAGGCGGTAGTATTAGGGCAAATGTGGAGTCTTTTAAAATATTTTTACGCGATGAATCTGTACCACATAAAGCCCAATCAACTACAGCATTATCATCCTGCTGCTCAGTGGCTGGTACACATTTGAATTGTAGTAAAAATTTGTCTTGAGTTGGACTCTTTGACATTTCAGTTAAATGATCTAAAATAAAATCATCTAAAGGATGAGGTACCCGTACGGGCTCGTTTAACGGTCTTAGTTCTCCTTGGAAGGATAGTAAATAGGTGCGTCTAGCTGGCACCATGGCAGCACACTCTTGCCACACATCACCACCTGGAGGTCCTAAGATGGGTGGTACAATCAAATCATAATTCATACGGAATTGTGTAGCCTCAAAGGAAGATTGTACTACTATGGCTCTCATAGTGTTTTGATTGAGCAGAGCATTGGTAGCTTTAGAATTCAAATTTCTTCTGGCTAAATTTAACAATACATGATTACGACCATCGCCACCCCAAAATGGTAACCTATAGAGCTTGCTCATATCAATAGCATCATATTTTTCAGTTACATTAGAATTCAATTTATATTTTTCTTCCTGTTCTAAAGCGCCATAACGATTATTTTTCACTAAATCATTTTCATATAAAGCTTCCCCAATTAATACCAGATAAATACAAGCCAATTTGGGGTCTCTTACAATATGAGCATTATAGCCTAAAGTTTGTTTTATTGTAGTCCTAAGGAAGCCATCAATGTCATATCCAGGTTTTAAAACATTATACGCATCAGGATCATAGAGATACACAGGAAATCCCGAAGTCAAACTACATCTGGAATGATCAAAACAATTGTGCATTTCACAGTTTACCATAGTTTGTGCTGAGCTGGGCGGCATTTTTCTGGGCAAGACATTTGGATAAAGTGTGCGCGGCAATGCTAAATCTGGAGTATTTCTTTGAACTGCTTCACGTTGTGCTACTTGTGCTTGTTCAACAGATATTTTCAACCGTTCCAGTTCAGTTTGTTCTCTCATTAGTTCTTGTTTTAGTTCTTCTATTTTCTGATTGTATTGGCCAATATCTGATTGCAATTTCTGTCGTCGGGCTTCTAATTCACGCAGCTCTATGGAAACAGTGCTCTAAAAAGTCAAATGAATTCAAAAAATAGTTTAATGAAACAAAAGTAGATCTAAACATATGAATGCATGTGTGAATATAAAATAAAAATGTTAGAGAGCAAAAAGGCTTTTAAATGTTATGAGATATTTTAGGAATGTTCCAGGGCAGGTAGGATGTGTCGTATTATAGAGAAAGGGTTAAAAATTTTTTTGAAATTAGTCTTATCCAGACATATTGTTAGTGAACTTTAGTAGTGCTACAAAGATACTAAAAAAAATCCACCATTCCGGATGGGTATTCTGGGCCACAGATTCTAAAAAAATATTACATTTTAATGTACAACAGAGTAATGTTTTGACTCAAGTCGGTTAAATGTAAAAATGAGACAGAAACTATCAGATTTGGATGGTGGGTTGACATAAGCGAAAACAAAGCAAAATTCTTGTATGATAATGATTTGCTAAACAAATAGTCTAATCTATGTCTGACCCCTTTTTTGTCTTAACAAATAAATCTGTATATCTGTGAGAAATAAAAATAGGGCCATGTACAGGAAACTCTTCTATAATTTGGTAGATATGTTTATAAAGAATGTCTCTTTATAAGAAATATGTTTTTCGGAGACATTAACTTCATACAAAAATCAAAGTTTTGTATACACAAAAACAAAACAAATTAAAAATTGACTTTCAAGTCTACGTAACATTATTTAAATTGTATGTACTACACTTTTTAATCTCTTATTACGATTTGAGTTTGTCTCGAACATTTTTTTCGTGGTCGTGCTAATTCACTATTAAAGTTCCAAATCGGATACCCTTTTGACGATTACTTTTATTGAAGTTTGTATGTTCTTGGATGGAAATTATTATACAATTTTTTGTAGAAAAATAGGCTATTTTAAAGACTTCTTCCAAATATATCCACTCTATATCATAGAAGATCCTTCTCTAAAATATATTTTTCCCAATTTTTTCAGATCTTTAAAACTGTCTCTGTACTTTCCAGTAACATTTTATTTTTTACATTAAAAATATCCCAGAGAGGTCTCCAATCGTTAATTGTAAAAAAACTTTCAGTGAAAATCACGTTATAGGAGGTAAGAGTATCTATCGTGTTATGGAAGAGTTCACACATTTTGCAAGCCACAATGTAGCAAAACCGCGTTAAAACACCGCATTGTAGGAAGGCAACCTGTATTTTTTACCTTCGAAGTTGGAAGAGCTAAAGGCGGTGAGAAATTAAGTAGATTTATAATTTACTCTTAAATTATAAAACACTAATAAGCAAATAATGCCGAATAACTGAGGTTTATTGCATTAAAATATGTACATATGAACATATTATATGAAGCATTTACCTTTATTCTTAAAAGCTCTTCTATTCTCATTTTCAAATCACTGGCTCGCATTGAACTGAAGTCCTCGTAGGCATCCAATAAAGGTCTAGTTCTATGTAAATCCAATTGTGGAACATCATTATCGGGCTAAATTGAAATAAAAGAATAGTAATTATTTTAGCAATATGTATTTCCAATTCTAAAGAGTATTTCCTATTACATTTAACAAGCTCCGGTGTGCAAATAAAGGCAACAATAGCAACAGTAATAAAATCAATAGAATGGTTTTATATATTCGATAATGACGAAACCATGAATTCTTACTACAGCATACAGCCGCTATAATTGTACCCAATGAAGTTGACGACGGTAATGATGATGATGATGCCGTGGCAGCGGCTGCTGCTATTGATGATAATGAAGATGAATTCGTTTTAATTAGTTGTTCTCTATCTGGGTCTAATAGATAAGAGCTGCTGTTACTGATAGTTGTCGATGCTGTTAGTTGTTGGGCCGTTGAAGAATTATTTCGGCTAATTGCTACGGATGTCAGGTCAAATGTGGTCATTGTGTGGCAAATGTATGGTAAGCCACCATAAAACCTTTTGTATTACCTACAATTTGTTGCCTGTTTACTTAACAAAATATTAATTTTTCCATATTAGCACATTTTTTTAAATATTTAAAATAAATTTTTTCGTTTAGTGAACAGTGTTAAAAATATTTCTACTTTAATTTTTGTTAAATTACAACAGCTGAGTATTAATTAATCTGACAGTTAATTTTAGGACTAATAGGAAAATTAGGTGGCCAGAGGTAAGCAAAAGAATTGTGTCCTTATTTATTTATTTTTTTTCATGCTAATGTAAATATATACACATTTTATTTCACGCTATATTTCGATACTTTATTTAGTTTCTTCAGGGCATTTTTTTATATATAATAAAATGAAATTTATTAAATATGTGTTTATTTTTAATAAGCTTTTATACAATAATGCCTAAATTTGTCCCAAGTATGCGCATATGGCATCTTACAGCTGTTTTTTTACAGTTTGGAAAGTATTACAAACAAGATTCCTTTTACAAGCACAAGTCGATAATGCAGATTTCATTTAGTAATTTTAAAATCCAATAGAAAAAGAGCGCAATTTCGTCATAGGCAAATAAACAATAAACGAATATTTATTTTTGATTGTTATTATATGTTTACATTTGTTTTTAACGTGTGTTTTTGTGTGTTTAAAATTTGAAATGTTACATATAACAAATGGAAATGAAAAAAACTCAATAACTGCCAAAACAATAGATGGCCAAATAATACAATGGGGAGAGAAGCATAACACTTACCAGCTACAGTCTTTGATAGAAAAGACTTCTGCCAAGGAGGTTTTTATAGTTTTAATTACATAAACAAATGCATTTTCATTCTGTAGTTTACACTTATTTTCAGCTTTGCACTCTGCTCACTAACAAAATGGGTCGTAATGATTGCACCACCTTTTGGAATTATTTATTGCTGGGTTTTAAACCATTCAACTATGATTCCCGGGAGAAGCGATTTGTATGTGTCAAGGCTTTTCTAGATGGTCTTCTTAAAATCGAATTGACTTACAAGCAAACATATGATTTAATTACGCGTTTGTGCCAGGATCTCAACACATTTCCCAGTGATCAATTAATTGAAATTTTGGAACACTGCATTGATGGTTTGCGTGCCGGTGATCCGAAATGTGTTGGCTGGAAAGATTTATTGCCAGAGACTTTAAATATATTGGCCACAATGCAGCAGTTAAGTGTTAATTCAATAGCAATGAGTGGTAAGGATTATCGTGATATGATTGTAAAGAATCTGTGCTCCATGAAGTGGCCAACTGAGGTTATGACACCTATAGCTGATATGTTCAAGTAAGTTGATAAAAAAAATTAAATTTACCATTGCAAAAAAGAAAAATAAAATTTGGTCCTCACAAACGAAACCATTTCATCCGCCTGCTTGCTATAAAACAAAAACTTGAAACGATTGTTATTACTGCGCTTAAATTTATACACGAAGACCTAAGAAATCGCTTAGCAAAATGCCTTATTATTCCTCTAACATATAATTTATAGAGAATATGAGTATTATTCGAAAAGTATGCTACACATATGTATATGTAAGGATAACTGAACGTAAATTCGAAATAAATTCCGTAAATCTACGGATGCACTTTTCAAAGACACCAAATTAATTAATTCTACTTGACACCAAATTAAATTCTATCCAGCATATATCACTGACTGTTAATAAAGCACGTGCAGTCTTTGGATTTATAAAAGGTTGGGCTAAAGGATTTATAGATCCATGTATTACAAAACAACTTTTGATCGGATCTTGTGTATGGTTCAATTATTTTGTATGCAATATATAAAGTCCATAGTGACAGCATTGTTTCCAATTTCTAAAGTTTTACTTTAGTTACTGATATTTTTTTACAAAATCAATCATTTAATTTTAAATATTTTTAGGGAATTACACTTAACACCTGCCGAAACTGTTATCGTATTAAATAAATTTTCTGGCTGTATACAATCATTAGCACCAGATGCTTTGCCAGCTTTGGCATTTCAATTATTTTCAATGTGCCATGCAGCTTCACAAATAATTATACCAATAATGGCATTTGAAAAATATTTTCATCGTTTCTATTATAAAAGGCTTTTCTATGATATGAAAAGTAATTCCACAGATTTTGATAGCATTGGTAAGATATAAAGTAAATTTTAGCTACGAGTATACATTACTTGATTCTATACCTAAATTTTAGATGCCTTTTCTGATACTGAACTAAGAGAAGCTGAAGAAACTATTTTACATCATTTAAGTTATTGTACACAGTACAAATTTAATGAAATACAAATCTGTATTGTCATACGAGTAAGTTAAACTTAAAGTGAAAATGTTAAACAAAAGAAAAATTTTTTTTTTATTTGAACAAATTTTTTTTTATAGAATTTTATAGCAATGCCAGATGTTTTGTTAACCCCTTTCGTTTTAAGTGCTTTCTTGTCTATGACAACAGCTAATCGTGATCCTGAATCTCGTTTATCTACGTCTATAGTTTTACCGTTTATACGTACAGTTATTCGTAATAATGAAGAAGAACATACTCTATCTGAATATTCTCTGTGGTGTCGTTATACCCTACAACGTAAACAAGTTGATTTAGAACAAATATTTACCGTTCTTATTGATCAAAATAAAGATGGTAAAGATTCTGTTACGCCAGGTCTGGTCAAATTAGTTTTTATTTTATTAAAAACTAAAAATAGTCCACAACTTAATCAATTGGCCATGGGATTTTTAACGAAATTTATACGTAAACGTTTTGTATTCGGTCAGGGCATAATAAAGAAATTAGCAGAATGGATGATTGTTGAACAAGATCAATATCAGTATTCGGGTAAGAGCTAAATAAAATATAAAATACTTTAATTTTATTCCGTCTTTGCTGATTTCACGTAGAATGTTTAACTTTGCTCAGTGTTGCTGATACATTTACAGTGTCTGAGTGCATTAAAACTATTAATTATGTTTTGGATTATTTTTTGTGGGTAAGAACAACACTTTAGCACTTTACCTTTGATGAAAGCACAATTATTATGTACATACATGTATTTGATTTCTAGCTACCCGGAGATCAGGCTATGCGTATGATGTCTTTTATATTGCCAATTTTAAAAATATCACCAATAGTTAGGGATGCATTTATAGAATGTCTAAGAAAAGCCATAAGTTCCAGGTAACTGACACTTTTTACTCTTTAAAAACGTTTACTTTTTAATAGGCTTTATACTGCATAGCGAAATTAAAACACGTCGCATGGCTGTTTATGGTTTTTGTATGATTTTAAAGCAATTGAATAACAGTAACTCTCAGCGTTCTCAAGTAACTGCTTCGGCAATGTGTACTCAACATAGCATATCTGGTTTTGCCTTAATGTCACAAGCGACTTTGGGCAGTCGTAATAATCCCCAAAGACATTTTGATATGTTAACATTGGAAATAATAGGTGTTTTACGAAATTGTTTCCATCAGTCCTTGATTATAAAAACTACTTTATATGAAAGTAAGTTTTTGTTTACGTTTTTCTTTTTTTTTGGTGTGAAAAGTTTTAAAACAAAAAATTTAATTTTCTTCAAAATCTAGACCTACAACGTGCTGTTGAATTGAATCCAAAATTAGTGCCTCATGTATTGCAATTTATTGATTTTCATTTTCGCTCATTCTTTAATGCACCTCTGGAGGAAGATGTCGATAATGTGTTTTCCATAAAATTTAATAAAATTGTTTCAGCTAAGGATGCTTTAGAAAATGAAATTGAAATTTACGATAATTTGGGAAAATTATTGCAGTTTGTTAGTCATTGTTTGGTGATTTTCGAAAAGTTCGAAACTGAATATGATACCCGAGAAATTAAGCGTTTAATAAATATATCTTTGGAAAAGGTTATTGGAAAGAATATCAAATTTGAAGATATGGCAAGTGAAATGAGATAAAAAATTTATTTTTATTAAAAAAAAAGGGGAAATTTTTTTCAATATTTTCTTTTTTACGTATTATACAGACCGGTTCTTTAACTCATTTAAAAAATGAATTGGTTTTACAACAGCTTAATTTTATAGAGGGTCTTATATCGTATTGCATTTTGACTTCTAAACAGACTAATGAAAATGCTAAACATACACTGGCTTTATTTAAAGAACATGAACATCTCTCTGAAAGCCTAAAGGTAATATACATACGTTATGCCAAGAAACAGCTTGAAATTTATTTTAAACAAATCGTTATTACAGTCTCTTTCCCATAAGAAGAGCCAAAAGAAATTTAAAAATACTAATGACCCCGAAAGTAGCACTTCTAATATAACTGTTAATGGGGTACCAGTGAAAAAAATTAATTCACAACCAGAAAATATATGGGATTTATTGGTAGTTGAGCGCCTTCTACGTTTGCTACATGAGTAAGTCTACTTTTAAATGATAAAATTTTCAAGATTATTTTATTTTATTATTTTTTATTTAATTATTAAATACAGAGACATTGTACCTTTTGCCTCACGTAATGTTTGCACTCCTTTACGTTCTAAAGTGTCTCTAGTGCGTTATGTTTTAGAAGTGGCTGCTGCTAAAGTTGAACAAATACGTTTAGAACCAGCCTATAAACAATTAGCTCATAGTAAACGTACTTTAAGATATCTTACAGATATTTGCAAAGTTATTTATGAACGTTGTATAAAACGTTTACCCGAACTTTGGCGTGATTTTGATTTGAAAACAGCTTCTCTAGCATCAGAATGTTTTCGTCAATGCTTGCAGACGGCAAATCAAATTTATAAATCGAAATTTGAAAGTGATTTTATTAAGGGTTTCGATTTTCATATGGTCGATAAAAGTAAAGAATGTATTGAAATTGTACATGAACTGATTGATAAATTTATGCAAGAAGAAATTAATGCGGAAACAAATGCCAATGATTCTCTACTAAATGACAGCGTTGGCCGTAAAATACCCTTTAATTTATTATTAAGTTTAGAGGTTCTCTATGATAATATATCGTTTGGTAATCGCTTGACTATAGAATCCTATACATGGCTGTTGAACTTTTGTAAAACATACGATGTTAAATGTAAAGAATTGAGCATCGTACACAAGTTATTGTTTAAGCAAAGGCAAAAAACTCATGTGGGAGCATTTTTTCAAATCATACCATTGCATTTGGCTAAAGTGTGGTCTTTTGTAAGAGATAATTTGCCAAATGAAGAGGAGGTGAGTGGTTAAATAAAAATAAATTGAATGTCATTTTTACTTCATTTTCTTTTATTTATTTTTACGTATAGGATCTTAATACCCAAACAAATATTATTTTAAAATCCATTACGGCAACAACAGCGGAATCTTGTCTTCAATATCTTTACGAATCATTGCGTAAACAAATTGAGGATGTGGACTATTTTATAGTAAAAGCCAACAATTTGAGTTATAAGTATCGTATTGTGACGGATGAAGATCGTGAATATTGTTTGAGCTCTTTAAAATCTATGGAAAGATCAATATGTTCCCAATTGGTACACATTTCAAACACTTTAAGAAATTTAACCAATGTTTGTCTACCTTTGGGCACTTATATGGATGGTTTAATGAAATTATTAATACAACATTTTACATGTTTAAAGAATTTGGCAAAACATTTTTTAAATTGTTGTTCGGGTGGCGTTAAGGTCTCTATACAAGGCACTAAGTAAGTAATTCAGCTGAAAATGCTTAAATAATGTCACACACAAAAAATATATAAATTTATTTATTCCATAAAGATTTGATTTGCTGCTAAGAGTAGTGGGTAAACCTTTGCCCTCTAATATTTACGCTCTAATAACATACATAGAGAGTAATATTTTGGAGGAAAGTACTAAAAAGAAAATGAATCCTCAATTGGAGAAAGCTAAAGTTTTAAGGGAAACTAAATTCATACCCAAAATTATTTTGTGTGTGGAAAATTTCAATAAACATGTTATTTTATTGGCCAAAAAGACTAATGATCGTTTGGCGAATTTCCTGCACTTTGGTACGGTACGTGATTTTCGCATAAAAACATCTGATCTTAAAGCTGCCATTGATAGAACTTTATCACATAGCAGTCAAATTGAGCTAGAAGACAGTAACTCAAATGAGGTTGAAAGTCTACTAGAGGGGGGCGAGCAAAAGCAAGATAATGAAGAAGAAATTTTGCTTAAACAAATAGAAGAAGAATCCGCGAACGCCATAAATAATTCGAATACAGAAAGTGATAATGAAAGTAGTGCAACTGCAAACACAAGTAGAAGTTCAACTCCTTGTGCCACAACTTCGAAAATATCCCAAAAGAAATTATCAGCCAAAACTACAAAAACAAAAGAAAAATCAAATCCTAAAAGAAAAGCTGAAAAAGATACAAATTTAGAGAAACAATCTAATGATAAAGCAAAAAAGAAAAAAACTGAAAAAGAGAATAAAAAGAAAACCAATTCTACTAAATTAAGTGAAGCAATTGAAATCGATTCAGATAGTGATAAAGATGCAGCACCAATTACACCAGATGATGATGAAACTTTAGACAATGAAAGTAATCGTGAATCATGTACACAGATAATGGAAAACTTAGCAAAAATTAATGCTAAAACTGCTAAAAAACGTTTTTTACTTGACTCAGAACCACCAGATGATCCATTAGAACCAATGGCCAAGAAACGTAAAGGTTTACGTCAGTCTAAGAGAGGAAAATAAATGAGTGCTTATAAATACTCGTACATATGTACACATAATAATAATACTACTTATGTTACCATATAAATTTTAAGTTTTTAATATGTTTTTTTTTTTTGTTTTAACTGTTTTCTTTTATGTTTTCTCTAAAAATATGTACATATTTCCATATATTCATAAAATTGAGTATCAGCCATATCTCGTTTGTCATGAATTATTTTATAAAATTGCAGTTTTTTTTTATATTTTTAATAATAACTTATAACTTGTTGTCCGTGTTAAAGTGTACTTCTTTGGATTATCTTTAAATATTTCTAAAGTAATATAATTAATATTTTTTCTTAATTTAAAGTTAAAAAGTGTAACCAGTGCGAACATTTCATCATAATAGCCATCATTTTATTTGATGAGTTGATGAAGTTAAAATAACACCTGATACAGAACATACACACTTGTATTTGATGGTTTTAAATAAAAGTTAACAAATCATACATCAACCACCATTTTTATTATATTTCCAAAAAAAAAAAAGCAAATTTACCTTCCGAAAAAAAGTTTCATATTCAAGAGTAACGTTTTAATTTTATTGCTATAAAATCTAATTAGAAAAGTATTCTCATTTCATGTAAAACTTGTTTTTTGATTTGATGACTTCTTCACGAGCTCAGAAGACTTTTTACTTTTGGCTTGAAAGAAATTGAATTGAGTAAAGAAAGTAAGTAAATTCATATAAAGGCGAAGTAAATTTAGGGCTCTTTATTTATTATTTTATTAGTTGTTAAAAAATTGTAGGATAGGTTCGGGTAATATGGACTACCATTTTGTGTTTTTGATAATGTAAGTGCAATATTAAGAGACAGTAAAAAATGTATTATTTTAAAGCTAAATGTAAAGGGTTATCCATTTTGCGGTTTCAAAAGTAAACGTAAATAAAACACATATAAAATATTTTTTTCATAATATTTCTTTTTTATTATAAAGTTTGAACGTTGACATGATGTTGTGTGAAACACTACATCAATTAAATGACTTCCACGCGAAGTGTTGCAAGGATTGATTCTTTTAAGGTAATTTTCGACCATTTTTGGGCACTAATTGGGGCGGTATCTCAGCCATAACTTGACGAATGTGGGGTTTAAGTGCTCAAGTGTTGAAGGTTTATCTACATAAACACGGTCTTTCGCGTAGCCCCACAAAAAAAGTCTATTGGTGTCAAATCGCATGATCTTGGTGGCCAGTTGATATCGCCACGACGAGAAATTACGCGACCAGGAAATGTTCCTACAATAAAGCCATTATTTAAATTAAAAATTAAATTTAAGAAAATAAGAGGTTCCCCCCCCCCCCCCTCCAGCAAGACCATCTGCAATAAACCGCCCCCTGACATTTCTAATCCATTCCACCGAAAACCAATGATCAGGAGTACAGCGCCACCTTCTGGGAAGATAACAGCTAATCTACTGAAGACGCTCACCATTCACATTAAACATCCACGGACAGATGAGGCAAAACCTGTTTGATCATTCGAGGGTGAAGGTATAACACTGGCTCTTGAGTGGGCAAATTTACAGAAACTTGTTTCATCAACAATAAAAAAAGGCGCAAAATATACAACATGTATGAAAAAAAAACCTATCAACCATCTTCACATTCCAAAACAACGCACTGCATGAGTAGGGGTTTGCTCCTGAGTATTGGTCTAAAAAAAAAAAAAAAAAAAGCCATACTCGCTCGAGTTGTGTGGCATGTGGCATCGTCTTGTTAAAATAACATATTCTCCAAGACATATTCTTCAATAATGTGCCGTAAGACAGTCCTAATTCCTGAGAACGACGAGGAGTCGTCACATTCGAGTCTTCGGCAACACTTTCACTCACAGCAGCGATATTTTCAGCGGAGCGAGCGAAACGATGATGCACAGGCCTTGCAATATTTGTAACCGCTTCAGTCTTTTCAAATTTCTTCACAATTTTGCCAATTGCTTGCGTATTTGGACAATTATGTAAACCATACTCTCCTCTTAAAGCACTATATGTGGCTGTGGCAGAATCACCATTTTTGTAGTAAGTTTTGATAATTTTTATGCGTTGTGTGATAGTTAAGCGATCCATTTTCGTCAATGTCAGACTTTCAACTGAAAAGAAAAGGACTGGTTTAACAACTTAGTTTGACAGATGTCGAATTCCAGTCCCATACTTTTGAAACCACAAAATGGATAACCCGGTTAAAAACTCACCAATTGAACTTTAAAAATGCACGTGTTTTTTTTGTAGTCTTTACAGGACCAGTAAAATATATTCATTTAAACTTTCGCGGCTCTTGCTTAAACAAAGTGTTAAAACGCATATAAAAAATCAGTGCTCGATTAGAGTCAACATTTGCCATTATATTTAAACAAATTTATGTGATATTAGTTTTTATTACGAGTACATGGTAAAACATTAATTTGGTCAGTTTAACCATATCTCTTCCTATATAAATATGTAAGTCAAAGAATGTGAAAAAAATTTATATGTGTGGCCATTTCGATTGGAAAGTGATTAGTTCACAGTAGAAAGTTCGTTTTTTTATTTGAGTAGTTTTAAAGCTGATTTTTAAATTCCCGACAAAACAAGTCCTGCTATTTTAAAGACTTCATTCATGAGGTAATAAAATTTCTGGGATCTAATGATCTATTGTGCAACCCTCAACTTAACTAGGGTTTCTATAGCATCTCCCGCCCTGGCAAGCTTGAATATATTGGCCGGTGCCAACCCTGACAACTCTTTACCCGATATTTGATAACTGCCATGTGGCTTCTTTCTACTTTGCATTAATGCTACATCACAGAATGTGCAAAAATTACTAGAAACGATTCCTATACCTAAATCCTGCCCTGTATTTTATGCGTATTACAAAAGTTCTATATTTTTATTTCATTTACATCATGCTTATCGTACTTTGTATAATAATTTATTATAAAATTGATGTACTTTTCTTTATTTGTTGGTTTATTTAATGGTTTGTCTTTTTTTGTTTTGGCCAACTTTACGTATTAAAAAAAGAATGTTAACACATATTTTTTACATTATTACACCCTACAATGGAAAACATTTTTAAAGTTTCTCCTCCTGTTGATATTTGTAATACCTTAAGAAACAGTCCTGGGGCCCTATTTTGTAATTCTCTCAAGCTAAACAGCTAAAATTTTGGGTTTTTGAAACAGGCTGGGCGTTAGAATATATAAAATGAGAAAGTTTAGAGGTAATAGGCATGGGGCTTTTAAATTACAATAAGCGTTCAAGTATTGTTTTCGTTGCCAAAACGTTTTAAATCAAGTTTATAAATTTTTAGCGATAGAGTGAGTTTAAGCTTAGGAAAGTTACAGAATAAGGCCTTTGGTTTATGTATACTCATAAGGTGATCAGTAAAAGAAAACAAAAAAACTTTTGGAGTATGTACAAATGAGATCATTTTCCTATAGCAATAATGTAAAAATGGAAACGATTTTTTAATTTTAGGTTCAGTGGTTTCTTCAACTATTCTACAATTTTTTTATGCTGAGATCAATGCTTAAGGTCTTTACGGTCTTTAATAGTAACACGGAAGATTCTAAAAACACTTATAGGCCATAAAGAATAAAAATTTAAAACCTAGTGATTAATTTGGGGAAATTCCAGCTTTTAAACTTTTGTGGTTCTTTTAATGCTGAGCCAAATTTTGGGAAAGACCATTCTCTACAGTCACTATCATAAGATATTCAACAAATTTTTGTAAAGAGATATAGTAGACAGAATTCCAGAAAACACGTACAAAATTCTTATGTCATCTTCCTAGAGAAGAGTCTTCAGTTAACGGTACATTTTAGTCGGTTTTAGCCGACCAATAATTTTTTACTTTTTCTGTAATTTCTTATTTGGTCAGAAAATTTGTTTTTTTTTAATAGACATGATTTTGAATTTTATGGCGATAAGTTTTTCGACCTTCTCTCTGGCAAGGGCGTGTTGTAATCATTTTTAAGATTAGTTTTGTTATTTATCTTATAAGGTGGTTATGAGTACTTGTTTTTTTTTTTAATTTTTATTATAACTTCTTTGTAAGAGAAATTTTTCATAAAGTTTTTACATTTTATTGCTCGTCCTATGTTTTGTTTGATGAATTATTTAATTCGCACACCGTTTTTTTTCACCCTCATTTTCGTAATTACAGCAGACACAGCATTGGATTATTTATTGCTTTAATCACATGTTGAATTAAATGTTATTTGATTTTAAAATGTTTTTTTTTTATTTACTAGTCATAAAAATTGTATTTTTTTAACGACAAATGTTATTAATTTTAAAGAATTTATAAGCAAGTGCTCTACTATTTTAGCATTCTAGTCTGTAAGCATTAGGACCGTTGAGATAAAAATAAAAAGGCTAAAGAGATAATATGAATCAACAATTTAACATATCCTATCACTGTGCTACAAAAGAATTCAAAACAAAAAATCTTAAGAAATTAATAATTAATTGTTGACACATAAATATATATGCACTAATGTATGTACAGTGGTGGTCAATAAAATAGATTCACCCTGATCTAACATCTTTATGACCGAAAAAACATTATAAAAACGTAATTAATCGGGGGTGTCATAGAATCCAATATTATTGGAATTGGATTTAAAACCAATAAAAAAATCGATTTGGTTTCATAGAAACCAATGTTATCGGATTTATGTTCGAAGTGGAATTTTTATCTGTTTTAGGTTTCACAGAAACCAATGTTATTGGTTTTCGTATTGGAAATAAAACAAGCAGCTGATTGCTAACAGAATTATTTTGCGTGCTTTTAATGTTTTTTTAATCTTGGTTTTTTTATAAAAAAATTTAAGTAAATTATATTATTTTTTGGAAAAAATATGTGCAATTTAATAATTTATTAAAAAACAGGGGTAAACATAAAAATAGAACGCAAAACTCTATTATCATAGAGTTTATGGAAAAGTATCCCGATTTGGCTAAAGGCTTCACCAAACGAGATAAACCAACTGTTGATTCCCTTTGGCAACAATGGACTGAATCCTTAAATAGTGCTGGTCCTCCCCAAAAAGATGTTAATGGGTGGAAAAAGGTATATATACGCAACTTTTTTATAAAAGAAGATATACATACATACATACATAACTGGCCTTTACAACCCTGTGCCAGGATTACGGCCTAGCTTCTCGCAGCACTCATGTTGTGTGTGTCAATTTTTATCCATGAGTACCGGGACCTACAGTTTAATGTCGACTCCGAACGACAGACTTGAGAAGCTTGTTCATGGCAATTAGTTACTCTCAGAGCTTTTGCCAGAAGACTGCTGAGAGGTAGTCGCCGAAAGAAATAATTTTTTCATATTTCTTTTTTTAAGATGTCAGAGCTGAGATTTGAACACTGCGCTATCGTCTTAGTAAGCCAACACACTAACCACTAGACCACGGCGACTACACGTCAAGTATATGGTCTAAGCCAGTGACGACTGATGAACTTCGTATAAATATCGAACGTGAAATTGCAGCAGTATCGGCCGATTTATGCTTGAAAACCGTCGAAAATTGGGTTCAGCGTCTGGACTTCTGCAAGCGTGCCCGTGGTGGCCATACAAAAGAAATCGAGTTCCATACATAAAGGCATCGAACGTTCTTTTATAGGAATAAAGAATTTCATTGATATCCAAAACCGTTTTTGTTGCGCTCTTATTGAAAAACCCGATATTTTATTGAACACCACTGTATGTAGGAAGTGGGTTGGGCTTAAAATGATAACATTGAATTTCAGTTTCATTTATAATGTTTTTACTTGAATTTATCCTTATAAATAGCAAAATGGTGGCCGATATCGAATATTTTAATGTAACGGTTACAGCTTTCAACTTGCCTTTAAAACAATAACCTAAAACTCTTGAAGTTGTATATTTCAAAGGTGTCAAAGGTCATCTGCATACTGAGATTTTTCTTTTTAGAGGGGGGTTTGTTAGTATGGTTTTGAGACAATAAGTAAAAATTATTTTCAAATTTTTTTTTTAACAAATATTGTATCAAAAAGTTTCAATTAAATGTTTCGAAACGAATCATTTAAGCGTAAATACGCAATAATTAGTGATTGCAGTCAGGCAAGTGATGACATTTGATTGATTTTTTTCTTCAATTTGCAATCACATTTTCAGTGAGACATGAAGTCTTGGTTGTACTTGAAAAAAATCAACAACTTTTTTAGGTTTTAATTTATTTTTTTTAATAATTGTTCACATTCCTAAACAATGGCGAATAGATTTGATGATTTGATGGGCATGTGATATGAGAAAAGGACTATTACGAGTTAATATTGTATAACAAGGAGGGGCAAAAACAATGAAAAGTTAAATTTACCACAAATTTGTGGTGGTTGTTAACTTCCCATTTTTAATCTCTAAATGTTCCAATTGTTTATTTGTTTGCTGGTTCGTTAGTAAAATCTATACAATTTTGAATTTGAATTTTAAGGTTTTTTTCTCTAAGTTTTCATTATTTTTTTTTATTTTTTGTAATGAAAGTATATAGGAATTGAAATCGAATGTAGAAAAATGAGCGATTGTTATACATAAGAAATCTTATTTAACTAATCAACTAACAACTTAACTATGAGATACTGCTGAAAGATTGACAGGACAATCATATTGGATGTATGAAAAAATTTTCATCGTTTTTTGTTGATTGTTAATGTGTTGACAGAGTCTTTTTACTCAAGTTATACTCGTTGGTTGTATACTTTCAATTCAAGCTCTTCTCTAACAAGAAATTCATCATAGGATAAACTGTTATTTTATCTGAAATCCCACTCGGTATTGAAGAATTCCTAGTGTTTCTTTCTTGCTATAACATTTTGAGGGGCATGAGCCAATTGAAATCAACTTTAGTTTAAATCTTAATAAATAAATAAAGAAATTATGCATGTGCTTACCCCCAATATTAATATTATGCATACTGGTATTAGAAATTGTCCTTTTTGTTTGATTTACAATATTAAACATTTGCATCTATAACTTTTGTACATATTTGTATAAAACCAAAATTATTGTTGATTTTTCTATATTTTGTTTTACTTTTATTATTTGTTGTCAACAGTTGTTTTAAGATAAACTCGCCACATTTGTAAATTTTGTTTTGAGAGAAATTTTACATGCAAATTCAAATTTTTTGTGTAATTTTGATTATTTTGTTTTAGGGGTTTGTTCGTTATGAGTGAAACATTTGGGACTTCGAAATACCATCTATTTATGTAGTACATACGTACATAAGCTTATCAAAATGCATAAATTGTAAATGAAAAATATAATTTGTATGTACGTAAGTACCCTCATATTTACATATGCAAATAATAAATAATATATAAGAATATAACGTGTTTTGTAAAATTTAAAACATTAATGAATTTACAAAAGCATTTTTTTTACAACTACGGCCAGTTAAAGCTAACAGGTTAAACAATTTTAAAATTATGGAAAATTTGTTAATTTATTTTTATTATTTGTGAAGAAAAAACTCTTCTCTGAATGTAAATATTATGCGGGGGAAGTTTGATAATTCTTTAACTTTTTGTATACCTGAATGGTACCTAATGCAGTAAAATATTGTCAATTCATCACCATGGTTATACATACATTAAGTGTTTGATGTGGTGATACTCATATGTTTGTATGAATCCGTCATATTCTTTTCATTTAGACAAGCGACATAGAAAATTCATATCATCAAACACCATAATTAATGCGTTTCCACATCAAACTTGCTTTAAATACTTGTTTTAATGATAGTTGCCCGTATTCATAAAAAATATTTTAGGTTTATTGAGGGTTTATCTGACAAGTATTGCATAGAAATTTGTCAAATAAATGAAATTAAATGCTATACCGAATATTCCAGTATCGAATAATGCATTCGATTTTCTGTGATCAGAACTTTAAATTAAGCACAATTTTAATGGCAAGTAAAAATAAGAATTTTTCCCATGCATCAAACTGTTATTAAACTTCATTTCAATATTATCAAAATTATTATTATTTTTATAACCAGTGAAAAATTTATGCTCACATATGCATATCAAACTGGCTTTGGATAATTTCCTCAAGGAAATTACGGTCTAGTTTCTCGCAGCACTCATGTTGTGTGTGTCAATTTTTATCCATGAGTACGGGAACCTACAGTTTAAAGTCGATTCCTGACAACAGACTTGAGAAGCTTTTTTTATGGCAATCAGTTAATCTCAGAGCTTTTACCAGAAGACTGCTAAGAGGTAGCCGGCGAAAGAAATATTTTTTTCTATTTTTCTTTTTTGTTAAGATGTTAGAAATGAGGTTAGAACCCTGAGCTATCGTCTTAGTAAGCTAACACACTAACCACTAGATCACGGTTTTAACATAGTAAAAATCAAAAATATTTTTATATATGCATGTCAAATAAACATCAGACTAATACTAATACGGCTTGGCCACAAACAGTATAGAATGTGCTTAATTATTATTATTCAATTTAGATCCGGCACAACTGTAAAAAACTCCGTCCTATAAGATCTATTGTATCCATTCAACTACAGTTTGTTCAGTAGATCCACTACCTTTTTTATAATTACCAGCAGTTCTGAAACTCTAGTGATGGATATGTCCGTCAGGGTGACCTTATACCATTTATCTAAATCTACCAAGAGTCAGACACTCACATAATATGTGCTCTTCTGTTTCTGATGTCTGTGAGCACTGTCTATAAAAATCCAAATATGTTTTTTATTTTTTTTAAGTAGATCAATACTCAGGGGTAAACCCCTACTAAATTCTGTGCATTGTATTGGAATTTTTGTGTGGAAAGGACGGTACATTATGACAACAGAACATATATTTTATTATTTTATATTATTAAGCGCCTTAGAAAATGTGACAAATTGCTGTGAATTGATCATTCAAAAGCCAGTGTTATATCTTCACCCTTGAATGATCAACAACAATTGCCCCATTGTTGCATGTTGATTGCGGTGAGTGCCTTCGCTAAGTAGGTTTTAAGTTGTTGTATGCTACTTCCCATTAGGTGGCGCTTTTTCTCCTGATCATTCGTTTTTTGTTGTCAAAGGTTAAGGTGGAATAGAGTGGAATGTCAGGGAACGGTTACCTTGTAGATGGACTTCTTGGAGGGGGGACCTCTTATTTTTAAATTATAATTTAAAAAAAACCGCAATCTGACTTTTTAATTTTTCACCTTTGCAGCGATCCGAACCTGGGCCGTTTGTGTTTTTTGCGAGCTCTCTAACCACTATACCATGCACCCTCCAATGTAATCGCCATTCTCTTCAAATGCGCTCTAACATCACAATGAATTAAAAAAAAAAATACGTTAGAAGTTTCAGGTGCAGCCTTCTATACTTCAGATCGTCAGATTTATGCCCAGATTGCGAGCGGGGGGATCTGTGACCCACTCTAGCGTTTCAATGTTCCAAGAATTTGCCAATTTCCCATTCTTTCATTCAGATAGAGGATAGTAGAAAGCAGTGCTGCAAAGAAAGGCTCCAAACCAATATAAGGTTTCGTAAATCCCCTTTTAGCGTCGTTGTCGCCTATTCTACAGTGTCAGGTACCCAAAACAACTGAACTCTATTTTCAAGCGATAATCTTTGCAAAGTGTCGTAACAAACAAATTTAGATGTCATACGCAGAGAGTCAATTGCCCTTCAGGCAGCCTTGCTATCTAAAATATATTAAACGTTTTGCCCTTGAGTGTTTAAGGAAATATGGAAATGACCACGATCTTAACCTAAAAAACACTCAATGACCTCCCCAGTGAAATTGTCAAGTCCCGACTGGATCTATGCACTTCAGTCCTTAATTCACTTTCCCTTTTTGAAACCATCGGTATACCAGTTTAGATCAAACTTATTTTGAACTCAGTAAAACAACAGTCCCGATCAGATACCTCAACCCTAAACTTTCTGCCAAAGCACAGTTGCCAATGGATGTGTATCAAAGACAGAAATATGGTTCCTGGCCAACTTGTGACGAATGTCTGCTGAAAAACTTTGCCGTCGAACATGCAAACAATCTCACTGCATAAAAGAATTTTATCACATTCATATTTGTTTTTCTTTGCATTGACTGAGGTAATCGGTATCAAATACGATCAAAACTTGGATCAAAAAGCGTATATATATGGAAACATTTAT